>CM037857.1:20465634-21029245 GCA_021292105.1 Anadara kagoshimensis
TTTCATCCGGTATTTTTTACATTTAAAAAAACAACAAAAAACTCATCCAATACCTAATAATCTATAAATTACCATATACGTCATGTTATTCAAAAAAGAGCGTTATTGACTGGTGAAGTTATGTATTATCTGAAAATCTAGTCTTCTTCAACAATCATTAACGTATTTTACATCTTTTGCTATTTGTAGTTCGGAATAATTATGATCGGCATTACAGATTTATGGTTGGAACACCAAGCAGACAAACCTCTTAGGAAGCAACAATTGTTTGTTTTATAGGTAAGTTATAATTGAACATAATAATTATATAATCTAGAAACAAAACTGTTTATACGCTAAGGGTAGCACGTAAACGTCGTTATATTGTACATGGTTAACTAGATCATTTTTAGTGACATTCAGGAATTTACCAAAGAGGGATATTACTATTTTTGGATGTTCAATAATACTATGACAGACTAAGAATAGATATATAATGTATCTCATGTCATAACACGTAAGGGTAAAACAAAACCCTTGAGTAGGGGTATCTGTATCATGTTTTTGTAATGTATTCATTATATGCCGCCTTAAATATTTTCTTCTCTTATTATTTACGGTTATGTTAAAAATATCTGAACTACCCCGGATGTATGTTTTATAACACCAGATGTCGCTCGTCTTCCTGTCAAAATGAAAAGAAACGTTTTCCAAAGCATAGTAGATTAAGGATGCAGGCTTAGGTCCTATATGTTCATCAGACCATGGCCAGCTCATACCGGTTTCAATGACGTGATGCGACTAAATTTTAAAGATTACCAGTGACGGAAAGGTTAGTCCACCACAACAAGGTTTATCCCATTCTTATCAAAGTTGTCGATACCTTTTAGTTGGTAACTGAATTGACTGCAACAATGTGATAGAAAATGGTCTTACTCAATGGCATACCGCGCAGCCCAGCTGGCATGGGGCTAAAACTCACGATCGCGAGTTCAACAACTCGCATGTCTCCACATGTGGCGCGAACAAAACAACGTTATTGCAAATATATAGACATGCATCACGAATAAGTGCAAAAATTTAAACTGGGCATGTTTTGTGTAGTTACTACGTAAACTTGGACTACGTGTTACTCGTGTTGCTATAGAAATTGTATTTTTTGTAAGTGAGTTGATCGAATGGTTTTATACGTCGAATCAGTAATGTTTCAGCTATATACTCTCATTTATTATAATATATAATAATGTATAGACGACTGTGGTAGCTCAGTCGGAAGAGTGCTCGCTCTGTAAGTGGGAGGTCATGTGTTCGAATCCAGACCGGGTCTGACACAAGACTTGAAAGTGGGTTATGACTGTTCTTTCGTCAAGCACTTGGCATTACAAAATTAAAGTCACGGTTCTTTTGGATTGGGAACTTAAAATAAATGAAGTCCCGTGTCACGGTGGGCTTGGCACGATAAAGAACCCTGCTGTATCATATCATCAGCGCAACGCACAGGCAAAATTTCTGCACCTTTGACTATAGATGGCGACGTCTCGATAAAAGTCTAATATTCACGACTGGGACGTTAAACTCCATTACTCAACTCAACTCTTATATGAACATGTATATATTAAGTGCTAGTTGATACTTACTGCTGGTATACCATGGACATGGTAGTAATTGCTCAACAGTTGAACGCTCAAATGCACGTAACTAATTAAAAAAATATCAGAAATCGATGGTTTTTACAGATGGATTTTCTTGGTACATTTTGAGAGTTTAGAGCTAAGATCAGAGATCGGCATGCTACTTTATTCTAGTTTGCTAATGAAATACTTAATAGCTTCATCTATCGATTCCACTACGTCTTAATGAAGAGATTAATGCCCGGAATATATACATGGATGTAATTGAGGTGAAAAATAATCACTTTTATGTTTCAATTTTTCATCGTAAAAAGAATCTTTATATCGTCACTGCATTACACTAATAAGTAACTATGATACACTAATAAGTAGCCATGATATAATGCTTTTAAATCGGATTTTGTTGGGTTTATAAAATGTTGTTCAGATACAACAAGTGCTATCTATTTTTTACAAGATCTGAATCAAGGCATGAAAACATTTAATTATATACTAGCACTATGTTTTCAAAGCGAAACCATGGCAACGTGTACCTGACAACAAACAACGCGAGACACTAATGATAAAACTAACTACACTAGGTGTAATTTGCTTATTTAGATTATTTCAAAATAGAAACAATGGCAACAGCCAAGCAAAAACGTGAAACAATACATTTTGATAAAATAAACATCAAACAAAAGACAAACATCGAAGAAACTGGGTGTGATTTGCTTATTTACATTATTTCAAAATAGAAACCATGGCAACAGCAACAGCCAAGCAAAAACGTGAAACAACACATGCTAATGAAACCAGCAGTCAAAGAAAACTTAAGACAAAGATATATTGTGATCACTGATAGGCCTACTCTGGTGTGATTGAGTTATATGTATTGTATTCCAAAAAGAAGAAAGAGTTACTGGTCTATAACTGAAAACATGTACTTTGTAAAATCACAAAAGCCTAGCCACACAAGACAACAAACAAACGATTATAAAACGTCCTACTTTTGAAGACAACGAAAACAAAAATTCAGTGTTGTGATTATAATAGTCAATATAGACAGAGGGGCCATAAACACTCCACTTATTTGACAATCAGCGATTTATAAAACCTTTATTTTTAGAGAAATTTTGTATAAAAGTTTTCCATGTCTTATTGAATTAGCTCTGACTACTCTGATTGCTAGGATTTAATGTTTCTGTCCAATAAATTGGTATCCCGTGAGAACAAATTAGAGCCAATATTCAGACATTTTTATTTACCATCAAAGTGTCTTCTGTGGGTTGTGTCAATTAGACATTGCAATTTTAGCCATGGGCGATCGTTTTTTCCCTATGAGTTCAATTATCAACACGTCTAAGAAAACATGTTACTTTTACTGCATGCTTTTCTAGATCCATCTTCCTGAACATGCGTTCTCACATATTGTTAATACTAATTAAACTGCATGCACAATAAATGCTTCATGGCACATTGTGAGTTTACAAGAGATGCTGTTTTAGTTGTATTTTAGCTAACTAGTATTTGACGAAACCCGACAGAACTGGTAAACCTCTATGCATTCTAATCTCGGATGCACCGCAAAATTTAAAATGTACATAACACATTTTCTCAAAAAGCAACAATCTCGCTTCACATTCCTAATTAAATAGAATTTCCAAATCTGCGTTGTTTTCAGCTCAGTCAAACTGCTATTGACAACAAAATACTGTTAAAAACTTAGAAGATTAATTATTACATTTTCAAAAATCGCTTTTGGTTGGTTGGTGATTTACTTACTTATATGATACTGACCAGGTAAACTACCTCTAAAGAATCAGTCACGTTATATGACGAGTACCTATGGTGTTCTGTTAGGGACAAATTAGCATTATCGCTCCTTCGCCATCGTATCTTCGCAACTTCACTCCTTCGCCATCGTATCTTCGTAACTTCTCTCCTTCGCCATCGTATCTTCGTAACTTCTCTCCTTCGCCATCGTATCTTCGTAACTTCTCTCCTTCGCCATCGTATCTTCGTAACTTCTCTCCTTCGCCATCGTATCTTCGTAACTTCGTTCCTTCGCCATCGTATATTCGCCCCTTTGCTCCTTCGCCATCGTGTCTTCTTAACTTCGTTCTTTCGCCATTGTATTTTCGTAACTTTGCTCCTTCGCCATCTTATCTTCGTAACTTCGTTCCTTCGCCATCGTACCTTCATAACTTCGCTCCTTTGCCATCGTATCTTCGTAACTTCGTTCCTGTGCCATCGTATCTTCGTAACTTCGTTCCTGTGCCATCGTATCTTCGTAACTTCGTTCCTGTGCCATCGTATCTTCGTAACTTCGTTCCTGTGCCATCGTATCTTCGTAACTTCGTTCCTGTGCCATCGTATCTTCGTAACTTCGTTCCTGTGCCATCGTATCTTCGTAACTTCGTTCCTGTGCCATCGTATCTTCGTAACTTCGCTCCTTTGCCATCGTATCTTCGTAACTTCGTTCCTGTGCCATCGTATCTTCGTAACTTCAATTCTTCGCGTTCAAGTCGAAGGAACGATGATGCAAATTTGACCCTAACAGAACACCATAAGTACCTGCTTTATACAAGAGGTTACAACTATTGTTACATTGAGTATCTAAGCTTATAATGACTACTCCGTAGTTTTGTATTACAATCAAATCATTTAGAAATCGACGTGAAAAACTTGTAACATAGATTTCATGAGAACGACAAATTACGTTAGTCAGCATGTAGCCAGACCTATACCGTAGCATGAGAACGACAAATTACGTTAGTCAGCATGTAGCCAGACCTATACCGTAGCATGAGAACGACAAATTACGTTAGTCAGCATGTACCCAGACCTGTACCGTAGCATTTATAATTCCACAGTAACATTTTATGAGAACGACAAATTACGTTAGTCAGCATATAGCCAGACCTGTACCGTAGCATTTAGAATTCCACATGAACATCTAGTAACATAGATTTTATGAGAACGACAAATTACGTTAGTCAGCATGTAGCCAGACCTATACCGTAGCATTTAGAATTCCACATAAACATCTAGTAACATAGTGTTTATGAGAACGACAAATTACGTTTGCTAGCATGAAGTCAGACCGATACTATATTTCCAGTTTCAGACATATTATGATATAATCTCTATCTGGACCGCATACCGTCGTTGTTACATTAACCATAACTCTTCATTCTTCTGATTTAACTACCACAGCGCTTTAACTAAGTGATGGAATTTCAAGATGATAAAAATAAAAGGAATGTGGCACCAGATAAATGAAATAATGCAACTGAAGAATCTCAATTTTGCAGACAATAAAATAAATTTGATTAAATTTAAACAATCCTCTCTCTCTCTCTCTCTCTCTCTCTCTCTCTCTCTCTCTCTCTCTCTCTTTCTCTCTCTCTCTCTCTGTGTGTGTGTGTGTGTATGTTTTCTGATTTTTAGTGTGTGTATGTTTGTCGGTATTTGACTTGTATGGCTTATGTGTAGCAACGGTTCTATTCCGACAGCAAGAGTATTTTTTATGGAAATGAAAAAATTGTTTTGTGAAACTCCATTTTTACGATCTTGTTCTAACTGCATGATCCCTAAGCATTATGTTTTACAATTTTGATTACACACGTGGCGGGTGTAGCTAGCTAAACAGAAGGTGCTTACCCTTCCGGAGCACCCGACCTCACTTACCTGGTCGACCTCACTTACCTGGTGGAAGTTCACGTTTCTAAACTGACTTGTCACTTCCAAGGATTTTACTTTGCTTCTGGATTGTGATTCGGACATGGATTAGTATGTTTGTTTTTGTTTATAACATAATTGAGAAAACTATAGGCGTGTTTTATCATTTTACCCAATAACCTAGATACAAAATCTTCACATAAAACGGTCTGGTAAATAAAGCTGTTTTCTATGTAAGATTTACAGCTCGGTAATATTTCATTATATTGAGTACCTCTCCGTTGATTTATAATGGGTAACTTCTCAGTCGTATATAGGATATGGTTGTATTGTTTTGAAGTGAAGTATTGTGTATAAATATGATGTTCTCGTGAGAAGAAACACGTGTATATAATTATTTAGGCAAACAACATTAGCCTGTCCGTTTGACCTTTCAAAGGCAATATTAATATATGATAAGGCATCATAGTGTTAGAATTCACAGTTAATATATCAACAATTTTACATGTTTCTCATGAAAGACAAAGTAAAAACCGGCACCTGTGTACCCTATACATAAAATAAATATTTAAATTTAAAGGTGGAGCAGATATAGACAACGAGGAAGTATAGTGCGCATGCGTTATAATGTTTAATATTTACACATATTTCTTGCCTATTTCATGACTAGTCATAACAACGGAGGTCATTCACCTCGGCTCACAAAAAAAAAATGTTTGTATAGGTGGTCTTTAAAGTTAAAGCTGTTGGAAATGGCCAAAATAAGCAATAGTTTGACACTCAAAATACGTACAGAACAGTCAACGATACTGCGATGCAAAAAACGAAACGCCTGCAATATCAGGACAATGCGTACAAAATACACGATTCAAAAGATGAAACAAATGTCATATAAATAAATAAATAAATAAATAAATAAATAAATAAATTATTCACAAATGTCATTAGAAAAAGCAATCTGTTAGCCTTGTTATATCAGTATAATTTATTTAATTGATATATCATTATGTTTTTTGCGATTTTACAGCAAGATATGGATCTACATGTTGTACCGAAGCTTTAATATTCTATGTTTGAAAGCAAAACGATGAAAAATGTATAAAAATATTAAAGCAAGGCATGTTTTGTTAATGTAATTATCTGTAAATGCAGTAAGGGTGGATACAGCGTATATAGAAATTATTACGATAGGCTACTATAGATATCATGTTTTTTATCTATAAATAAATCAAATCGTTAATAAGTAGTATCATTGACTCCAACGCATCACTTGAATTACATATAACTGACAAGATGCCAGCATGCCATTACATTGATAAGGGGTTCAACCAGATATAAATAATATATATTATACAAAATAAAGAATAAATGAACTCTGGAAGACAAATATTGTGATGTCTTATTGATCAATTAGAATTTCTAATTAAGTTGTATATGAACTAGGTTTAGTTGAGTGTCTAGGTGCTAGGATGGCCTAGTTGAGTGTACATGTCTAGATGCTAGGGTGGTCTAGTTGAATGTACATGTCTAGGTGCTAGGACGGTCTAGTTGAGTGTACATGTCTAGGTGCTAGGAGGATCTAGTTGAGTGTACATGTCTAGGTGCTAGGATGGTCTAGTTGAATGTGTCTGTCTATGTGCCAGGATGGTCTAGTTGAGTGTACATGTCTAGGTGCTAGGATGGTCTAGTTGAATGTACATGTCTAGGTGATAGGATGGTCTAGTTGAATGTGTCTGTCTATGTGCCAGGATGGTCTATTTGAGTGTACATGTCTAGGTGCTAGGATGGTCTAGTTGAATGTACATGTCTAGGTGCTAGGATGGTCTAGTTGAGTGTACATGTCTAGGTGCTAGAATAGTCTAGTTGAGTGTACATGCCTAGGTGCTTGGAGGGCCTAGTTAAGTGCTTAGTCGCTATGAGGGCCGAGTTGAGTGTCTAGGTGCTAGGAGGGACTAGTTGATTGTCTAATTGCTAGGAGGGACTAGTTGAATTTCTAGTTACTAAAGTGAGCCTAGTTTGTGTCGGGTGCTGGGATGGCCTAGTTGAGTGTCAATGTGTTAGGATGGCTTAGTTGAGTGTCTATGTGCTAAGATGGCTTAGTTGAGTGTCAATGTGTTAGGATGGTCTAGTTGAGTGTCTAGTCGCTAGGAGGGCCTAGATGAGTGTCTATTTGATGGGAGGGACTAGTTGAATGTCAATATGCAGGGAGAGGCAAGTTGAGTATTTAGGTGCTGGGAGGGACTAGTTTAGTGTCTAGTTGCTGGGGGGGGGGGGGCTAGTTTAGTGTCTAGGTGCTGAGAGGGCCTAGTTGAGTGTCTTATTTCTAGGAGGGAGTAGTTGAGTGTTCAGGTGCTAGTAGGGTCTAGCTGAGTGTCTATTCGGTAGTAGGGACTAGTTGAGTGTCGGAACTAGTTGAATATATAATTGCTAGTAGGAACTAGTTGAGTGTTTAGGTGCTAGGAGGGACTAGTTGAGTGTCTAATTGCTAGGAGGAACTAGCTGAGTGTTTAAATGCTAGGAGGGCCTTGTAACTGAATGTGTAATCTGGTTAACCCGAAATTCTTAGTAAAACTCAACAAAGGATTCTGAAATTATGGTGGCTGATTATAAAAAGTTAAAATGAAAAGACTCTGATAAATATTTACCCAGCTCTAAAAAAATTTGTTTACCAATTCTGGAAAAAAAATATGATTTAACAACTCTGTATAATTATATATTACCTTTGAAAGTTTATAAATTTACCAACTACCAAATTATATAATTTAACAGAGCAAGAGTAGTCTTCAATTTAAAATTAAGATATCTATTTAACTCGTTTTTTTTACTTTCGTGTGATTTATAATAAATAATTCAATACCTAACCTTGGACGTTATTTATCAGTATTGAGTTTAACACATTACGTCAGTTTTATGTTCCTGCTCAGACAGAATTATTTACTTATATACACATAGAGTCAAATAAGTTCATTTTAATATTTATTTTACTTTCATTCATAAAATATTAATGTCAACACCCTTATTTAACCCGCGTTAAGAATGCGTATTAAGTATCATAACAAACAATAAGAAGAGCCCGTGTAATTTACAATAAAAAGATAAATTCTGGAGTTCAGTGAGCAGGTAAGCAGAGCAAGTATTTAACCGGGGTATATAAATAGGACCAATAATTACCCGTATTTACGACACAAACATCCTGGCTCCGGGGCCATTACAGCTGTCATTTATTGTGAATATTGATCCAAGTAGAAGCTTTTAAAATATGTTTTATAATGACAATACACAGCGCTATAGCTAAGACGAAGGTATTTATAAATCTGTGAAGTAAATTTTCTTATTGACAGCATCGTCAATACACGTAAACTCAACAAATAAATATTTAAACATATTCAATTTGGAATTATTAATACTTCTCTACGTCACAGAATAAAGATACCGCTGTGAACATTTATTTTGCCGGCTGTTAAAAGTGGATGTTTCCTTTTTCTAATTACGTGCTATATAAGTGTAAAAATATAAACAATGTTCCACCCAATACACAATAAGGGATTACATCAATTCATTATTAAAACATTGTTTACTTTGATACAGTATGGATGTATCCTTAAACTAGGTAAGTCTTTTTTTCATTATTATATATGTTTATATGAAACACATTTTCTTCGTTACAAAATATAAATATATGTATATACTTTTTGAAAACATTTAAATAGGAACATTTGGGTTATGAGTTTTTATGTTTCAAGGTTTTGTGGTTGAATCTTATGCAATAAGGTTTTAAACAAGTCTTTCGGAAATTCAACTATACATGCACATTCATATACATTGTTTTTTTTTTTTTTTTTTTTTTTTGGGGGGGGGGGGGGTTTAAAAAAATACGTATTGTAACGCAACAAGTGTATGTTTTCTTTTGAGTAACGGTGAATAAAGTTTAAACTGAGAAATTTTTTAAAGAAATAAGAAAGATAAACAACAAACAAATTAATCCATGTCCAAATGGAAATCCAGAAGCAAAATAAAAGTCTTGAATCTTAACAAACTAGGTGATACAGGTTAACTTTCACCAGATAAGTGAGGCGGGTGCTCCGGAAAGGTAAGCACCTCCTGTTTAGCTAGCTACACCCGTCACGTGTGTAATCAAAATTGTGTGAAATGAACATGGAACTATGGGACGTCAAATATATCCAGGACAACTCTGGACACAGAGACATCAAACTTATCAACAATACTGTGATGACAGCCATTAAACGTTTTGAGGGACCTGATAAGTCCAGGCTTGCAATATCTCTGGGTCAACACAGTATGCTTCGCTGTATAAAGTCTATGTACTGGGAACAATGCTTTAACAAAGCGTATATCAAATGTGAAACAATACACTATCAGCATGTATACAGATATATTGCTGCATAGTAAAGGAAAGTTGACAATAGAAAAATTGAAGTCATCACGTTTATCATAAAGTTTCAAACGTAGCCTTTCGCGAACATCATAATTGAGGTATAAGTATAAATATGAAGTAGAACTTGAAGAATCAGTCGTACCTTTATAATTAATTTCAAGCTCACTAGGATAGATGGCATTCACTTAGTCTCAAAATGTATGATTGTTAAGAGACAGCGGGTCATCTATATATCTTAATGTGGAGTTGTCTGATTTGGCAACAGGCTTCTCTTATGATTTCTGAAGGTTCTGCGTAAATGTAAATTCTGCTTCATAAGAATAAAGAAACAAATCAGCAAGCAATGGTGCACAGGTTGTGATTTGTTAAGTTATATTTTATCAACATATATGCGTTGCACATGTATATGCAGGTATATTTATTGTCATATTGTCGTATTATTTCCATACATGTAGTTGCACCTTAATTTTATCTAGGTCAATTATCGTAAATAAGGAAGATGCAGTTTGTGATCTTTTAAGTTATGTTTTATCAATATATTCTTGTTGCACATATATTAATTGTCATGTTGTCTATATACACTGTATAGAGTTAACTTTTTGTCGTTATTCTTTCTTTCACTTTAAATACACAGTTACACCTTAATTTTGATCTAGGTCGATTATCGTAAATAAGGAAGAAACTGTTTGTGAAGTAACTTCCGGGTTGGTTAGATAATAGGTCTATACAAAACAAGCTAACACCATCCCTTTATTTCGGTTAAGATTTCACGATTCGGTTTATATACAATGTAAAATGTATGATGTTTTCATATTAATTAGTCGTTCACCACTAGTACTGCCGTGGGATAGTTGTTGCTGATACCAAGTTATACTAGTATACTGTGAAGACGTAATGTCCCTTTTCTCGTCATTCGCTCCTTCACCACTTAAGCTTGTCCCTTTCTTCCCAATCCCTCGCTACTAGGTCCTTAATTCTAAGGTCATGGCACTACCTACTTACAGTAAACGTTTTACTTATGTTAATTAGAGTGTACCTAAGACCCTGTATATTCGATAAAGCAGTCAGTAATACATGATGTGGTATAAGTCATGTTCGTTATTGATCTAGTACTAACGGATGTTTCTTAATTATATACATACTCTGTGTATTATTTTTTATGTTTTAATCTTTAAGAAACTTTGTGTTTTACAAATTAGGTTTCTCTTATACCTTTAGATTGATTTTTGTAATATACTTATGGGTATACGTTGAGTTACTCATTATGTGTTACACTAGAGTCGACATGTGTTTTCACTTGGATCTAGAATGGCGAGGAGACCGGAAAACCAGAAGAATCCCACCTAACTGTGCCAAGCAAACTGACAAACTCATAACTTTATGGTCAATTATATTGTTTTGCATTGATCTGTATGCATACTTCCTAGATTGATCACTGAATTAAGAAACGCATGTCATTATTGTCGGGTGATTTTCTCAAGTATTGCATTTTGTATAAAATGTAAAAGCATCGCCTTCAGAGTATACACATTTATTGCAGCATAGATAAACAAACACTATTTTAATTGTGTTATAAATATTGCTAGTACTGCTGATATAGATACTGCATTATTTGAAGGATTTTAAAACGGTAAAAATATATAACACAAAACTTTTTGACAACTTTATAGCAAAAACTTGGTCTATTTCTGATATTTTAAATACTTTTTAGAAAAAGGTTATATATATATATTCTTTATTACAAAAGTATACAGGGCCTCAAGCCCAAAAGTACAATTCAAAATATTTGCATACATTTAATTTCGCAATAACAGGCAGAGGTAGACAAATTTATGGTATCATTTCATGTCTCTGATTTAGAGCTTGGATAACCCAGACTCTACTGATTTGTATCAATGTTATTAATGTCTTTATTAATGTCTATAATGTTAATATATGTGTTTTATACATATATATATATATATAAATAATCCTTAATAATTAACAATTAATAAATTAAGAAAAGAAACATCCTTAATTATTTACATATTTGTTTCTTTTTTAAATGACAAATAGCAAAATTTGCCTAAATTGTGCAAGATTGTTTCATTATCTGTAGAGAATATACTTTGTAAGCTATATCGCTTTGTATATTGGTCCAGTAAACATATATTTCTAATGTGTGAATACAATTCACATTCAATCAAAAAATGTTTCTCCGTTTCAACTTTTTTGTAACCCATTTCTAAACAAAATTTACATAACCTGTCTTCTCTTTCTAAAAATCTCTCTCTGCCCTTTTCTATCTCTAATTCATGACTTGACAGTCTGAGTCTAACCAGAGCAGCCTTATATTTATTACAATCTAATATATTCAAGTATTTTTCAGGTTCAAATATGGTTTTAACTTCCCTATAAAAATCAAGTTTTCTATAACTTTGCAGATTACAATTCCATTCTTGCATATAATTATCTTTTACTCTTTGAATAAATAAACTAATAAAAAGATCAAAATCTCCCACCCCTTGAAACAACCAAACATAATGAAACCCATATCTACTTAGTAAACTACTTATTTTAGATGCCCAATTATAACTTGTTCTACCTGCTTGATGCAGATCAAATAACATTTCATAACATCTTTTTGGATATCTATGGTTTTCCATAAACAAAATTTTAAACCAGTATTTAATACATTTTTTATAGTAGTATACAAATAAAGGAAATCTTCCAGTCTCACCTGAATTTTTTCCACGTCCGCCCTGCTGCCTGCGCATGCGCCGTCCCTAAAAAGGTTCTTTACTGATAAAAACCTATTCTAGACAACGGAAAATGGGTCTCAGCTAATACACACACACACACATATATATATATATATATATATATATATAATTATATATAGTATGGTTACAAAGAATAGACAGATATATAAGGGAAAAAACACTAGTTTCTGATATTTTGTCTGTTAACTACGGTTTTCAATATATACATGTACTTGCCTTTAGCTTATATCAATAAATAGCTATTTAGAGATTAGCAGTTCGTTGTTAGTGGCCTTTGAAGTACTATTTAGTTATATTAATATCTAAATACTAGTATAGATTTAATATCGCGTTTATAAAACTTTGTCTTCACGTCTGATCTGCATTGGGACCATTGCATTCCCGCGATCAGTAAAAAGGACCAAGGGGAGGACCATAAACCACTATACCCAATTCTTTGACAGTGCCCACTCTTTACTTAAGGAGTATTCCAAGTACAAATTAATGGGATTGCAAGTAGAAAAAATACTATATGATAGTATTGCCGAATAGTGCATGATATATTGCCGAATAGTGCATGATATATTGCCGAATAGTGCATGATAGTATTGCCGAATACTTATTGATGGGAAAGAATATAACAGTCACAAGTTCAATTTGTGACCCACTTACATTTCTAATTTCACAATTTTTTTATGTTGAAAACATGATAAAGGGTCTAGTAGTGTTTAATAAACAGGCATACATTGGTTGTGATAATAAAGGATGATCCTGTACTTCTATTGCTTGTCTATTCTATCACACTGTAAAACGTTAATGGTTGACTTGTTAGGTTTCAGGCTTCGCTTTATGAATGACAAATAGCAAAATTTCAAAGACTTCTTGTAGAATGAATAATTAAAATGTTCTTTAAGCAGGGTAAAATGACAACTGTAATAATTGTTTGATGAGTTATTTTGCCATAAAATCGAGAACAAAGATATTGTAAAATATGCACCGATAACAACACAGTAGTAAATTTCTTTACTATTAAGTCAGGTTTGGCATTATATTTGCAGTTCTCGTCCAAAGTTGGAATTGAATTTAGTGAGTTAAAAGTGTTTTTCCTCGTTTTTAGCTCACCTGACCGAAGGTCATGTGAGCTTATGGCATAGCGCAGCGTGTGTTTGTGCGTGTGTGCGTGTGTGCGTGTGTGCGTGTGTGCGTCGTTAACACCTATTTTCGACTTCTCCTCTGAAACTACTGGACAGTTTTTAATGAAACTTTGTCAGAAGTATATATGGGCCGGTGCAATTCAGATTTGTTCGTGGCGTTGCCATGGCTACCATAACTAGGTCAAGGTGACCTAGGGGTGCAAAAATCTTTAAAAATCTTCTTCTCCGAAAGTACTGATTGGAGAAAAAATCTGATGTGATATTTGGCTTCTCTAGGGTCTTAAGCCTATAGTTTGTTCATTTTATGAAATTCGGATAAAAAATAGGTTACGCGTTTTTGCGTTTAATTTTGAAAAAATCGTAAAATAGCTTCAAATTGTTATAACTTGACTATTTGACCAGATAATGACATGGGGTTTTCAGTTTTGACATCTTCTTGTTAGTATCTTCAAAATGAGGTCAAGGTCAATTGTGAAGGTCGTGACCTAATTTTTTTTACCTCTGATTATAATTATTATCTCGAAAACTATAAACTTTTTGTATAGGCATGTATATTAGAATGTTGTAGGTATTGATACAACGATCATTTTGATGTATAGAAAAAGGTCATGGGTTCAAAGGTCAAGGTCACAGATGCAAAACAATACCGAAATTGTTAATTATCTCGAAAACTATAAACTTTTTGTATAGGCATGTATATTAGAATGTTGTAGGTATTGATACATCCATCATTTTGATATATAGAAAAAGGTCATGGGTTCGAAGGTCAAGGTCACAGATGCGAAACAATACCGAAATGGTTAATTATCTCAAAAACTATAAACATTTTGTATAGGCATGTATATTAGAATGTTGTAGATACAGATACAACAATCATTTTGATGTATAGAAAAAGGTTATGGATTTAAAGGTCAAGGTCACATATGCGAAACAATACCGAAATGTTTAATTATCTCAAAAACTATAAACTTTTTGTATAGGCATGTATATTAGAATGTTTTAGGTATTGATACAACGCTCATTTTGATATAAAGAAAAAGGTCATGGGTTCAAAGGTCAAGGTCACAGATGTGAAACAATACTGAAATGGTTAATTATCTTGAAAACTATAAACTTTTTGTATAGGCATGTATACTAGAATGTTGTAGGTATTGATACAACGGTTATCATGATGTAAAGAAAAAAGTCATTGCGGTTTAGTATTTATGTTTTCTTTAAATCTATCAGCTAGCCATTAGTTATCAGGTGAGCGTATCAGGCCCATGGGCCTCTTGTTCATTTTGTTTCGTTTGTTTGTCCTGCCACGTGCTACTTTTGATTTTTTATGAAATAATACATTCAAAAGTAGCACATGACAGTCCTGTCATGTTTACTGGTTAACCGAATTCTTCTCACTATGATCGCATGTTTTTAGTTTAGATTTGGTCGATGTTATAATAGTAATTGATTGTGTGGGATAGCTATAGACTGTGATACAGTACTGTATACAGAAAATTGTTTCATTGTTTGTTAGAGATGTTATCTATGTGATTTATGTCATGTGGTGTGTACATATACGGAGTCCTTTTCATACCAAAGAATACAATTTGAAATCATTTTTTTTTAAATAAACCACACGACATTTGAAATCGAGCACAGTACTTTTGAAAAAATTAAGCCCAGTTACGTAGTGTTACACTTAAATATGAAATACAAAACAACATAAAGTAGGAAAAATCTTAAAAGGTAATTATTGTCTATGTGACAATTTTGTCGGCTTCTTTTCCTAACATGTTGGTCAGAAGCCACACAGTCGATGTACATCTTCGGTAATGACTGGCTATCAATTATATTTCTGAGACATCACCATATCTGTGTTCTGCGACATCATCTGTGTTAACTGGTATAACTGTTATCAATCACTCGTAAGAAACTTGTAACATAAATTCCGTATATAACATTACTGTAGAAACCACTGTGGCTGTGACAGTGAAATTCTCTTTATATCCATAGAAAATCAAATAAATTTGAATAAAGATCGATATTTTTCACTTACTTGTACCTAGTCGTAACAGGAAATCTGTATGCGCATCCGCGATTAGCCCAAAATATATCTGCATAGAGAAAAACGTTGGTGCTATGGGGATTTAACATGTTGAAAAACCATGCAAATGGCGGCTTCTGTTGCGCATATGACGTAAAACGTCGCCAAGGACATCACTTCCGGTGTAAACATCCGTCATTTTCGCATGTGCAAAATCCCCATACCGCCAACATTTTCCTTTTTACAGACATACTTTATGACAATCGTGGATGCGCATACAGATTTCCAGTTACGACTAGGTACAAGTAAGTGAAAAATATCGATCTCTATTCAAATTTATTTGATTTTCTATGGATAAAAAGAGAATTTCACTGTCACAGCCACAGTGGTTCCTACAGTAGTATGTTCTTTTACACCTCGTACTCTTGCTACCACTGCGTAGCTCAGTCGGTAGAGTACTCGCTCGCTCCGCAAGTGGGAGGTCGTAGGTTCGAGCCCCGACCGGGTCTAACTCAAGACTTGAAAGTGGGTACTGACTGGTCTTTCGCCAAGTATTACGAAATGAAAGTCACAGTTCTTTCGGATGGGAACTTAAAATAAAAGAGGTCCCATGTCATGGAAGGCTTGGCACGATAAAGAGCCCTGCTGTATATAATTCAATCAGCGCAACGCACAAGAAAAATTTCTGCATCTTTGCCTATAGCTGCGACGTCTCGATATAAGTGAAATATTCTTTACCGGGACGTTAAACACCGTTACTCACCTCGTACTCTTGCTATTTTGCAAACTGAACATACAAATAAATTCAATAGTGTTACGTTACAAATACAAAATGTTCCACAACAAAAAAACAATGCAGTGAAAAGGGATAACGTTGGTTGACGTTCTAATTCAGAAGATCGATGGTTCATCCTAACTTCGTGTGATAATTGGATGTACATGTACATTAGGTTCATCTTAGTTTCATGAGGTAATTTGATGTAGGTTAACGCTTAGTATAGTTATCTTGTCAATTACCTACGCAGTCAAATAAAAAAAGCTGAAAATAATTACTTAACTTCTAATGTTTAATTTAGACTGCTGGAGGTAGAGATGTCTTAATCCACACAGACCTGATAAAATCAATCTTATCATGTGATAGGGTCGAGTTTAATTTAGATACTGTTTTAGTGTGTACGAGAGAAATACATGTAAATAATCAGTTTTCCATGACGATATATGCAATGTTTTATTATTGTAGTTTTGTCGAAATTCGAAAACGAGTCAAATTTGAAATTAACAATCCCTCATTTTGTAATTGTTATTGCATAATTTTATGTGTTTTCACTCAACTATGAACCTAAAATAACTGGGATTTCCACATTTAATTAATCTGCGAAACTATATTCAGTCACTACCGTATGTACCATACATGACATTATATTCTGTGTCCGAAGGTAGTGAAAAGTCAGTGTATAATTGATGGTCTTGACATGCTTGTTTCGGTTTTCACAAAGATACGTGTTCTGTTCTGCTACAAAAATCAGTATTTCATTAATTGTCGTTCTGATATGTATGCAGTATTGACTGAAAATCGATTGTGGTACATCATAAAACACAGGAAAATCAATTCTTCTCTAAGATAATACCAAAACACGACATGTTTAATTGAGCATTCATATCTAATTGACAAACACTTGCTCAGAATACACTTAGGAGTATTTTCTTATGAAAATAGTTGTGCATTTTATGATACATTAATGAACCCCGATAATTATGTTATAGCTGGCTTTATTTTCCTTGTATAAACATTGGATACTTTCAATCAAGTGCCCATTGCCACTCAGAAAATTGATATATGAATTTATTGGATTATACCTAGACCCTAGTTTTTCCTTTGTGTATATTTTCAAGGCTGTACACTTAGGTCACTTAGTGGTTCAACACGTGTACTTACAGGTCACATCGCCTTTCACTGCCACGGTTCGAAATCCATTTCGGCCGATCTTAGTGTCAGAAAGTTTGGCAGTTTTCTTGCCGAAGGTCTGTGGTTTTCTCAAAGCACTCTGGTTTCCTCCACATTTCAAGAACTGGCCGTCTTATAAATAATTGAAAATTGAATGCTTAAAACACCATTAATCCTACCCTTGTTCATTACATTCCTAGCAAATGTAGACATGTACATGCATGTGAAAAATAAAGACTTTTACATTGCAATAAATATGATATACGAAGCCGAGTTGCTAAAGAGAATCCATTTGTTTACCGTCTAAAGAATGATATTGCAAACTATCAGATATAACATCATACAGTCTTAAAGGGAATCGCTATATAAGGACCACCTGTTTTTAAAGGTCAGTAGAATTGTATCCCAATTTCTTTTTATTTATATTTTTGAACATGTATATAAAGGCCACCTGCCCATAAAGCCCACTTTTATTGGTTCCCTTGGGTGGCCTTTAAAGGCAGGTTTGACTTTATTTAACAGCAACGGTTGTTGAGCTTTGTTTCATAACAAGTGACATTCTATATACATTAGTGGAAATTTATTTCTTAAACCTTGAAATGTGACACTCATAAAATAATCAATTGAAAAGTGAAACTAATCGTTAATACAAATGCTGCATATTATAATATGTTATAGTATCGATACATCTGTTGAGATCAATCGGCCGGAGGCTGGTAATTAAGTTCAGACAGTCTGAGTATATGTTTCTTAAGTTTTAACATAACTTAGAATAAATACTGCTTCAAGTTATTTACACATGATGATGATGATACATAAGAAGGACTACAGTCTATTGATGTATAAACGTATGAGGAATTATTGCATGGTTGTTAATTTGGGATCTTAGTGTTGTTAACGCTTTCTCTGTCATTGATGGCTATCTGACTTTTCCTGACTGTTCTGTTGATGACGTTTTTTGGTGACAATGATAATTATTGGTTATCCAACTAATTCTAAATGTTTTGTTCATAATTAGGTGACAGTGATAATCGTCGGCTGTCTAACGTGCTCTGAGCACTTTGTCCATGACGCACTTAGATTTCAATGATGAAAAGATGTTTATCCTTTTGTAACTTTTTTTAATATGTTACATTATTTCACTAGGCATCTTTTGCACTAATATGGGTGTTTGTTCGATAAAGAATTAAATTATTCCGCTTTTCTTGCGTTAGTATGCCAATGACGTTTCTATAGCTATAAAACACTAAGGTATAATTATGTCGATGTTATTTTCTTGTACGTATGGTATTGATTCTTTGTCTAGTGAGAGTGAAGGATAGAAACATGAGGCGATTTTTATAAAATTTTAAACTTAACTACGGAAGCGTATTAGGGCCACGTCATTTTTTTTTTAATTTTGATATGTCGACTTAGTTTCTCGATAAATCGACTTAGTATCTCGATAAATCGACTTAGTATCTCGATAAATCGACTTAACTATGTCGATAAATCGACTTATTATCTCGATAAATCGACTTAGTTTCTCGATAAATCGACTTAGTATTTCGATAAATCGACATAGGATCTCGATTAATCGACTTAACTATCTCGATAAATCGACTTAACAATCTCGATAAATCGACTTAACAATCTCGATAAATCGACTTAAAAATCTCGATAAATCGACTTAGTATCTCGATAAATCGACTTAACTATCTCGATAAATCGACTTAGTGTCCGCTCTATATGCGAGAGGTCGCGGGTTCGATCCCCGGATGCGACAAACTAAAGTTGTAAAAATAAGTAAATTCAGCTCCCCAGCTACACTCAGTTTTACTGGGTTAGGGAAAAACTGACTTAACTTGTGTCAGGATAACAGACTAGCAGGATTGTAGTTAGGTTGTGGCTATTATATCCCTTTGCTCAGGCACTTTACTTTCCGTCTTTATGAAATACGGTATATAATGGTATGGGCTTACATTGAAGCTTTAAGCCAATGTGTTTCGAGGCACTGGGGGTAACCATACTTGGTAGTGACATTGCCTAAGCATAGTAGTACAAAATGATATTGCGAAATTCCGAGCGCAGTGAACGCTTCACTTTGCTCAGGCACTTTACTTTCCGTCTTTATGAAATACTGTATATAATAGTATGGGCTTACATTGAAGCTTTAAGCCAATGTGTTCCGAGGCACTGGGGTAACCATACTGGTGACATTTAATCGTGAAGTGTGACAAAATTTGTTTTATTTGATGTTTTATGAATGAAACAAAAATATTTGCGAATGTTGAATAAGTAACTGTTTACTTATTCAATGTTGAACGCTGCAATGTTAAATAAGTAACGTACTTCAGATATGCCGGGGGTATTGCCGTCGGTGGCTGTTCCACTGCTCAAGCACTGCCTAAGCACGGCTTACCATATGCATGTTCAGCTACGTGTGAGGCTAAAAATAGGTTCGCACGTGTTCGAGCGCGGGAAAAAAGCGACAAGTTACCACGACTGACCGCGGCCTCATCGCGTCTGTAGCACTGCCGATCACGCGTTGAGCGCGGACGTAATACAGGCACTCCACTGCTATAGCACTGCCAATCACGGGTAACCGCGGCTCGGCGTCGTCGGAAGCGCAGCTTGCCGCGCATATAAAAGTTTAACTTAGTTTTAATCTAGTAAAGTCAAAACTGCCAAGCGCATTTTACATTTCAATTCATTACATTAATACAATATGTAATTATCAATCGTCATTATCACATCAACATTTAAATATCAGTGCTCCAGCTTCCCTAACTAACATGATCAGTAAGCATAGCTAATGGGGGAGGAGCATGTCATCCTGCCACATCATCCTTCTAGCTGGGAGTTGCACTACTGCATGATGAGGTTCCTCTGGGCCTTGTCTAGCCTGACATCTCTGTTGGATTCTGGTACTCTATCAGATCTCGTTTCATGTCTTCACGCCAAGCACCAAGCACCAGTTCTCCATCTAGACGCCCGAAGTCCACAAGCCTGTTCTGCATCACCGGGTAACGTGTTCTCATCAGGTTGTGAAGGAGTACGCATGCGTTGACCAGCAGCCTGACAGTGTCAGCTTCATACATCATGGTAGTCAGGAGACTTGAAATCTGTTGGCAAGGATCCCGAACGAATTTTCAACTACCCGTTTGGCCCACGACAGTCGATAGTTAAATATCCTTTGCTCCCTGTCATGTCCATATTAGCGTAGGGTTTCATCATGTAGGTCTGGAGTCCGAAGACATCGTCATCTACAAGGAATTAGGGTACATCCTGTGTGTCACCTGGTAGAGGATCTGGCTGTGAGAACCGGCGATGTCATTGTTCTGCAGACCCTCCTTGACCTCGCTTTTTAAATTATTGTAGATGCGGGTATCAGAAGGACCTCTTGCCGCTTACGTCTATCCACAGGAACTTGTAGTCCGAAGACACGACTGCTATGAGGATAACTCTGAAGAAGCCTTTTTAGTTGAAGTAGTCGGACCCAGTGTTGGCAGCAGCTTTACACGCAATATGTTTCCCCACGCACTACAAGACTTATGGCGTTGTGGGGGACCCTCCAGGCATATTGCATCTTACGGTACTTGGAGCCAGAAGCAAGGTGCCTCAGGGCGATAGCAACCTTCAGGCCTTGTTCAAGGGTTGCTCTCCAGTTGGTCGTCTCCTTGGTAAGGGCTGGTGTCAGTCTCTGCACAATTTTGTCGTCGCAGGAGGCATCCTTAAAGTTCTGAAAGGCTTTTGGATCTTCGTTACGCAGCTCGACCATGAGATGGACGTAAAGCCCCAGCTGAGGTCTCCCAATCCAGTCACGTACATAGATGTTCCGTACCACACTTCTCCTCCTCCTTCTCCTTCTCTAGCAAGGATATGTTGGACCTGTATCAATTAGTTCTGTTGGTGCTGGAGCATGAAGATGAGGACATCACGGTGTTGAGGGTTCATGTTCACCCCTTGACATCTAGACTGCAAGTGCAGAGGTCTTAGAAAATTACGGTATTTATATGCCACAAATCAGAAGTCATACAGAAGTGATTAGGCAGTGATAAATCGTATTTAGAACTTGTTCCAGACGTCGTTTAACGGGCTTTAGTAGTGATATGTACGCGGAAAAATCCATTTCTTAGTGATAAGCCGCTAACACAAGCTATTTCCCGTGATACCAACGCGTATCACGCGTCCGATGACCGTGCTTTGCCCGTGACAGACCGCTAAACTTTCGCGTTTTACCGCGTCTCCCAAGTTTAAATCACTGCCGGAACACGGATTATCACGTGTGTTGCACGTCTTTACCATGTGTGCCGTGTGGTTGTCCGCGGAATAAAGTTTTGAACATTTCAAAACTTTTTGCCACGTCCGACGCCGTTCAGATGTTTCATCGCATCCTGTCACGTCTGTAAATCGACTGTAGCTCGTCTAAACTCGACATCAACGCGAACAACAACGTCTGCTTCACGGGAGACCAATTTTTGACGGGTTATGGCAGTGATTAAGCCGCAAAGCGCCGTGTGACCGGGCCTTAATGTCGTGATAAACTTTTGTCCGACGTGTGTCTTGCCTCATTTGTAAATTTTTCTTTGTGAGCGCTCTAGCACCCGCATTTTTGCACGGTATTTCACGCAACTTAGACAGGTTGGGTTTCTGTAGGTGAAGAACTCTATCGATTTGAACGTGGGTTCCAATAATCATGTGCATAATTAATGAGGTTTAAATCTAATTGGACACAGCTTTTTAGACCTCTAGCATCTGCATTAATGCACAGAATTTCACAAAACTTTGTAGGTAGGATAGGATAAGTTAAAGGAAGAACTCTCTCGATTTGCAGGCAGGTCCAATAATTATGCACATAATTTATGAGGTTTAAGGAATCTGATTGGACACAGCTTGTCTGCACTCTAACATCCACAATTATTCATGGATACGCATGGGTAACTGGTGATTTCAAGTTTTATATCTATGTAGGGTTTTCTACCCAATTTCACTCCAAATATATAGACTTCAGCTTGCTAATGCTCTTGCGTCTTAAGATCTTGAATAGCTTTCATGCACATACCTTTGATATATTTATGCAACAGTTAAATCAGTAATGCAATACTTACTTTTTTCAGAAGTTATTTCTTTGAGACAAGAATAAATAAGCTTCTCCCTACATAAGTGTAATTTGACTAAGGTACAATATTTATATAACTACAGGTACCCAATTTTGCTTTAGTGTGTCCGTTACCTTTCTCAAATCTAAACTTTAGAGCTGTTTTTCTCGAACATTTTCACCACCTTAAATCCATTAGCGAACAAGAGCACTGCTGAAGCGGGATAATATACGCCCAAAGGTTAAATGGTTTGCTAGTATATTAAGGATATATCATGTTTTAGTAATTAAATGATGTTAAGAATTGCGTTAAAAGATTTCTCCAGGATACTGAAGTAGGTTGGAAAAGTTTTAAATTGTACCAACATTAATTTTTGAAAGGACACACCGAGCTGAACAATCCGAAATAAATAAGTTTGTGGTCTGAGAAGTGGATTGATATGGCATGCATATGCTCGCATGCCAAATATGAATTCAACTGACAAATTGTTAGTGATGTTATTGTGCGGAAAGCAAATTTGTACACGGAAATTGCTTTTAAAGGGCATATAACTTTGCAAGAAAGTACTGGATTGTGGCCAAATTCGAACTTGACCTGTGATTCAATATAAGATACTTGTTTACAAAAATGAATTCAATTGGTCAATTGTTACTAAGTTATGGCGCGAAACCAAATTTTTACATGAAATTTGCCTTTAAAAGTGACATAATTATACAAGAAATGAGTGGAATGTAGCCAATTTGAACTTGACCTGTATTTCAATATTATATACTTGCATACCAAATATGAATTCATTTGGTGTATAGTAACTCTAGTTACTGTGCGGAAACGAAATTGTCCGCGGACAGACGTCCGGACGGACGGACAGACGGACAAACAGTGGTATTCAAATGTACTCCGGGCGCATGAAAATCAAAAAAGGATACATGCATATTTAATATACCGTACAAATAATTACTTATCACACTTCTTAATTGATTTCATAATTACGATTTATCGAGAGAGTTAAGTCGATTTATCGAGATACTAAGTCGATTTATCGAGATACTAAGTCGATTTATCGACATAGTTAAGTCGATTTATCGAGATTGTTAAGTCGATTTATCGAGATAGTAAGTCGATTTATCGAGATACTAAGTCGATTTATCGAGATAGTTAAGTCGATTTATCGAGATACTAAGTCGATTTATCGAGATAGTAAGTCGATTTATCGAGATAATAAGTCGATTTATCGAGATACTAAGTCGATTTATCGACATAGTTAAGTCGATTTATCGAGATACTAAGTCGATTTATCGAGATACTAAGTCGATTTATCGACATAGTTAAGTCGATTTATCGAGATACTAAGTCGATTTATCGAGATACTAAGTCGACATATCAAAATTAAAAAAAAATTGTTGTGGCCCTAATACGCTTCCGTAGTATGTGACTTACGGTAAGCACGTTTTTTTCTAATGTGACCTTGATATGACCTTAAACGACAGGTATATGTTTGTTTAAAGGAAGAGCCTTGATTTTATTATATATAATTTTAACAGATATCTCTAAGTGAATTCATTCATATGAAACATGAGCTATTTTAATGGTTTTGTTATTCAAGAGAAATTTGAACAAAATAATAATAAAAGCCTGTTTGTAACGTTGTAACGCTATGTCAATTCTTATGGGTAACTAACATTACAATCCTTTAACACTAAATTTACAAAAATAGAGCCAAAGGTCGGTACTACCGCGTGGCCGAAACATGGAAAATTAGCTATCGAAACTCTGTCGAGATACAGGGGTTAAGATAAGCTGTCGATTCGGCCCCAATTCATAAGCTTATTGTTAAACTTTTGGCAGGTCTGTACTGTATGTCCGTTATTTTCCGTTTTTCTATCGTATTTCATTAACATATTCTTCTCCAATATTCGACGAATTACTTGATACGTGTAATGAATCGTTTGGTGTATATTGATCAACATACCAGCTCATCCTAATTATCTCATGAATGAATCACTTTAATGAATGAATATTCATAATTTCCGTTATTTAAATATAAACAAATCATCAATGAATATTAGAAGTATGAAAACCTAAATAAGAAACAAAAGATATCGATGTCTGCATATCAATGTGAGAAATGTGTGATACATGTTGTAAAACACGTACAATCGGCCTTGAATAACATACCTCGGGAGAGAGGATCCGGATCTCCTGTTTTGTAAATGACTTAAAAGGGTGTGATATTGAATAAACGATATGTATATATATATGTGCCATAAAACACGCAAAAGGCAATAAATATGATAGATGGTTATATGATACGATACGTGTAAAGTTCTGTTCAATATCTGGAGGTTAAAATCCATGACATATTGCATTTAGATATATATTTCGAGTCTTTTCATTAACTTAAGTATTAAGATTATTGTTCTGAATCTCAATGTGCAATACATGCTGATTTAAGGTGTTATCTGCCTATAAATTTCAAAACTTCACTGCATAATACTTGTAAAAGTTTCCGTAATATATAATTGTGTATGCGCCTCAAAATCATATACAGTCCAACCTGTGTTAAAGGCCACCTCTATTTCAGGGCCACCTGTTATGAAGGCCAGTAGAATTGTATCCCGATTGTTCTTTATTATATTATTTGAACCGTAAAGGCCACCTGTCCATAAAGGCCACTCTTACTGGTTCAAACCTTTATAGACAATTTTGACTGCAATCATAATTGACTGTGAACCATACAGCAAGATACCATTTTCTCATTGTATGCTGTGAATGACCATTCTCACAATCGGGCTTTACAGCCTCGATATGTAATGTTTATTGTTTAAAGCTGTTTCTGCCTATACTTTCCTAAAGAACGCTGCATTTTTAACTGTCAAGTTTCTTCAATTTCACTTAAATAATATATAAAGTGTTAGCGTCTCAAAATTATTTAAGCATGATTTACGCTGTTTAACATAAAACAGGATACCAGTTTTGTTAATGTACATGCTATGATTGCCCAGTCTCAGAATCTCAGGGGTTAACAACAAATAACATGATTATGTATTTAACTTGTGTTATTACTTCTTATTTTTGTCATGTTGAATTTACTTTGGCTTTGATAAGGATTTTTGTTCATCACCAGATATCTATATTCTATTGTGAACCGTATAATCCTATGCCAATTCGATCTGCTCTTTGCCAATTAATTATCTACTCAGCGTGCTGGGATTAACAAAGTACTACTTCAGCTCTTAAAATCAGTTAATAACTATTTACAAAGTTGGCTTTCGTTGTGCCAGGCGTAATAATGAAGATTTATATATTTTCTGCAGAGGCTCGGTGAGAAATAAGGATTTTTTTCAAAGTCGCTTTGACCATACCCAATATAATAAGATGTATCAAAAACAACACAATAATCAATGTCCGTCCGAATCACAATTCAGAGGCAAAAACACTTTGGAAATGACAAGTTTGGTTAAACACGTGAACTTCTACCAGGGAAGTGAGGCCGGATGCTCACCCCCTTTTTAGCTAATATCATATATTGTCATTAATGAGTGTTGAATTGTCAAAAAATGTCTACTTATAACACGGAATATTTTCTTATAGGGTCATCTAGCCATTTCCTTTTAGGGCAGTTATGTGTATTGAGGGTGTCATAGTGACCGAGTATACAATTATTTGGTTTTTTAAAATAGTGCTTTCTAATCCTTATTTAATTTCTTATTTTTTTTATTTGATATTCAAAGATCAATTTTGTTGCACAGTACAACTTCAATTTACTTTAATACAATAATTATAATAAAACAATTTGTTGAAGTTTGAAATATGTATTCCTCAAAAGAAAAACTGAAACCAAGAATACTAAACAACATACAAATGGCATTAGACAAGGCAAGATAATAAATACTGAAGTCATTGGTATGAAATACCTGGCTTAATACTAAGATCATTGGTGTGAAATGCCTGGCTTTAAATGGACGGCGCTGGATAATAATAACAAGATGATGCCCATTTGTGTGGCACCCGTTGTTTTGTAAGATCCTCTCGGTTTCACGATTAAAGAATACAAGTGACTCGGAATAGACTGAAAAGATTAAACATTTTAGCAATATAGACAATATTATTTCCATTGTTTTTACTGTTGTATTGAAACGCAATAAGACGAGATAAAATATGCAGACCACGATACCAATGGTCATAAATTCCCACTTAAAACATGCCCTGGATTTAATTACAAAACGGTATCGATTCTGTATGTATACATTCTATTGTAGGACCTGTCCATTTTATCTATTTTACAACGTATATTTATACATACACGTCATTGATGGATACAAAATTGCTGTGACGAACGTGATTGTGAACTATTTGAATTGCTACAATAAAAAAACAAACATACTAATCCATATCCGAATCACAATCCAGAAGCAAAGTAAAAACTTTGGAACTGACAAGTTAGATAATACACATGAACTTTCACCAGGGAAGTGAGGCCGGGTGCTCTGGAAGGGTAAGCACCTCCTGTTTAGCTAGCTACACCCGCCACGTGTGTAATCAAAATTGTGTGAAAGGAACATGGAACTATGAGGCGTCAAATATATCCAGGACAATCCTGGACACAGAGACTTCAAACTTGTCAACAATACTGTGATGACTGCCATAAAACTTTTTGAGGGCCTTAATAAGCCTAGGCTTGCAATATCCCCGAGTCAACAATTTATTTGCAAGCAACCTACTTCGTTGGACAAAGTCTTCGTAGTGAGAACAAGCTCTACCATAGCGTATTAATTGGGAAACAAATACACCATAAGCAGGAGAAGCAGGTATATTGCTGCATAAAAAAGGAAAGTTGACAATAGAAAAATTGAAGTCATTACGTTTGTCATAAAGTTTCAAATGTAGCCTTTCGTGTGCGTCATAATCCAGGTATAAGTCTAAATATGAAGTAGAACTTGAGGAATTAGTCGTGTCTTTTATTTTAAGCTCACTAGGATAGATGACATTTACATAGTCTCCAAATTTAGGATTGTTAAGAGACAGAACGTCATCTATATATCTGTATGTTGAGTTGAATGATTTGGCGACAATTTTTTCTCCAGATTTAACAAGGTTCTGCATAAATTCTGCTTCATAAGAATAACGAAACAAATCAGCAAGCAATGGTGCA
Source organism: Anadara kagoshimensis (assembly GCA_021292105.1). Taxonomy (NCBI): domain Eukaryota; kingdom Metazoa; phylum Mollusca; class Bivalvia; order Arcoida; family Arcidae; genus Anadara; species Anadara kagoshimensis. The sequence goes on from CM037857.1 coordinate 20,493,400, forward strand.
CAGTTTATACCCATTGGTATACCGATTGTTTGCTGAAAATCTATATTACCAAACACAACAAATATGTTATCTATCAAAAACTCTAACGTTTTTGTTGATGGTATCTTCAGTATATTTTTGTTTGGAATCCGTATGATGCTTGACAAAATAACCATAATCCCTGTTCAGCACCAGATATTCGTATCTGGCTTACCGTTTTTGTAAAAAAAGACAAGTGAATAATTTCTTTAAGACTTTTTTTTAAATTTAGAATGAGGGATTAGTGGTGAATAGTGTAGAAAAATCAAATGTTTTTATACTTTTTACATGAGATAAAGTATTAGAAGCAAGATGTTCAAGTAATTCTTTAGAACTTTTGAGAATCCACATTTGGTTAATTCCAGATGTAGAATATACTTTTTGTGAAGACCATCTTTGACGATTGTCAAAATTTGTGTTAGAGTTACCGATAATGACTTAGTAGTACATTTAGATGAGCTTGCTATATATCTTTCCTTGTATGGATTTTTATGGAACTATTTCTTAAATATTTTTTAATTGTATTGCTTTATGCTTCAGTTTAATTTGTGATCGTTATTAATTGTTCCATATGATGAAACCTTACTCGTATGATTAAATACTATCATGGACGAAGCGATTGAACACGTACGTCTTCCAACAACTTCCAATAAATGTAGGTATTTACCGTACCTATACGTAAGGTGATTGTAAAACGCAGTATGTTTATAAATTAAAGTCTGGAACTTTATTTCTTCCAGTCAGATATATCTTTTTGACGGTTCAATAAATAAAATTATCGTGTTACTATGGTAACAAAGTGTTTCATTAATCATTACATTATTAAGTCATATCTTTTCACGGTTTTCAGGCAATTAAGATTAGATTTATCAAATTGTTACCTGCTTCATGGGATATTTACCTTTTTGTTTTAGTATGTTTGTTTTTGATATTTCAACACTTTAAAGATTTATGGTATTCACATCCACGTATGTATAAAGATAAAACTACAAATTCCTACTTAATAGTGTTGCAATAACATTGTTAATTTGCTGTTCTAGCCATTGCCAAGTTTGTAAATCGTGTTATTGAGATAAAAATTTAATTATTTTAATTGGATATATAAATACAATTTTCATACAGAGTTTTTAAATTCCATTCCTTAAAAATATTCGTCTTTAATATATATATATATATATTTCTGGCAGTTTAATCTTCTTTATTGCCTAGTCGCTACTGTGCGAGAAATCAACTAATTAGTTTAAACTCCATCTGATGCCTCCAACAGAGAACCAGATTTGCTGAAAAGATACGTGCCTCTCTCCTCCTTATAACAATACACATATTATAATATTTGCTATACAGCCAGATCTTTATTTAAGTTATAATTTTTATGTTGTCGCAAGTCAGACTTAATTAAGCTTAACATTTCTTTTCTGAAGTTGAAAATATTTGGAAGCAATACACATCGTTATTTAGATAAGAACCATGCTGTATTTTTATTTCCAAAAATTGTAGGTTTTTAGGTCAAAGTAATTAAGTACTTAAGAGTTAGCTATATGTGTATATTTTACACAGACAATTACACGTTAAATTCACCATATCTCTGACGTGTGATGGAAAAAGTAAAGTGAATCCATCAAGTAAAATCAATAGAAATAGTTTAAATCGTTCACTTTTGAAAAAAGTGCAAGGTTATTTGAATTGATTTTAAACAAAGACAACTGGCTTGATTTGCTTCTTTGGATATCAAATATAAGATGTGTAAATTTGCAATCTATGAGTTTTTGAGCAAGTTTCATGAAACATTTTAATTGTTGTTGATTTTTAAGAATTGAACACATGCTGGAAACCTTTTCCTTCAATTTTTTTCAGTACTGCTACACTTATCATCCTGAATTACATGTACATATTTTACCAGTAATCTTTTTACAGCATTAGACGGTCGTTGGACCAAAATTGTGAAACCATTTTTAATGTTTTTAAAACCATGTATGGCTTTACAGTGTATGAATGCACCCAGATATCACTTGTTTAGAATGGTAGCTTTGTTGAATTTGTTTTGCTGGTTAAGTGCAATTGGTTCATTATCTTGATGATGATTTTAACAAAAATATTATTGTCTATTTTCAGATTTTTCATAATGATATTTATTTGAGAAAAGTTTGAAATGGAAAGATTATGACGAAGAATTGATTTAATTTAAATGGGAGGATTTTTACATGTTCCGAATGCTTTCATCATAATATTAGGATTATACAACATAGACATATTATATTTACTGTAGTGTTGTAGTTGTCGTACATAAAGATATGATGTACTCGGCATGCTGAATCAGTCGGAAGTTGATTGTGACGCAATTTTGGCGGACAAAGCAGGGCCGCCGCCGTTCTACGAGAAGGAATTAAGGATATTTTTGACATTAATGTTATGTATATTTCCGGTTGTGACGGTATCAGGAAACGCTTTGGTAATAGCTGCCGTAGCAACACACAAACGATTACGAACAATAACCAATGCATTTGTTGTCTCCTTAGCAACGGCTGACTTTACAGTCGCCATTATGGTTATGCCATTTGGAATATATCAGCAATATAATAATAAAGTATGGGAATTAGGACCGTTATTTTGCAAGTTTACTAATAGTTTTGACGTCATGTTTACTACGTCATCAATCGTACACCTGTCGTGTTTAGCTGTAGACCGGTATTTAGCTATATGTAGACCGTTTCTACACGAACGTTTAAACAACAGAATTATAGGTTCTATGTTAGTGGGGTGTTGGATAGTTCCAATATTCATATCATTTATTCCAATAATGAACGACTGGAATCTAATAGGCATAGAAGAGTTTTATCATTGTGCATTCCCAGATGATTTCGCATGTGGATTTTTAGTTAATGCCACTTTCTCTTTAGTGTGTTCTTCTATAGCGTTTTACATTCCAGCAGTGTTAATGATCATCTCAAATGTTAAGATATTCCTGGCTGCTAGAAAACAGGCACATCATATCAGTACTCTAGAAAAAAGTCTACATAAACACAAGAAAGGAAGATTAAAGCGGGAGACAAAGGCAGCTAAAACCATCGTTATAATTATGGGATGTTTCTTTGTGTGCTGGTTTCCATTCTTCATACTCAATATAATAGATCCTTTAATTGGATATAAAATACCGTACGTGCCTTGGACGGTAGCTCTCTGGTTAGGATATGTTAATTCTATGTTAAACCCGTTATTATACTATAAGTTTAATAGAGGATTTCGTATGGCTTTTCAAAGACTACTCAACTTTAAGGTCTGTCATGGAGTCAGTGAATACGAAGATGAATACTTAAGTGCGGCCAACGCCTCTGATATTACACATAATGGTCATGATACTCATATAAGCAACGAATTAACAGATCTCACACATGAGACACATTATTAGGAAACTACTATACAGTTTTATGTCTCCAAAATCCATTCAAGCCAATACAATAATATTCTTTATCAAACACGAGCTAGCTTCCCTTATGACATTTTTTATGTCTCAAGAAATTCGTTATAGCCAACATAAACATATTTCTTTCATTCAGCCTCAAAATGAAATCCTATAGTTATTTTTATTTCCAATGAAAAGCCTTTGAAGTCCCGTTTTTTACAATAACACCCAATCTGTTATGTTTTATTTACATTTTGTTATCGCATAGAATTTAAATTTTATTACTTTATTATATTAATATATATCTGTGATTAAGTGCATAAACGTAAATCTAGTATTTATTTACAGTACAGGCCTGCCAAAAGTTTAACACTTAAGTAACGAATAAGTGCCAACTTAATAGCACATCTCGGCTCCCTTTTAGCTGTATTTCGGCAGCGTTTTGACAGTTGCTGTCCTTTTCTTGATAGCTCTATGGTCGCTAGCTATTTATATCTCGACCATACGACAGCCGAGCTTCGATTCCTTTAGTTAGTTCAATTTAAACTTTTGAGATGTCTGTACTGTAGCAACAAAGATTCAATTGGAAACTATTATTATCTTGTTATTTGTTAATATGTGATCACCCCTTCCCAATTTTGTGTTTATCACGTATGCTGTATTTTGTGACTATTCGTTTGAATCGAAGGCACTTTTTATTTATAATAGTTGACCTTGTCTACAATTTATTACAAAACGATCTTTAACCTTCGATTAAAACAGGATGACACTAACGGTAGCATGAAGTATATACAAATGCCAATAATAACTCTGGTATGTGCTACTTTTGACATTTAACTTTTATAAAGTAAGGTCATTTAAAAGTATCGGATGAAAATTGAAATAAATATTATTCAAAAGCAACACATGACAATTCTAATGATATTGAAATCAGTTATCAAGTTTATAACTGACTTTCATACAAACAAGTAAATATACTTGATTAAAAAGGACCTAGTGAAATGTAAAAATCACACTTCGAAATACACAGACAATAAAATTTTTATAAATATTCTTGTCATCATGAATAAAAAACTGTTTATTGAGAGTGAACCGATGGTTGTGACTGTATTGTTGGTGACGTTGTCTGTTGTTTAGAATGTTTTATTTAGTGTACTATATTTATAACAGAATGCTATTTCAAACTGTAGGGTCAGTAGTAAAATGTACTATTTTCCAGAACTTTAAGGGAATGACAAAGTGTGCATTTTTGTTCTTCCTTATCTTTTCCGAATTTACAAGGGCGTACTTAAAACATTATTTGCAACTTTTTATACCACATTTAACAAATTGTAAAATGTGGCACTGTCTGAAAGACTGTATGACAAACGAAAATTAACATTGGTTCTCTCCGGGTTGACATACCAATGCGGAAGCTTAGTTGGTAGAGTGCACGCTCCGTAAGTGGGAGGTCGTGGGTTCGAACCCCGACCGGGTCTGACCCAAGACTTGAAAGTAGGCAGTGATTGTCCTTTCGCCAAGCACTCGGCATTACGAAATGAAAGTCACGGTTCTTTGAATGGAAACTTAAAATAAACGAGGTCCCGTGTAATGTTAGGCTTGGCACGATAAAGAACCCTGCTGCATAATGTCATAAGCGCAACGCACAGACAAAGTTTCTGCACCTTCGTCTATAGCTGGCAACGTCACGATATAAGTGAAATATTCTTGACTTGGACGTTAAATCAACTTAACTCTCTGGATTGACAGATTGACAGCTGCTTCACATTCTGTCTTCTGGTGATAAACAGAGATATTTGTTTTTATTTCACCAACGACACCTTATATAAATCTTATAAATGTATGAAAATAAAAGTTTCATCTCGTCCATAACGGACATGTCTCAACATCTGTTTTCCCACGCTTAACAGAAACCAACCTACCTGTGATATATGTTATAGAGATTTTACATTTTACAGTTGTCCTTATCAAGATAAGATGTATGGATATATGATATGTATATGTTTTGTTGTTGTTGTATTTATTTAGCTTGAATGTGAAACATGTGTTATATAATAATGTCAATAACATTGATTATTTACAAAATGTGGTTTGTTTGCAATTATAAGTTATTATTTTTTAAGAAAAAGAATAGCTATTGTCTTTTTTACAAATCTATATTATTAATGTTACTGGTTTGTGAACATCAACAGCCTTGGGTGTAAGTTACTACAAACACAATACGATTAAAGAAGAACAACAAAACAATTTAAAAGAATCGATTCTAACGTAAAACAGAAGACCGTTAGAATAGTAGAAATTAAAAAAAAAACAAACATACTAATCTATGTCCAAATCAACACTCCAAAGCAAAATGAAACTTTTCTAGAAAACTGGCAAATTAAGTTAAACATGTGGACTTCAATTAGCCAGCCAAGTGAGGCTGGGTGCTCAGGCAGAGGAAGCACCTCCGGTACAAATAGCTTGCTTCACTCCGACGTGTTAAATGAAATTTGAGAATGAGAGGAATATGGGCCTATGAGAAGTCAAATATATCCAAATTATTTTGGATGCAGCGACATCATACTTATCAATAATATTGTGCTGACGGCTATAAAACTTTTTGAAGACAATGAAAAGCATAGGCTTTTAATATCCGTGAGTCAATAATTCATTGATATAGAGCTTGCTGTGTTAGATTAACTTCCCGTGGTGAGAACAAGCATTACACTATTGTGTATTAATTGTGAAACACATACACCATAAGAAGGAGAAGCAGGTATACTGTTGCATATGTCATACGCCATTTATAAATTGGTTCAATCAATACATTCCAAAAATGGTATATAACAATAAATTGAATATAATGATTGATAAAATTTAAGAAAAATAGTTTGTGATATAAAGGAAAGAAAAATAAAAAATAAAAATATAGAAATCCTTTTGCAGCCGAACTTTTTCATGGCCTGTATAATAAGAAACTCCAAATGACGAAAGACATAAAACATTAAAAATATTTGTATTGTTTCGTAACAAGTATATGTTTTCTTTTGAGTGAGTGAGTGAGTAATGGTGTTTAACGTCCCAGTCAAGAATATTTCACTTATATCGAGACGTCGCCAGCTATAGGCGAAGGTGCAGAAAGTTTGCCTGTGCGTTGCGCTGATGGCATTATACAGCAGGGTTCGTTAACGTGCCAAGCCCACCGTGACACGGGACATCGATTATTTTAAGTTCCCATCCGAAAGAACCGTGACTTTCTTTTCGTAATGCCGAGTGCTTGGCGAAAGAACAGTCACTACCCACTTTCAAGTCTTGGGTCAGACCCGGCCGGGGTTCGAACCCACGACCTCCCACATACGGAGCGAGCACTCTACCAACTGAGCTACCGCAGTGGTTGTGTTTTCTTTTGAGTAAAGTTAAACATAAAGAAACTTTTTAAAGAAGTAGTACATTTTGAGGAACCTGCTATATAACGTTCCTTGTATGGATATTTGCGACGTTAAGGAATCCAATACAAGTAAGGAAGGTCGAGTTCTTCCTTTAATTTATTGATACCGAAAGACCTAAGACTTCCATTATTGTCGGAAATCTCTTCATCTGTGGTAGAATTGCTTCTACCAGAAGTAGAATCCCTTATAGATGCCGAAATATCTGGGTCCCTGAATACTAAAAAGGGTTTAATAATTATGGACCGTTTGGAAATTTTAAATATGAAATATCAAACTTAATATTAAACCTGAAATTGCGTTCAATTTAGTTTAATTTAAGTTTGACAGTCCTTGTTTTAATCAAATCGATAAGGTAGTAAGCTTCAAATCTTCTAATTTAAACTAACGTTCTGTAAACTCTTCAGCAAAATCCCTTATCATTCTGAAATTCTGCCCCCCCCCCCCAAGAAAAAGGTTAAGCCCCCATGTATTTAGGACCTTTAGAATAGGCAATCGAACAAGCAATCTAAGTAGGCAAAAAAAGACAAACACACAAGGAAACGCAAGATTACCACTATGGCCTTATATCAATTTATCAAGTTGTAATGACTTAGCCCTAAACATTGCATCTCCTTAAATGAAATTACACAATACTTATTACTTCTCTTGATACTATTATACCTATAGAAAACTTATATAAACCTGGAATTATGAAAAATTACAAAAAATACTATGCCAGACTGAAATCATTAAATAATATTTGCATTAATCATCATTATCTCTTACGCCAATAAAAATATCATTTATTAACTTCTATTAAATCAAACATAGAGTTACATAAGGAATTTGGCTTTGCTCAAGCTGAGCTGAGAAGGCATATAACGGTGTGATGATATCTATTTAAAACAGTGTGTTGTCAATGACATAAATATTTCATACTCTTACAAGTTTTGTAATTCATTTTGTAAACTTTTTTTTTTTTTTTTTTTTTTCTAATGTAACCATTTATGGAACTAAAAACTTGTCTATTTTCAACTAGAATTACTCTCAATTAAGAACAAGACCTTCAAAAAGATTGTTTAGATTTCTGTTAAATATTCTAAGTTTGAATTTCCTAATGGTAAGAAAATGTGATTACAAAGCAGCTAGGTGACATAGTGAAAGAAAAGATTATCATACAGAATAAATAAGGAAAAGGGTCATCTGGAATCTTTTGTCATTGGTTTTGGTCAATCAGATATGTATTTTGGTTTAAATTCAAAAGCAAAATCAATGCAAACACGTTTAAACTCAAGATTGTAGACAAAAGTGAAATAATTGCATATGTTGTAATAGTATAATTTGGCATACAACACATTAATACATGCATGTATTTGTTAAAAGATGGTTCAATGATTCATATCATGTAACACATCACACCTCAATAAACACGAGGCAGATCTCCAATTAATGAAATTTTGATCTTACTGCCAATGATTCAGAATTTATACAAAATCCTCAGATATCCTTGATTATTGGATTGTCTGTCAATCAATCATGAAGGTATAAACAACACATTTTTTCTTTAATTGCAAGGTTATATTATTTAAATGATATACATTTATAAATTGTTAAACGTATTTGGAATTCATTTTAAATGTGTATAGAACACTAATACATCGATGTCAAAAGTACATAATTATGAATGGGTAAAAAGGAAAAGGATAAGACATCTGGAGATTGCACACTTTGAAAAATGAAGATGTTTGGGATTTGTTTTTGCAAAAAATTATTTTTAGACTCTGCGATTCAACACACAGGGAAAAGTTGCGTAGAATGCAGGCGATATGTCGATCATCAAAATGTCAAAAAACTTGTGTTGAAGTATCCCTTTGGTTTTACCAAATAACATTTGGAAAAGCCTGATGGATCCTTTACTAAATTGACACTTGGTGATATTTAAAAAAAAATAAAAAATCCACCTAGACTGCAAAGTAATCGATAACTTTTGGAATCACTATGTAACAGATGTGTATGCTTTATTTCCAATGAAAATTCAACTTTAATAATTGATATTGTTCACTTACTTGTGCCTAATCGTTACTGAAAGTTTGTATGCTCATCAGCGAATGTCATAAAATATTTATGTAGAAAGGAAAAAGTGTTCACTATGTGGGTTTTACATGGCGAGAATGGCGATGTTTACACCGGAAGTGATGCTTTTGGTGACGTTTTACGTCATTTGCTCAACAGCATTCGCCATTTGCCTGATTTTTTCAATATGTTGAATCCCAATAGCCCCAACGTTTTACTCTGTTCATAAATATTCTTCGCCCATCACGGATGCGTATACAATTTCCCTGTTACGACTAGGTATAGTAATTGAAAGTTTATTTGATTTTCTATGGCAAAAAAAAACGTAATCTACTGTTACAATTACAGTGATTTCAATAGTTAGTTACCAACTTTAATCATACCGGAGATATTTGGTTTATATTTTAGATGTGGTTCTCGGCAATAGTATATTTTCCAGAACCTTCTTACTAAGTGTCTTACAGTCATTATAACAATTCATAGTGATACCCATCCATGTCGATATCAAAATCCCCAAAACCAAAACAAAAGCAAAACTTGGAAAAAACATGAAAATTGGAAAAGGAAGTTAAACACGTGACCTTCCAGCACCAGGTGCTCCAGAACAACAAGCAATCCTATAAAGCTAGCTAAACGCTAAGTGTAAAATTAAAATTGAGAATAAAAAGAACATGGAACTAATGGACTTCAAAGAAATTTAAAATAATTTTAGATGTAGAGACATCTTACTTATCAGTAATATTGTGATGATGGCCATTACATTTTTGATGGCCTTAGTAAGCCTTGGTTTGATATAATCTCGGGTCATCAGTTTTGTTTGTTGTATAAAGTGGCAAATATTTACTTGGCAACAGTAAACACAACAAAGAACAAACGACACATTACTAATCAATGACAGAAATATTAAACACAAGAAAGAAAAATCAAATGTATGACCACTGATTATGAAAAGGACGAAATCTACCGTTTTATTCGAGATGCCCATATAATTATTCATGATAAAGTAGCTTTGTTGCACAAAAGTGCCTTCAAAACAAACGACTGGATGTCCCTTTTTGTTGCAGTTGACGTGGTATCATAAAAGACGAAATAGAGTTCTTAAATGTTTTCCGAACATCACTGCATAATAAACTGCTGTCAAGACAGTAACCATCTCGAAAGAAACTTGAGCGAAAATCGGAGTATCATACAAAAAGTAACATTAGCGTTAGGAAACTTTAGCGGTTTTGATTGTCAGTACATTTCACGCTTTCCATTGTACTTTAAAGTGTATCAAGGGAAATAAGACGCTTTCGCTTAGAAGATATCTCCGTAGTACAAAAGTCACTGTGAAAATCGGGAATATTTGTTTCCTCGCGACTGTGTCTTTTTATACAGTGTGTGTGTGTGTGTGTGTGTGTGTGTGTGTGTGTGTGTGTGTGTCCAGTGGTTTGTATGTGGACCCCATCAATTCCACTTTTAGCATCAGTGGCCCATAGATACGAAAATTAAATATTTTAAAAAATAAATGTACATCTCATCAATAAAAATTAGAAAACAGTCATTTTCTTTGTTTCTGTTCGAGCGAAGCCTTAAATGTTTGTTTTATTTTTAGCTCACCTGGCCAAAGGCCATGTGAGCTTATGGCATGGCGAGGCGTGCGTGCGTGCGTCCGTGCGTGCGTGCGTGCGTGCGTGCGTCAGTAAACTTTAATCTTCTCCTCCGAAACTACTGGGCCAAATGAAACCAAATTTGCCATGGAAGGTCCTTGACAGAGTCTAACTATAGTTTGTTCAAATCATGACGATCGAATATCCAAGATGGCCGCTGTTACTAAAAATAGACAAAACCTAAAAAAATCTTCTTCTCCTGAACCACTCATTGGAGGCAAAAACTGATGTGATATTTGGATTCTACATAGTCTTAACCTTTAAGTTTGTTCATTTCATGAAATTTGGTTTAAAAATAGGTTAGAAGATATCTCCGTAGTACAAAAGTCACTGTGAAAATCGGGAATATTTGTTTCCTCGCGACTGTGTCTTTTTATACAGTGTGTGTGTGTGTGTGTGTGTGTGTGTGTGTGTGTGTGTGTGTGTGTGTGTGTGTGTGTGTGTGTGTGTGTGTGTGTCCAGTGGTTTGTATGTGGACCCCATCAATTCCACTTTTAGCATCAGTGGCCCATAGATACGAAAATTAAATATTTTAAAAAATAAATGTACATCTCATCAATAAAAATTAGAAAACAGTCATTTTCTTTGTTTCTGTTCGAGCGAAGCCTTAAATGTTTTTTTATTTTTAGCTCACCTGGCCAAAGGCCATGTGAGCTTATGGCATGGCGAGGCGTGCGTGCGTGCGTCCGTGCGTGCGTGCGTGCGTGCGTGCGTCAGTAAACTTTAATCTTCTCCTCCGAAACTACTGGGCCAAATGAAACCAAATTTGCCATGGAAGGTCCTTGACAGAGTCTAACTATAGTTTGTTCAAATCATGACGATCGAATATCCAAGATGGCCGCTGTTACTAAAAATAGACAAAACCTAAAAAAATCTTCTTCTCCTGAACCACTCATTGGAGGCAAAAACTGATGTGATATTTGGATTCTACATAGTCTTAACCTTTAAGTTTGTTCATTTCATGAAATTTGGTTTAAAAATAGGTTACGCGTTTTTGCGTTTAAATTTGCAAAAATCGTAAAATATTTTTAAATTGTTATAACTTGACTATATGACCAGATAATGACATGGGGTTTTCAGTATTGACATATTATTGTAATTACCTTTAAAATGGTGTCAAGGTCAATTATGAAGGTCATGACCTAATCTTTTACCTTTCTAATATCATTTATTATCTCGAAAACTATAAACTTTTTATATAGGCATATATATTAGAATATTGTTGGTATTGATGTAATGATTATTTTGATATATAGATTCAGGTCATTGGTGCAAAGGTCAAGGTCACAGATGCGAAAGAAAACTGAAATGGTTCATTATCTTGAAAACTATTAACTTTTTGTATAGGCATGTATATTAGAATGTTGTAGGTATAGACACAACGATCATTTTGATCTATAGAAAAAGGTCATGGTTCCAAAGTTCAAGGTCACAGTAGCAAAACAATACCAAAACCGTTAATTATCTTGAAAACTATTAACTTTTTGTATAGGCATGTATATTGGAATGTTGTTGGTTTTGATGTAACGATCATTTTGATATATAGATTAAGGTCATAGGTTCAAAGGTCAAGGTCACAGATGCGTAAGAATACTGAAATGGTTCATTATCTTGTAAACTATGAACTTTTTGTATAAGCATGTATATTAGAAAGTTGTAGATATTGATACAACGATTATTTTGATGTATAGAAAAAGGTCATGGGTTCAAAGGTCAAGGTCACAGTAGCAAAACAATACCAAAATCATTAATTATCTTGAAAACTATAAACTTTTCGTATAGGCATGTATATTGGAATGTTGTTGGTTTTGATGTAACGATCATTTTGATATATAGATTTAGGTCATTGGTTTAAAGGTCAAGGTCACAGATGCGAAAAAATACTGAAATGGTTCAATATCTTTAAAACTGTAAGCTTTTTGTATAGGCATGTATATTTGAATGTTGTAGGTATTGATACAATGATCATTTTGATGTATAGAAAAAGGTCATGGGTCCAAAGGTCAAGGTAACAGTAGCAAAACAATACCAAAATTGTTAATTATCTTGAAAACTATAAACTTTTTGTATAGGCATGTATATTAGAATGTTCTTGGTTTTGATGTAACAACCATTTTGATATATAGATTTAGGTCATTGGTTTAAAGGTCAAGGTCACAGATGCGAAATAATACTGAAATGGTTTATTATCTTGAAAACTATTAACTTTTTGTATAGGCATGTATATTAGAATGTTGTAGGTATTGATACAACGATCATTTTGATGTTTAGAAAAAGGTCATGGGTCCAAAGGTCAAGGTCACATTAGCAAAACAGTACCAAAATCGTTAATTATCTCGAAAACTATAAACTTTTTATATAGACATTTATATTAGAATATTGTAGGTATTAATACAACGATCTTTTTGATGTATAGAAAAAGGTCATGGGTCCAAAGGTCAAGGTCACGGTTGCAAAACAATACCAAAAAGATTCATTATCTCGAAAACTATGAACTTTTCGTATAGGCATGTATATTAGAATATTGTTGGTATTGATGCAATCATCATTTTGATATATAGGTTATGGTCATTGGTTCAAAGGTCAAGGTCACAGATGCGAGTAGCAAGTTTCATAAATATCTAAATATCCACATCAGAGTTATTGCTCCTTAAATGTAGTATTTATTGTGTTTTTGTGCTGTTAATGGCCCAGGTGAGCGGTACAGGCCCTATTGGGCCTCTTGTTATTTTTGTTTATCATTATCGTTTTGTATCATTTATATGTACTGCACTTCAAGGAATCTAGATGAAATACGAACAGATTACACAAGCACGCCGTGTCTATCAATAATAAAATTGTTTCTGAGAATGGTCTTAGCATAACATGCATTATCCAGTTTTAGTACATCACATGTTAATTTGTTGGATAACTAGCAGCGGGACTAGGTATAGTCCCCCGACATCCAAGTATAGTCCCTCGCGTGACCCCCCGCAAACAAAACACAGTTACTTCCCTTTGTCCAGGTGGCGCTGTTTATTGTTGTCGTCGGATATAAAATGACATCCGACGACGCCCGATTTACGAATGTAAATTCAGATGACTTGTTTGCAAGCAAAAACACAAAGCAGGACACAAAGTATTCCGTTAATATTTTAAATTAATTTCTCAGAGCCAGGAAAATTGATGGTAAGTTTGGATCTATGGAGATCGACCAAATCAACAATATTTTGTGTGATTTTTATACAAATTTCCGAACCAAGGAGAAAATGAAATTTATTCTAAAAGTTCGATGATTGCCATCTGTCGGGGGTTGAGACGTTTTCATAATGTTCAATAAAGTAAATAATTCGTTTGAAAACTAATTCTTTAAAAACAAAGACATGTGATGTACTAAATCTATTATGGACCTCTCCCTCGGAAACAGTTCTCCTATAGTGTTTCTGGAGAGGTATAGTGGCCGAGCCGATAGGACTAAATAATCCATAATAGATTAAAAGATATTAGCTAATAACTCAATTTCTCCTTTGTTTCAATCATTTTGATTGGTCAGGTCTTTGACCATTTGGATTCCTGTGTTGTCGCGATGCTATTGTTTACTTGCTTCGGCTATATTTTTTCACTTGTTGATTTGTTGTTGAAAATTTTCTATAAATTTAATTATAAGAAAGAATATAATTTTCCTTTTTGTTACAGGATTAGACATTTTGCACACTAAATAATTCGCGTATATAATGATCTGTTCTTTTCTCCTTTGTCATGTTTGGCTGAACCTGCTTGTTTCAATTTTCATGTTCTTATTGCTCTTGGCTGTTGCGAAGTGCATGTTTCAGATACACGAGTATTGTAATCCAGTATTTTATATTTAATCAGAGAGAGAACAGAGAAGACACAGTAAAATATATTTATTCCTACAGGAACTCCTAACGACATAAAGGTAGATGATTCGTGTAATAAGTTTTTGGCAACATTATTACCATCAAACGTGATTTATTTAAGTATGTAACTGATGTATCAGACTATTTTAGTTCATGATATTAGTTTGTACTGCGTGGTGAGTTTAACTTTGATATACTAAAAGACCCTTTTGTCATTAAAGTAAACAATAGTGAATGATTTTTTTATCACAATCGTTTTATATCAACGCTTTATGGGAATTTCATGTCAACTCAAGAAATATAGGAATACTAACATTTATAAGTCTGGTATCTGGTTATATCAAACACAAACATACTGGTTATTGTTCAAATCCAGCACAAACAAACATATTTTTTTTAAATCAAACGCAAACATACAAATCCATGTACAAATAAAAATCAGATATGCAATGTTAAAACTCTAAAAACTGGCAATTAACTACAAACCTCTAAAAGGAGAGCGAGACCAGGCGCTTTGGAAGGATTAACACCTCTTCTTTAGCTAGCTACACCCGCCATCTAAAAAATCAAAATTTAAAAAAAACATGGGACAATAGAGTTAAATAAACGATTGGTTGGTTGGTTGGTTGAATGTTGCTTAACGCGGCATCAGCAATTTTTCAGCTATTCGCGACGAGAACTATTTAATTAATCTCTATGGATTAATCTATGAACAATTTTTGTGTATGCATGTGAAGTGCGAGTGTGTTGTATGGTCTGCCTTGTACTAGCGCGCACTCAGGACGACTTTACCGTGCTAGCTCACAGAGTCAGTACGCCGCAGACAAGCGTACCACTCCCCCAGTCCATTATACTGATACCAGGTGAATCAGTAAAGGCCAACGGTAAGGAAAATTCACTTTCCCACATGTGGTCCGAGCGGGACTCGAACTCACAGCGGTGAGAGACCCTGGATTTGAAGACTAACGTCTTATCCATTAGGCCACCGCGCCCTCAGTTAAATAAACGAGGATAATTTTAAATACAGAAACATCAAACTTATCAATAGTATTATGATAACGACACCTTTTGGGGACTTTAATGATTCTACACCTGTTTCGTTTTAAAAGTTCCCGTAGTAGGAAAACCTCTAATATAGTGTTTTAAATGCGCAATAAATATCCCATAAGCAGAAGAAGCATGTATGTTGCCACATAGAAATGGAAAATTGACATTAAACTTAATATCGTTAACATCAACATACATAAATCCGTTTCCTTGAACAACGTAATCAGTAATTACATTTAGCTAATGCGTTTAGTGCATTGGTTGGAAATGTATCCTTTAACAGCTTCGGTAATTCACATAATGTGATTTTTAATCATAGGAAAGTAGATATTAAAGAGATTTTATATTTCAAATCAAACAAATTTGATACTTTATATGTTTTAGGTAAAATACATTAAAGTGTTATTTATTTTACATTAAACTAATTCATACATATAAATTATCTACCTAAAATATAAGTTAAAAAGGAGTACTGCTATAATTCAGTCTAGTTAAACTAAACATTATTTTGTAGTCTATGAAGTTTACCAAAGTTGTGATTTTTATTTATATTGTAAATCAAAACTAAACATACTGACCATATCCAGATCACAATCCAAAAGTAAATCAAAGTTTTAAAAATTGTTATATTAAGTTTTAACTAAAAATGATTGTACAGCCAACGCAACCAACCAAGAACATTGCAAAATATAAGTTAATGACGGAAGAAACCAAAACATGGCACTTAAAGTAAAACACGTGGTAAAACCAGTGATTTTAAAACTCCTGACTATGTACGAATAACTGAGATAATGTAAACTGGTGTGGTCATGGCATATAACAATACTATCAAGGCCCAAACAATCGTATTAGCCTACTGACCATAGCAATACAATAGTTTTACGTGAAGTTTTCATGAAATATTCTGCCATTCCTTATAATTAGCTCCTTGGACAATTGCGTTTGTATCCTACAAGTACCCAATAACCGTAATCAGAAATACAATAATTTCTCAGAGAAAATTCTTTAAAATACACTCTTTGATCAGTTGTATCGCCTCAATCAACACTAATTATAAATATTGTTTGTATGGTCAATTGAAAACATTTAGATGCCTCTATATTCACGATAGAGTATTTGCTACGTTACTACATTTCTATATCATTACTAAACTTGTTTCAATTTTGAAGCACTAGATAGCCGTTTCGGGATAAAATCCCTCATTTTTACTAGTATATTATAAAAATGAAATTAATTTTTCTTTTTGTTATGGAAGTATGAATGAATTCGACATTTTGAGCACTAATTCGAGTAGTCGTGCGAATTATTTTACCCGTACACTGTCAAATTCTTTCATACTTTCATAACAAAAAGAAAAATTAATTTCATTTCTTATAATTCAATTTAAAAAGTTTTTTTCATCAACATTTTATACAACACTACAACAGCTTTGACGTAGGAATTCATAATAATATGTCGTCACTGAGAGCCAATCCATTCATAGAAAAGTAACAGAAAAGATCTGACTTATCTAAATGCTTAAACCAAAGGAAAATTGAATAATAATACTATAAATGTAGGTGTCCTTCACAGCAAAAGGATCAGAGACGTAGGCATCACCATCTGCGTGTTAACATGCAAAATGTATTATATCTTTAGTAATGGGTGGGCAAACTTTGATGGATTGGATTAACCTTTCCATGTTTTGAAATTGGAATTAATTGGAATTGTTTTTATCAATCTTTCAACATTTCTTAATCAGGTGCCTTTTCTTTCTTTGCTATTTTTGAAATTTTTAAGATAATTATCAATTAATATTTTAGCGTAGGAAGCATACATTGTCTAAACTGCCAACATTAAAAATACAATAATAGCCTTGAGTAACAATAAGCTCTCATTCTGTCAATAAAAAGAGTGCGTTCGGAAACACGAACTTTGCTAAATTTATCAACTCGTTCATTATGATTTATTATTTGTTAATTTGATCTTCAATTATTGAGATAGTTGTCAGATTTTTAATTATGTGCTGTAAGAAAAATTCTGGAGGGATTTGAAATAATTCCGGAATATTTCCGTTGTTTTGTGCAGTCGGCACATATTGATTTTATTAGAGGGATATCAAAATTAATCCTCCTTGTTGGAAATGGTGTTTACTGATAGAGTTTGATTTTATAATGAATTAAAATAGAAAGATGGATTGTTTGTTTGATTTTTTAGTTTGGTATCATCACGACAATGTCCGCTCTGCCATTCACCATGGAAATGATCTCGAAGAGTTTGGGGGTGATGATGTTTTTTATATTCACAAAGAGGGGTTGGCTTCAATCATATCTTTGTTTAATAAATTCTGGGGATCGGTATTTACTGCATGGGCCAATTTACAAAATAATTACACCACAACCCCAAATGACGTAATATCACAATATCTAATATTAAAATAAATAACAAAACAGTCTTTTGAAAAATATGGGCAAAACATAATATTTATTTTATAAAGGATTTAACAAATAATGAAGGGAATATTATGCCTTATGATGAGTTTACAGCTAAGGTTGATTTTAATGTTAATTATTTAAATTATTATAGCTTGATAAATGCAATTTCGAAAAACTAGAAAAGTGCAATTCAGGTACAAGAAGTTCCGCTTAGAGAAGCCAGAAATAGTTTTATTTCTAAACTGAAAGAAAAGATAAAAGTTTCCAAAATATTTTACAAATATTATTTAGATAATTTAGACATGAAAGAAATTAAAACAAAACAAATTTGACATAAAACATAGAGACTAAATTAATATGATGATGATTTTGGAAAAATGCATACAAATTATGTTTTCTGGTTACTGATGATACAAAACTTCAAGCTTTTCAGTATAAAATTAACCACAATATTTATTTTACAAACAGTCGACTAATGACATGCAAGCTTCTTGAAACCGAACTATGCATTTTTGTAGGGAAGTAAAAGAAACTGTACAACATTTATTCTTTGATTGTCAGTATGTAAAAAATATATGGAACACTTTTTTCGATCAAGTTAAAATCAAATGCAACGTGAATATAGAAAATAAAGTAAATAATGTTTTATTCGGAATACAAGCGCAAATTAATCACCCTGACATTTTAAACTCATGTATTTTGATAATAAAATACTATATTCACATATGTAGAATGTCCATATATATTGCAATAGAAAAGATACGTCTCTACAAACAGATCGAAATGTGTTCCATATATCAGTATTCCACGACAAGGGCACACAAAATTAGAATTAATTAGGAATTTGTTAAAAAAAAATATTGGATTAAAATGCTGTTATAAAAATAGATGTATGTAAAAATGTGTTTGATAATGCCTGATAATTCTGTTCCTGTAACACATGTACAGAAATCGAGGTCCGACCGTAAACCATTGATGCGTTTAAGACGATGGTCTCATCACCTGTATTAAGTCACCTGTGCGATCGCCAACCCGTTAAGTTACAATGGGAACTAGATATACGCGATTGTCAAATTTAAATTTCACCAATAACAATATTATTTTCTGAAAATGTCTGGTTCTCAGTGAAAAATATATACTGTCACGAATATTCAAATATAAAAATGATTAAAATATCTTGAAAAAAATCCATTCCACTTTTTGATTTAAAATATGGTGACATTTTACTTAATTTTCCTATGAAACTCATTAGAAAGTGCACAGCACTGTTTTTATAAACAGCTTTTTTCTTATTAAAGATATAGAAAAGTGAAAATGTCTGGTTTTCATGATAAAGTTCACATCGTGATGAAAATTCAGTTATAAAAATCTTTGTGATACCTTTAAAAAAATCCATTCCACTTTTAATTTAAAATTTAGGTGGTACAATATTTGTATCGATATTTCAGTCAGTGGATAAGGGCCAATATGATAGACTACCGGTATGTATATATGGATATGTATAGACTATCATGGTCAAATACTAGCCTACTGAATCCAATACAACATTGTGCCCTTTTCTATTTAAAATATTATCAAAGAATTAAATGAAGTAAGAAAAAATAGGAAGTAATGAAACGTGCACATTTTTATTTTCCATTTTATTATAATTCTTATTTATTTAAATAATAGAGTATGGGACGTTAAAATAACAAAAGTTCAGAAAAAAATGCACATTTTTATTTATTATATTTCATTTAACTAATAATAATAATAATAATAATAATAATAATAATAATAATAATAATATTTATTTTATTCAAGTTTCAAAAGTAATCAATGCCATAAAACATTTAACCCTAAATGAAATACAACATGATTATTCCCAGCCATGTTATTATTATTAGGAAACAACATTGAAGATGACTTAGTTAAAATTAACATTTACATTTAAATAATTGTCTATTGAACTGATTTAAAATTGTTTTAATTATACTCAAATAAACAAAACAGAGTGACGAAAATATATTTATATTTAATATTTATTAGATTTTCAAACGGTTCGTGATAAAATTATCATTCAAATACATCACATTTATAATAATAATAATTATAATAATAATAATAACTATAACACCATGCAGTTATTACATCTAATTTAAATAAAGCACTGATGTTAGCTGCCTGCCATGACACAAATAACATGATCTAGGTAAAGTGATGGGTTAGGTTCGATTTTTTGTTGATTGGGAAATTAATTGATTAATGAAACAACTAGGTAAACCGTCACGCTTGAGCCCCTACTGCTAATTAGGAACGTTGTGTTCAGATTTTTTAAGTTCTCATGAACTTTTAGAATATTATATCGCATTTTGACCATGTCCCGATCATGTCCTGATTGTTAAAATAAAAAGTAATATTATTGTATATTGATCATATTTATTGAACAATATTTGTGGCTTGAGAGTGATAACTCTCTCTCTCTCTCTCTCTCTCTCTCTCTCTCTCTCTCTCTCTCTCCAAAACGTTACACATGGCTTTTCCTTACCAGTGCCAGGTCTATGTTGCATTCTTTTCACAGTTCAGGTCGATGAATAAAATAAAATAAAATAAAATAAAATACTATTCAGCATTGGATTTGTCGGTTCAATTAGATGAATATCAAATCGTCTAGTTATAAAAAATAAACATAAGAAAAATCATAGTATTTATTTATTTTTATTTATTTATTTATTTATTTATTTATTTTTTATTTATAATCAAGCTAAAATGAAATGTTTTAAAAAACAAAGATTTATTATTTAAATCTCTGCTAGATTACATTGTTGATGCTAAGAAAATATCTTATCAAATTTTATTTATTTATTTATTAATTTAGTATTTATATAAAACATTAATATAGCTAGAATGGAATATTTAAAAACGCTGATTTAATTTTTATTTAAACTTGGAGTAAGCATATAAGACCCCGACAAAACGTATTTAAAACAAATACTTGAAACATTTATAAAATTATGATTTCGTGCAAATTTTCAATAAGCTAGTACATATGCATGTTAATTTTTTTTCATCATTTCATTACGAGATGCATTCAGGTCATTAGTGTCTAAATACTGATTATAATCCGTCTGCGTTTAGCCAGAGACATCTAAAAACCCCGATTGGATTTTTGTTGATCTATAATCACTTACTGCTCTCCCAATTATCTAACAGGTCACGCTCGACTGAACTACCTTTATAACTGTAAAGTATATCACACCTGAGATGGTCAGTATAGGACGACTTCTAATGTAGGGGCAGATAACCCTTCAGATCGGGCCTCGATTTCTGCGTATGATATATAGAGTAATAAAAATATTTAAAGGGATACTGAGGTCTAGCCAATTTGACCAAAATATGATAATTTGTGGTAAATTATTATAATATTGAAAATTTCACAATTTTATTCGCCGAAATACAAAAGATATTGAAGTTTAAAAAATCAAAATTCGTAACCTTGGGCCATTTTGGAACTCTTCAATCGGGAGGTACGAAAACAGGCTGTGACGTCATGTGTGAACAAACAAACTTCAGAACTACTGCTTATATATACGGGAAGTGTCGCATTATATACCCTGTACTTACGAGTTACCTGTAATAAAGCCCTAAATTGACTGACTAGTTATACTAGTATGTCGAAGTGTACCTAATCCACTTATTAATTAACTAACATGTATATTGACGCTTCCTGTATATCAAGCAACCCTGTTACTGCTTCAGTGGTTGTGTATTTTATACACACCTTGTTTTAAGAAGCTGATAGTCTCATAATTTATAAATATTTATTGAAAATTTTTTAGAGAATTTTCAAAAACATCATTTTTCACAATAACTAATTCAGACTTTTATTTATTAATTTATAATAAATAATTAATAATGTATTTAATTTAAATAAATAGATAAATAGTTCCATCTAGAAAATGGTGTTAATATGCATTAAAATAATATTAATAATAATAATAATTATATGAAAAAATAATAACAAGCATTTATAAATCGGAAGAGGAGATAGTTACTTTTTATGTACTAACAGGAAAGGGTAAATGCAGCTGCTAAACCGGGACCCGAACCCGAGAGCATTCTAATACTAGCTGAACGCTCTACTCGGTCCGCCACATTCCTCTTATCGTTTATTTTCTATTAGTCTCGCTTGAATCGAAACCACCAGGTTCCAATCCCTGGGACCAACTTGTCGGTCAGCCAATGCCCATGGTAGAACGATCCCCCAAATGTAACAGGAAAGGGAAAAATGCAGCAAATAATATAATTTCACTTTTTAATTTTTAATTTCAATGCGTTTCATCGTCAGATTACCTACTGGTTACACAATAAACAGAAGATCTAGAGCCATTCCATCCAGTGTATAGATTGGAACATAAAAGACGTGCTTCTTTCAGAAGATGGGAACTATGTTGGGTTTAAGGATAACAGCCAGACTTGTAATCACAAATTGTGCAGAAACAAGCAAAATGAGAAATTTTAAATCTATAATTTTTCCCTATTTCTTTATATGTACTATTGAAAGGAAATAAGCTGTATTTTTAAAACTATTAAAAAGTTGACAATACATTCTCTTTAGTTTATACATGTATTAATTATTTGTACTTAAGTTATCGCTACAAACATCTTCACATCTCACAATAATTTCACTTATATCAAATGTCATCGGTCATGCCAATAAATATTACTTGGATTGTATTACATGTATATGCATCAAGATTTTTTCATTTATATCAAAATGTCACTAGCTATAATTATTTCTTGAATTGTCTAATCCATGTCTTTGATGATTTCATTTATATCAAGATGTTATAACTTGTGAGACAAAATCGTAGTCAAGATAATTCTATTTATTTCAAGATATGAAACCGACGAAGTAGGAGAAATTATGAATGATACGGCGAACACAAACAGCTGTATAGCATAGTAAATGATACAAATGTACTAACATTTACCGTGGATATTATTCTTTATTTTAGTTTTTTTCAGCGATTCTCATGAAATTTGTAGTCAATTCTAACTGAAAACGTTATCATATGGATGGAATGATTTAAAAATTAAAAATTAATTTAAAAGTAAATTTATACAATTTTTTTTAAAAGGACGGGTCTCGGCGGACTCTCGCCGTCAGCATTCAAACTGACTTTTCTTCTTTTTTTCTTCGCGTCATGACATGAGAAGCGGGGGGGGGGGATTAAATTTTTATAGAGTTTTTTATGTTTAAAATTAAATTTACGAATAGGAATATTTCAATAATTTAATTAATTTTAATTTCATACCGCCAGTCAGTCGATCCATCAATTCATACGTTCGAACATCAATCTTTTGAAGTATATAAATAATTTTTAACGCATCTTTCCAAAATTCCAAAAAAGGACACTTACATTTAATATGGGATATCATGAAGACTTTAGATCACTTAATTTATTAACATATCTATGTTGTATATTGTAAGGTAGATCTACCTCTTGATTACCGGCGATGGAATGTCTAATAAACAGGATCGAAAGGTACTGTAGGTTACTGATAATCTCTTAATTACCTTATGCGAGAAAGGGATGTAAATTCTATTTTTAATAAATTGAGATCTAATCAATTTATCGTGAAAAATAAAAAAAAAACAATTATAATTTTAGGTCAGTTGATGCATACATCCCTGTGTTATCTTGCCGATATTGGTCATTATTCAATTTAAAATAGGTCTAAATACAGACAAGTTCTAAGTTATTATAATTTTTTAATTATATTTACAACCAACGGTCGCACACAAAACCATACTTAAACAATAAATTTAACAACTTTTACACTATACTGTTACCACACTATTGATAGCATGGCGAGGTTTGTTCACACATGACGTCACAGGGTGTTCTTCTCACCTCCAACACAAAAGAGCTGCAGCGATGATTTTCGGCAATTTTCAAATAGCAAAATATATATCTTAATGGAATAATTTTATTTTTTTTAAATTTTATTATTAATATTGTACTTATAACTATCGATTTTGGTCATAATCCGCCAGACTTCAGTATCCCTTTAAAACAAAAAAATCATTACGACAATGTTCTCATCAGTATATTATCATTTTATGCAAAACACGTTAATTAAAAGATATAAAAAGTCTTTCGTGCATTTTCAAATGGCAAAAATCTTTTCTGTTGACACCTATAGGTAAAAACTCCGCGACAAACAAACCAAAAAGTTAATAGGACAAGATTTACTTTCGCAAACAGCGATTAGAACACTGAAAAAGAGTACTCCCTCATGCAAAGTATTTCCTTAGCTTAATTTTGTAAAATATATTTTGGTTCCTTGGGTAGCTTTTCACCATCTTCAAAATAATTTTGGTTTCATAATTTTGGTCCAAGCACTACTGATGAGGAATTGTATTCCGAAACGACCGTCTAGTGCTGTAAAATTAAAACTGGTATAATTTGTAATTAAAACCCCTGAGCCGATATCTCTGCTGGTGGCTGGTGCCCCGAGGATATCACCAACTCAGTAGGCAATAATTTCGTATTATTGTCAGAAATAACTTTAATTGTCTAAATTTCCTGCAAGTTAAAATTTGAAATTTCTCAAAAACTAAGGAATACTCCCTCATGCAAAGTATTTCCTTAGCTTAATTTGGTAAAATATATTTTGGTCCTTTGGGTAGCTTTTCACCATCTTCAAAATAATTTTGGTTTCATAATTTTGGTTCAAGCACTACTGATGAGGAATTGTATTCCGAAACGGCCGTCTAGTGCTGTAAAATTAAAACTGGTATAATATGTAATTAAAACCCCTGAGACGATATCTCTGCTGGTGGCTGGTGCCCCGAGGATATCACCAACTCAGTAGGCAATAATTTCGTATTATTGTCAGAAATATACTTTAATTGTCTAAATTTCCTGCAAGTTAAAATTTGAAATTTCTCAAAAACTAAGGAATACTCCCTCATGCAAAGTATTTCCTTAGCTTAATTTGGTAAAATATATTTTGGTCCTTTGGGTAGCTTTTCACCATCTTCAAAATAATTTTGGTTTCATAATTTTGGTCCAAGCACTACTATGAGGAATTGTATTCCGAAACGGCCGTCTAGTGCTGTAAAATTAAAACTGGTATAATATGTAATTAAAACCCTGAGCCGATATCTCTGCTGGTGGCTGGTGCCCCGAGGATATCACCAACTCAGTAGGCAATAATTTCGTATTATTGTCAGAAATATACTTTAATTGTCTAAATTTCTGCAAGTTAAAATTTGAAATTTCTCAAAAACTAAGGAATACTCCCTCATGCAAAGTATTTCCTTAGCTTAATTTGGTAAAATATATTTTGGTCCTTTGGGTAGCTTTTCACTATCTTCAAAATAATTTTGGTTTCATAATTTTGGTCCAAGCACTACTGATGAGGAATTGTATTCCGAAACGGCCGTCTAGTGCTGTAAAATTAAAACTGGTATAATATGTAATTATATCGACACACAAGAAAAAGTTTATTTTACAGACTTTCTATAATTGACGATACGGATTAGAATAGTCGTTAATTGACGGAAACAAATAAAAAATATTCAAATTTAAAAACAAAGACTTTTAATGTGATAACTATAATCATTTACGTTTGAAAAACACCATTTTGAAGTTATCTATATATACAATTGACGAGATTAAGACCGTTTTCTTGTTTGGAACCCTATAAACATGTTAACATTCTACCTGAAAGACAACCATTTCATTCAGAAGCTTGATATGAAATAATCACTTTTACAAACTGAGTGACGTATGTTTATATCCAAATCTTTTCGTTGCTTTCGATGCATTGCAGCTTCAAGTTGCGAAACCGGCATTTGGATCAGAAGTGAGTTATAGTTATAATTTTGCATATTTCCACATAAGCATAATAAAGACAATAAACATTCTTTCACTAATAGTTTATAACATACAAAAATGTGTTATGGAAGACTTAAGACTTCTATATATTATTGTTTAATAAAATAACCAGTTTGTATGAAAACCACGCGATATATTTTAATTTTCAAGATATAAATTATACAAACAGCAACATGAAACAACACTCATTTATTAACGAAAATGTTAATTAAACCAAAACTCACTAAATTAGTACGGTAATGCGGATTGGACTTTTTTATTTGCTGTTGGCAAAAGTTATTTACCATTGTTTTGACATTTTGCCTTTGGTTCGTTTAATTTTAGATGAACATTCAATCATGTGTATGGAAAGGCAAAGTTGGTGACATTTGGAATTTTCCTGTAGGTGGAATATTCCTACTCTGACGTTTTAGATTTGTTATTTAATAAAGTCCTTTATTAAGTCAGATTTAGAGATCTATGGAACGCACATTAAGCTGTCAGAGTTATGTGACATAATAGAAACAAAGAATTAGTTAACGTTTATGACTTTCCAAAATTGTGATGCATTAGTTTCGGAATTAGATTTGTTAAGCTCGCTGCAGGTGCGGAATGAAGTTATCAAGAAATATTTGATGGATGTGTTTTAGACATATAGGTACTGAATCATGAAATTAATAACGAATACGTGTACTGTTCTTATTATTCTTCAAAAATATTCGACAAATACTAAATACAAATACGAAGATCATAAAACCAATGCCATTTTGTTTATATAAATATCATTTAAACATTTGTAGAAAAACACAACAATTTTGAAATCTGAAAGTAATGCTCCAGACGCACCTCATGTATACAACGAAAACTTAAAAAAATGCAAATACTGAGACCATGGGATCACTGTCAATTATACTATTTATTTTTACAGTGAAGGTTTGGTAAAAAGTGATATGATCATTTACTGTTCGTTACATGACGTTCTATATATTAATAACACAAAAAACGAGTACGCCATCCATATATTCCAGTGAGCTTAAAAATTAAAAAAAAAGTTTCTAATTCTGCTTTATATTTAGATTAACACCCCAATTATGACACTAACACAAGGTTACACTTGAAGATGTATGATGACTTCAAATTTTTTATTGTTAAATTTCTTTTTGTTGTAGCAATATATCTGCTCCTTCTTGTAGTATATTTGTTTCCCAATTAAACGCTATGGCAGAGCTTGTTCCCACTACGGGAACTTTATACAAGATGCAATCTGCATACAAATAAATTCTTGACCAAACAATCTTTTACGTAAGTACCTCAAAATGGTTTATGGCCGCATCACAATATTGTTGATAAATATGATGTATCTGTATTTGTTTCCCAATTAAAACGCCATGGCAGAGCTTGTTCCCACTACGGGAATTTTATACAAGAATGCAATCTGCATACAAATAAATTCTTGACCAAAGAATGTTTTACGTCAAGTACCTCAAAATGGTTCATGGCCGGCATCACAATGTTGTTGATAAATATGATGTATCTGTATCCATAATTGCATTGGATATAGTTGACTTACAACTTTTCCATGTTCCCTTCATTTCCAGTTTTAATTACACAAGTGGCGGGTCAGTCTAGCTAAACAAGAGGTGCTTACCTTCCGAAGCACCCGACCTCCTGATTGAGGTTCGCGTGTTTAACTTATTTAGCCAATGTTTTTTTTCTTTGCTTTTGGGATTGTTGGTTGGATGGATTGGTATGTTTATTTTGGATTATCCAAAATTGTTTTCTAAATCGAAATTGCAAAAATAAAAGGCTATTTGGAATAATTATGACTTTGTAATAAATTGGGTATTATAGGAATCGACGTTCGAAGTATTAGATTAATTTCGTTGTGTCTTGTTTTCTTCGTTCATTCGTGTTTTGAAGCGTTTTCCTTGTTGCTTTTGGTATAGCTAAGCACGTGTAAGTTTTGTTCAAACAAAGCAAGAGAAGACAAAAAATGCCGTAAAATATGTTTCATCTTAGTAGAATTTTCTCATAGATATATTTAACGTCACAAAGTTCCGTCTCAAAATATTGATCACACACGCTGCGGGTTAATTTAGCTAAACAGAGGTGCTTACTCTTTCTGGACACCCGGTCTTCTAGTGGAAGTTTACGTGTCTAACCTGACTTGTCAGTTCCAAAGTTTTAACTTTTCTGTGGATTGTGTTTCGGGCATGGATTAGTATGTTTGTTTTTGATGTCTAGGAGATCAGTTTCTTAATGACTAAGGCAACCTTGGTGAAAGGGAAAACACACCAACCTACAACAAGCGAATTTAGTCGTTTTCCCGCACTAGAATCTGCAGATTCGATATTAGGCGGTGAGAGGTCAGATTGTTACCTGTAAATTAACCCGGCGCTTTGATGTCTCTTTGTCCAGGATTCCCCAGGATATATTTGACGTCCAATAGTTCCATGTTCCTTTCACACTTGTCAGTTGTAGCTAGCTAAACAGGAGATGTTTACCCTTCCGGAGCACTCGGCCTCATTTCCCTGGTGGAAATTTACTTGTCTAACCTGACTTGTCAGTTCTAAAGTTTTTACTTTGCTTCTGGATTGTGATTCAGACATGTATTAGTATGTTTGCTAATGATACCAAGACTACGGAGGCCCACGCCTAAAAGAATAAAAATATTGATACCACTAGATACATATAATTTCCTAACTTCTTCTACATCATTTTACGCATCAATTTAACTACCTCCCACCTACGGCACTAAGTTTCCGAGTAAACGGAGAAGGTAAAATAAAATGATGGGCAAGAAATTGATTTTTAGCATTAATGTTATATCCTGTTTGAAGGATATCAAATCGATAAATTAAGAACTTTTCATCCTGAGGACACATCTAACTTTTTAACTACCAAATGCACATACATGCACATATACGAAAAGTGGAAAATTTCCTATGAGCAACGAAATGAACACTCCAATCAATAGCAAACCACCGATAGTAAGAGTTCTTGATTACATAGTTATATGCATAGATTTGATCGTTCATGTTAAGAACGATGATCTTAAATGAAAGGGATTCTAACATAGTATCCCCATTGTATTTAATTGAATACTAACGTAATTACAACGTTACAGGATAAAACAAAGCTTGGACAAGGGGATGAATTCAAACAATAATTTTATTGAGTATAAAATGGTAAAGTGTCCAAGATAGAATCACTTCTAAACGATCTTAACATCCTTTGATGATAGTTTTTGTTTTCTAAATATAATTATACATGAAATGAATAGAGAAGTTCTTAATTAATGACTAGATAAACATAAAAACTTAAAATAGCCAGAAGCGTAACCTAGTGTTAAATAAATTTCGAAACGGCCGTCTAGAGATGCAAAAATAAATCAAGTTTAGTAATAATAATTAATTTGCTTTAGTCTGGTATTTTCATCATGGATTAGTATCTTTGTTTTTGATGAATTTGATTTGAACTATCTAAAGTTTTTCCTAATGTATTTTCCTTTTTTGAGGGAAAATCTCTATTTGAACGACTTTCCAAACTATTTATTTTCATTTTTTTTTGTATTTAATTGAGTTCCCACGTAATGTCAATATTAAATAATAAAGAAAACTATAAACAACTGATCATGATACCTGATATTAAAACAAGGCTTGTAATAGGGAATGGCACAAAACAACATTGTTTTATGGAGTATAAATTTTTCAAAATCAATTAAATGTAATATTATCACCACCTGCGACCAGATCTAGTTCCTAACAACCATCAGTTATACATATATTGAAAACATATTCCGATTAAAAACTTGATAAACTTTTTCAAACATACCGTAGGTAGTTAATTGATTAATGGCCTTCATCACAGTATTGTTTATACATTTGATGTCTCTGTGTCCAATAGTTCCATGTTCCTTTCACATAATTTTGATTACACACGTGGCGGGTGTAGCTAGCTAAATAGGAGGTGCTTTCCCTTCCGGAACACCCGGCCTCACTTCCTGGTAGAAGTCCACGTGTCTAACAAAACTTGTCAGTTTCAAAGCTTTTACTATGCTTCTGGGTTGTGATTCGGATATGATTAGTATGTTTGTTTTTTATTTGATATTTTTTCATTATTGCAGAAGGGACATCCCTAACTGAGTAAAATTTCAAACAGTATTTTTTTATTTTATTGTTATTATCAATATTAATTATTTTTATTATTAGTAGTAGTAGTAGTATAAATATCATTGTTGTTGTTGTATTTAATTGAGTACTAAATATTTAATTGAGTACTAAATCATGGCAATGTAACATAAAACACCCAATATATAACTGGATTCTGAAATTGACACTAAGCTTGAACAGCAGAATGTTTTTACACAACGTTTTATTGAGTTATAAATTTGTTAAAATTAATTAACTGTAACCTTATCATCCCTTGAGGACAGATCTGATTTTCTAACTGCCAAAAATACATAAAAAACAAACAAACCAACCCTGTCTAAACAACACTCCCAAGCAAAGTAAAATTTGAATTCAAATGGAGTTTTTAATTAACGACTAGATTATTACAGCCACTGGGCTGATATCTTTGTTGGTGGTCAAAGCATCCGCGATGTTATCGTTAGCCCAGGAGGCAAAACTGGTATTGTCAGATAAAAATTGTTCACAATATTATCTGCGTCTTAAATTTTAAAATTTCTTTAAAAAAAAACTAATCAATGCTTTATCGTCGATAGAATTGCTTTAGATTGATTTGGTAAAATAAATTTTGTTTAAAATCATCTCATTTCCAAATCCTACAATAATTTAGATTTGCACAATTTTGGTCTGAGCACTACCAACGGTCATATAATGATGCAAAATTAATACAGGTTTAGTAATAATATGAAGATATTCAATCAAACCAGAAATGTAAAAGGTTTACATAAAACTATTTTTTCAAATATTTTTATTGTTAAAACGAAATCTCTAAATGAAATTCCAAAGTGTTATCTTCTTTTTGTATTTAATTGATTTCCCTCGCAATTTTACATAATAAAAAACAAATATACATGATATTTCAACAAACGTTTAACTAGGGAATAGTTTTACAAAACACTGTTTTATTGACTATAAATATATAAAAATCAATTAACTGTAGCCTTATCATCCTAGTTTTAACTCCAAAATGCACCTATATTTTGTACGTTTTATATCCAAAAAATTGTAGTGAACGACTGGATGAATATCTCCAATCAAACTGGGAAAAATGCGACTTTTTTCTCATACAACACAGACCTGCCGAAAGTTTAACACTTAGCTAACGAAAAGAACCCGATGTCTGCAAACACGTGGCTGAGATATTGATAGCTTGTAGCAGCTGCCAATAGCTGTCGAGGCATTGACTAACAAGGGAGTCAAGGGATGAGCTGACTATTCGGCACTGCTAAGTTGTCTTTGTGTTAAAATGTTTACAGGTCTGTACTCTATGTACAGTTTTCATTCGTGTATATTTTTAAGAGTCTTTTTTAACAATAGCCATAAAAAAGAAACTCCAGACAAGACAGTTTTTACCTATGTTATGATTGTTATGTTTGTAAATTAAATACCTTTCTATCTACCCACGTAATGGCAGTACTATAGATTAAAAATACATTAAATAACAGCGTAATGATATTAAAAACAGAAATGAACCAGGTATTAATTGTACATGGTATTGTTTTATTGGGTATAAATTTGTTAAAATGTCTCCAAAATACAAAAATCAATTAAATACGGCCTTATCTTTCTTTGAAGACCTGGATGATATCACATGATATAACAAATAAACACTAAAATTAAATAGGATAGGACTTTATCTTACTTTGAAGACCTGACTGATATGACATGATATAAAGTGTAAACGTTACAATTATCTAACACACCTTATTGGTGTTTTACATTAGTTGTAATTACTGTATTTATTTGTCAGAGAAATGTGAAATGACTCGGTGTAAAACAAATAGATATGTACTATCACGTGTATTACTCGATGAGTTTTGCCTTGATAAAAATCCGTGCATCTAAGTGTTATTTTACCATTACATGCCCTGACATAAAAGGAAAAGATATGCAGTGAAATAAGAAAAATTATATCAGTTTGTGTTTGATAAAAACCCGTGAAGCTACGTTCTTTCTTGTACTATGCTTTTATAAAAACCGACACAGTTACGTTCCATATTCTAACTATTACATTGCTTATAATCTGCAAGAAAATCTGCAAGAACCTAATGTTTAATGATCCGGTGTACTAAGAGATATGCACTGTAAATAAAAGAAAAAAATAAGACGTTACTCCATTAGCTTCTGTTTGAGAAAAACCCGTGCAGCAGCTCCGTGCTCATTATAGCAGCTATGTAACATTTCCTGTTTGACTCTATTATATATGCCGCTGAACATCTGAAATAATGAACCTGAAGAAAACTCATTTACCGTCAATTAATCACAGTTTATCAAGACCAAGGTACATCGTTAAATACTCGTTTGTAGAGAAATTCTGTAATGTGTGGTAACTTGTATAGAGATGATGATCTTCTTTGAACTCTAAATAATTGATCTATTTCAGTCTATTTTGAGTGACAATCAATCACAAAAGATGACATAAAATGTGTTCAAAAGTAGATAGGTTACTCTGTTAAAAAATGTTTGAAAAAAATACAACCAAGTACACGGAACATTACAAGTTAATGAAAAAATGAAAGCAAAACAAAAATTCGGATCAAACAACTCACCGATGGCAAAAAATAGCGGATGTTCTGATAGTCTTTTCTTATTTTTATTTGGGAATTGATCGGTAACGCTGTGATAATCTTTTCTTATTTTTATTTGAGAATGGATCGGTATAAGCTCGTCAAGTTTGACCCTGCCGCTTGACCTTTAATTTAAATATTTATTAGGAATGGTCGATTATGACGTACAGGGAATGCTTGATTAAAAATAAGACGTTTGCTTTTGAACTCTTTTTTTTAAAGTACGGAAATATACTAAGTCTTTTTTTTTTAAATTCACGGTATATATATAAAATGAATTGAGAAAAATATATAAAAAATACGTGTATCGATAACGTTTTAATAAGAAACAAAACGATTCATGGTTTTATCTTTTGCAACCACGTTCAAAGTCAACATCCAGGTTGGTCGAGCGTGTTAGTGTGTTGCCTAATTGTTAAGCTGGCTACTGGGTCAACGGTTCAAATCTTGCTAAATCTGATTTTTTTTCTTCCCAATTTTTTGTTAAATTTACTTGATTTTCTTGCGTCTCTTTCACGCGTGAAAAATCCGTGCATCATTCTCTCTTTTTCTGTTTTGTATAAAATTCTAATGATTAGAAACATGTCCGACAGAATACGCAGTTAAGTATCTAAATGGCCGAATGATGCTAGAAACACCATTTGTAATACTGCTAGTTCTTTTGATAGAGAAGTGCATACATCTCAAGAAAAATATAATAAAATATATATTCAATTAAATAAAACCCAAAATAAATGCTCAATTTTCCATTTATAAAATACAAAGTGCATAAAAAGTGAACAGTGCAAGTACTGTAAAAATACGGCGCTAGCGTGTGCTCCGAACCCTGAACGTTCGGAATATAGATTTTGAGTCAATATACCTTAACCACACGGCCATCGTGATATATACTTCTTATACGGTTATTTAATACATCTGTCTGCTGTCGTTGGCGACATTTGTATAGATACCCTTATATTTATAATCGATCGTTCCTGATAAATATTCAAATTAAAGGTCAAGCGGCAGGGTCAAACTTGACAAGCTATAACGCTGTTATAATCTCTTCTAATTCTTTGAGAATGGATCGGTAAAGTTCTGATAGTCTTTTCTTATTTTTACTTGAGAATGGATCGGTAACGCTTTGATAGTTTAATTGGATTGTGATTTTTGCATGGATCGGTAACGTTGTAATGTCTATTCTTATCTTTATTTAAGAATGGATCGGTAACGCTATGGTTGTCTATTTCGATTGTGCTTTGCGCATGTATCGGTAACGTTGTGTTGTCTTTTCGGATTGTGATTTGAGCATGGATCGGTAACGTTGTGATAATAGTCTATTTGGATCGTGATTTGAGCATAGATCGATATTTTGTGTTTGATTGTGATTGTGATTTAAACATGGATCAATATGTTTGTGCTTGGGATAATGATTTGAACTTAGATCGATATGTGTGTGGTTAATTTTGCATTACGATATGTACATTGATGAGTATATTTTGGATTTTAGATTTGAATTGAACATTGACCGATATGTTAATAGTCGGTGTTAGATTTGTATTGATTAAAATAATGATAAAAAATACAAACCTTAAAATCCATGCTTTAAATGTACCTGAAATTATTTTACTTACATATACAAATTCATATAGGGTTTGAACGTCATTTACAGTTTTTGGTTTCATTAAAAACTGTGTGACGGGCGATAACTCAAATAGAACCGTTGAATTTAGCAGCTTAACAAAAATTCTGTACATGATCTGGAAAAGTATTTTCTCATTACATCGTTAAAGAGAAACACTTGGCGGCTTTTAATTCTTAAAGGATATAATTAATTTTGGCGTAGGTAAACAGACATATGCTATTTTTGAATACATTTAAAATAAATAATTATTAATAATATTTACATCTTAAAAATATATGGATTTTCACAATTTGGGTCCGATGACTACCGTTGATGAATTTTATTCCGAAACTACCATTTAATCCTGCGTAATTAAAAACAGATATTGGTATTGTCAAACAGTTGTCCAATGTACCCTACCACGATGAACCATATATTTAACAAAAGGGAAGATGAAACATTACAAGTAACCAGACCAATCATACCAATCCATGTTCAAATCACAACCCTAAAGCAAGGTAAAAGCTTTGAAACTGACACATTACGTTTAACGCGTGAACTTCATCAGGGAAGTGAGGCCATGTGTTTTAGAAGTGTATTAACCTCCTATTTAGCTGGCTACACCCGCCCGCCAAGTGTGTAATCACAACTGATAGTGAAAGGGTCATGGAACTACGGAACGTCAAATATATCCAGACTAATCCTGAAACCTGAAAACACCTATATCATGCTTATCAACAATATTTTGGTGACGGTCATAAATAATTACACATTCAAACAAGACAATACAGAGAAATAAGAGAAATAATTAAAAAAAAAACCAACCATACTAATTCATGTCCAAATCACAATCAAGAAACAAGGTGTAAACTTTGAAACCGACAAGTTAGGTTAAACACGTGGACTTCCACCAGAGAAGTGAGGCCGCGTGCTCCGAAAGAATAGGCACCCCTGTTTATTTAGCTACACCCGCCACGTGTGTAATCAAAATAGAGTGAAAGGACCGAGGAACTATGGGCGTCAAATATAACTAGGATAATTTTGGTTATAGACATCACAATGATTATATACACGGCGGATTAAATACCATCGCCAAATTCTTACCTGTTTCTCATACAAATGCATGTCCATATTAAAACTAATTTACAAACAGTTATTTGAAAATTTTATTTTGTAACCACGAAAGGTTACATTTTATAACAAAGGTAATGAACTAATTTTTTTTATTGTCGATTTTTCTTTTCTTGCCTTCTTCCCCAAAGTATGATGTATTTGTTTCATAATTAATATGTTTGCATGGTCCAGTTTGTTCCAAATTTTGGTAAAATATATTTTGGTCCTTTGGGTATCTTTCATCATCTTGGAAAAATATGTTGGTTTCATAATTTTGGTCCAAGAACTACTGATGAGATATTGTATTCCGAAACGGCCGTCTAGTGCTGTAAAATTAAAAATAGTATGCTATGTAATGGGAAGGTTAAGCTAAGACACCCACCAAGTGTATAATCAGACTTAAGGATGAAAGGAACATGGAATGGAATAACTAATGGACGTTGAAATATCCAGGATAATTATCTAGTTTCAAAACTTTTGTTCAATATGAATGATACTACTATGACTTATCTCGATTTTTGTTAATTATGAAGTAAATTTTTATGTCTTCTTGCTAGTATTTTTTCAGTTACAAGTCTCTATTTTCTAAATTATCTTTTGGATTCTTTTGGATTCCAATTCCTTTTGAAACAGCTCAAAATGATCATATATAAAAAAATGACTGCAGTGAATATTCATATGCCAGTGTTTCTATGTTGTAAATAATGCCGACATTTATTAAAGCAGAACTGGTGCGTTAAGCCAAAGAAAACAACAGACTTGTTAAGGATAATCAAATTCAGGTAGAATTAATATCAACACCCAGAACCAGACATCAGTGCCGGTAATTACGCAATAACGGAAGTATATATCGACAAGTAATTGTGATATCAATTGCTAATACGATAATAAAAACTTTTCTGATATATATATCGTGTAATAAACAGCTATAAGACTATAGGCTACTCGCTGTTAATCATGTGGCACGAACAAACATATAGAGAGGAAATGGTTGTTAATAACCAAACGTCAGCCTTCTATTTCCTACATATAAAACGGGATAAAGTAGTTTGTAGCAATTTTAGCTAGCCCAGCTAGAGAAATGCCTGAAAATGGGTTATATATGAAGCTTTATAATTTCCTAAATTATCTTAGATCGGATTGTAAGTGAAACTTTAAGAACTGAAGTCTGGTTTAAAAAAGTGACTTAAACGCATATATCTAAATACAAGGTATCATAAAGAATATCATGTTAAACAAAAATTCAAATCGAGTTTAGAAACTATAACATTATACGGGAGAAACAGTTGTATGTTTACATTGCATAAACGAACGGATAAAAAAAAAAAAAAAAAAAAAACAATATTGACTACACCATAGCAAAAAAAATCATCCATGTTTAAATCAAATAACAATCCGGAAGCAAAGTAAAAACCTTGAAATTGACTTTTGTTTCATGAGTGCACTCAGGGAAGCGAGGTCGGGTGCCTCGGAAGGGTAAGGATCTCCTGTCTAGCTAGCCACACCACCACGTGTGTAATCAAAATTAGAGAAAAGAACATGGAACTATGGGACGTCAATCCTGGAGATCATACTTATCAACAATACTGTGATAGTATAATAAAATTAAAAAAAAAAACTTTTTAAGGCCCTGATAAGCCTAGGCTTGCAATATCCTAGGATCAACCATTTATTTGTAAGCAGCTTGCTACGTTGTAACAAGTCCCCGTAGTGGGAACAAGCTATACCAAAGCATATTAATTGTGAAACAAATACACCATTGTTGCATAGTAAACCAAACAATAATTAATGATTTTTCAGAAGCATTTGTGACATCACCGTTGGTTGCAATTGAAAGGGTTTTCGCCACATAGCAGTTGATATGCAACTACCAGTTGCGTCAAACTGTAATTTGTGTCTTTGTTCATCTGTTAAACTTTAGTATTGTAATTTGGGCATCATATTTAACCGGTGTGTCTTTGTTTTAATTTGTTGTTTACCAAAAATTAAGATCTGATTTTCTCAACTTTTTATTTTAAAAACATTGCCTTCACACTTTTCCCGAAATTTTGCATGCAAGTTTGGTTAATTAATTTGTTTATAAATCGCACACCAAATCGAAGGCTCTAATGGATGCGAGTAAGACTTGATTATTATACACTTTATATATCGCTATGGCTTATTCAAGCAATTACTTAGCGAAGTATATAATGCAGTTATTGACTTTTGATGATTCGGATATAGCGATTTATTAACCCCAGAAATACAACCATCAATGACTAGATAATGTTGTCTTGTGTCCAAGATTGATAAAGCTGTATGTATATCGGACATATATTTGTAACTGAATATAACTTGTACTTGACAACAACTAACTCAACTAAAACATGGAACAATACAGAAAAAATCCACCAACAAGACAAAAAAGGACAGAAATACATCAGATTTAAACCTTGAACGGTAATTATGTATTTGATTAGACTATGATTATAAAAGTGTCGCATTTCGGTGGTCATTTGAGGTAATGTATATTGAAGTGGTTATAGAATTATTCGAGATGTACAGTGTTTCGAAGACCTACTCATAAGTTCTTACTAATGTTTCACGGGGATATTGTTATTACAAGACTGACAAATCATCAAAAAATTCAGCTTCCTTTTATAAGTATATCAAACAAGAAATTTCACATAATACTTTTATTATTCATGTGAAATTTGTTCCCTAATGTCCATTTCATACGCTTCTTCTTCAGAAAAATTATTAAAACAATATATAAAAGAAGTATGAAAAGTATTACATTATATGGACTATTTAAGTTAAATAAAATTATGCAACCCTCAATGAAAATAACATCTGCGTTTTATGATTACTGTTGTTGAGTCCAAATATTATCTCAGCAAATTTCAATTTCTTGTTTATTATATCAAGCACAAATATATCGGACTATGTCTAAATCACAATTCTAAAGGCAAAATGTGTAAACTGTGAAAACTTGAAAATTAAGTTGAGCAAGTGAACTTCCTATCAGGAGGTCTTATTAGCTTTAACTTCAAAATTATCTGTTTTTGTTTGATAAGTATAGTTTCTTATTCATGCAAGACCAGGCGATTAATATCCCTTGATATATTTGACGTTCCAAAGTTATGTTTCTTTCATTCTCAATTTTAATAACACACATGACAGGTGCTTACCCTTTCTGGAGCACCCGACCTAATTTCACTGATTGAAGTTCACATGCTGAACTTAGTTTGCCAGGTTTCAAAGTTGTTAATTTTATTTGGGATTGTGATTTTTTTGTGGTCAATTTATTTTTGATTAATAAATACACTATTGTTATGCCGGTTGCCACTACTTGGACTTTATACAGCGAAGCAAACTTCTTTAAAATAAATTGTTTACTCACGGATATTGTAAGCTCGGGCTTATCAAGGCACTCAGAACGTTTTATGGACTTAATAGCAAAATTGTTGATGTATCTTTATCCAACATTACCCTGGTTATATTTGATGTCGGGTTTTTCATGTCACTTTCTATTCTTAATTTTCGCATACGT
Source organism: Anadara kagoshimensis (assembly GCA_021292105.1). Lineage (NCBI taxonomy): Eukaryota > Metazoa > Mollusca > Bivalvia > Arcoida > Arcidae > Anadara > Anadara kagoshimensis. The sequence continues at coordinate 20,532,141 of CM037857.1, forward strand.
GGAAGAAACCAAGGTAAACAGTTGATACTTACCCTTCCAGAACATAAGAATCATTTCCAGGGAGAAATTTATGAGCTTTTATCTACATTTGCCAAATGGTTTTGTTTAACATGGACTGTTATATTTTATTTTAGATAATCACGTGAATTTACAAATATTGACTTTATTTATCCAGAATTATAATTAATATCTGGTATTTTCTAATTGCTTTCGTCATTACAAATTCATGTTATTAGTTTCAGTCCCAGCATGACAATAATAGTAATACAATTAACATCAAAGACGCAAGATATAATAAGAAATAAAAATACTAATGTTTTTATTTTTCATCTTGAGAGTTTTTATTAAAAACTAAATTGACGAGTTAAATAAAAGAAAAACGTCATTGCAGTTCCAGTAATAATTAAACAAATTCGTCTTCATTAATATTTGTGCTCTCCTGACTTTGAATCCTTTTTTTTGACATTTTTGTTAAATATTCCATTAAAATTTATTTGAAGTAAACACCGACACTGATGGTGTCAATTATTTACATCAATTAGTTGTTATTTTTTTTACAAATCGGTTACCAAGACAACTGTCGATAAACATACGTTGTTATTAGTCACATCAATGATCAAGTCAATATTACGGAAACTATTGACATATGTACCGTAGTTCCGTCGAAAATTCGTAGGTGTATCTATGAAGGTAAAAAAATAAAATCGTGTTTTGTCAAATCAGTTTAATTGCCGTATTAAAGTGTTACAAGCAAACGGTAATTGGTAAAATGACTGCATTGTGAAGGCTTTATGAAAGTTTGAATAGATTTTTTTAAAAAGTGGCGTTAAATATGAAGTGTGTAAAGGTATGTAAAGTATTTGATAGTTCTTTGTCTAGCCTGTAAATATAAGTCGGCTGGTAATTGGCCACAAAAGGAAGTTTGAATACATCATTGAACAATTTATTCAGTTTCATAATCAGAGCCCCAATTATGTGTATATCATTCCTTGTCTTCTTTGGTTTGTTCATCATTTACTTGACGCACATGTGTTGTAGTGTTGTTGGTTGATTGGGATGTTTCCTTTCAATTGCAAACTTTTGTCTCCTATTTAACGTATTTCTTATCACTCGTAGAAAATATCAAAAGATCAATTTGAAAAAAAAATGGCGCAAATTTCAGAACGATCAAAAGGTGTAATTCATTTAATTACAATGTACTATTAGCTAAAACACGTGTGTGAACTTTCCAAATAAAATAAATCAACCAAAGTTCTTAAGCACAATCCCAAAGCAAAATGAACACTTATAAACTGGCAAGTTAAGTTATATATTGAAGTAAGACCGGTTGCTCCGGAAGGGTTAAGAACTCATACTTGTGTCCCACAACGTGTCTTTTCTTTTCATTATCTCGTTTGGCTGTTTCATCATTAACTTGCATTGTTTCGTGTTCTTTGTCGCATTCACTGTTGTAAGGTTTTTTTCAGTTGACAATTTTCTTTTTCTAAATGTGTATTTATATAAGCTCTATATAATATAATAACACAATATTTAATGTACAGATGTAATATTCAATAGATATTTTAAATTCATTTTGAATATGGAGATAAATTTAGTTGTTGAGATAAAACAATCTACATTCAATATCATCTTTCCATTAATATATATTATAGCATAATACAAAAATTGAAAAAATACCACACTAAGCCGTATTCAATATTCAGCAGTCATTTGGAATATGTTGACCATGTCAGTTGCTTATAAAACTGAATAATACACTTTTTTCATTAACAAAACCCGCAGTAATATTCTGAGTGTTTTCTCTAACAGAGGCAGATGTAAAGTATCAATGTCTTATAAATTGACATGTCATCAATGAAACAGACATTTCACTATTGCCTTGAGAGATGTTAGACGGACAGACGAGTTCTACATTCAGGCTACTTGTAAAACATTTTTGAGTACCTAAGACTGCGAACGTTATCTAGGACCTGTCAGTGTGTAATACTTATCAATGTCTTCTCTATGTCCATAGAATTGTGAGAACTAGGAATTAATTTAGCTGTAACATTGATATTGATCTCTATAACAAGTTTGGTATTATCACGGACTTGTTAGAGATTCCAGTAGTATTAGACAGGGAAAACCTAGCTTTGACTGACTGGTCTATACCGGTAATTTCCGCCTATTATTGTATCTCAGTAAGGGTTGGCGTAACTATGTATGTTGCAAACTAAAATGTTCATTGGTACAGCATATAGAACTTTGAATAAACTTGATTGAATACCTGTGATAAGTGCAAGATGTAATTGAATTACAACAGCAGAACATTTAAGCATTTTAATAGTTTGGCATAACCATAAGTTTGGACAAAAAACAACAAACATACGCATACTGGTCTATGTATAAGTATAAATTATTTGAAGCTGTGTGATAAACGTATAGCTTCAATTTTTCTATTGTCAATTTTCCTTTTTTATGCAGCAATAAGCCTGTTTCTCCTGCTTGTGTATTTGATTCATAGTTAATACGCTATGGTAGAGCTTGTCTCCACTACAGGTACTTTATACAAAAAAGCAAGGTGCTTACAATTATAAGCACAAGGATATTGCAAGCCTAGGTTTTTTTACCTTAATGACAATATTGTTGATGAGTATGATGTCCCTGTATCCAAAATTACCCTGGATACATTAGACGCCATACAGTTCCATGTTCCTATCATTTCCAATTTTAATTACACACGTGGTCGATGTAGCTAGCTAAACAGGGCGTGTCTGCTCTTTCCGGAGCACCCGACCTCGCTTCCCTTGTGGAACTTCACCTGATAATCTAATTCCCAAGCTTTGATTATTTTTACTATGCTTTAGGGCTGTGGTTTGGACATGGATTGGTATGTTTATTTTATTTGATTTTAAGATTTACGTATTTACATGTTACTGGTCGCAAAATAATAATAAAAAAACAAACATACCAATCCATGACCGAACCGCAACCCAGAAGCAAAGTAGAAACTTTAGAACTGACAAGTTAGATGAAACACGTAAACTTCTACCAGAGAAGTGAGGCCGGGCGTTCCGGAAGGGTAAGTACCTCTTATTTGACTAGCTACACCCGCGAAGTGTGTAACCAAACTTTTGTGAAGGTAACATGGAAATATGGGATGTCAAATATATCCAGGGCAATCCTTGACACAGAGACATCAAACTTATAAACAATACTTTGATGACGGCCATAAAACTTTTTGAGGGCCTTGTTCAGCCTAGGCTTGCAATATTCTTGGGTCAACAATTTATTTTCAAGCAGCGTACAACGTCTTCGTAGTGGGAACATTTAAGAAAGTTAATGGCTCTCCAATAAAACTTTAACCACACTTTTGTCATTATATACTTTATGCCGTGTCAAATACTTTTGTAATAAAAGTCTTAATGTCTGTTATTTTAATGCATGTTTCTTTCGTCTTTATTCGTCATTTTATAAATTGAATAGAATTTATGGTTTAAGCTACAAATTGGAATTTTCAAATCAAATACGCAATGAGTACTTTTTTTAAACAGGAGGTACTTACCCTTCCGGAGCATCCGACCTCACTTCCCTAGTAGAATTTCATTCGTTGAACATAACTTGTCAGTTTCAAAATTTTTACTTTGGTTCTGGATTGTGATTCGGACTTAGTATGATTGTTTTTGATTATGTTTCCTAATTGTATCTGAACAGTACTCTTTCACAGGAACAAGTCTAAATTGAAAACAATGAAGTGTTAGTTTAAAGTTCATAAATATGTACCATTATATTGATATAAGTGGTAGAAACCTTACATTGTGCTTTCATCAAATAAGGAAGAAAAAGATTTATAAGTAGAAGTGTCTATAAAGTCAGAAGTTACGACCAGCGTTCAAGGCGGGAAATCCTCTATCATACGTACAAATGCTTGTTAAATCAATCCTCTAAACCTATTAATAGTTAGCTTCTTTATCCGATATACAATTTATGTTGAATTTAAAGAGAAAGAAGACCTAATGTTTGATACACTTTACTTATGAACTTTTAAATGCGTTAGGTTTCCCTGAAACCACACATAAAGAACAGATAAGTAATTTAGATTTAGATTGCATTGGTTTTGATATTACCATGCTAGAGTCAGAAAACACATGAAGTACGTTCGCAGAAATAGACAGTCATTGTTGTGCCCATGTTACTATTCACTTGTATCTTTCGATAAATAGCGGACAAAAAATCATTAGACAATTCACGTTCACATGTGACAACATCTTCTCATGCAGCACATTCAAACAAATAATAAAGTTTAATTAATATAACACTGATAAAGAAAACTCATTCAAATATTCCGTTGAATATTACAAAAATACCTACGTCATAAGGCTTTAATTGTATAACTGTGTTTAATTGCAAATCCTAGCATTATGTAACTGCTTTAACATACGCATCTTACTAGTAATAGCATTGTTGAAACTAAGATTTAAGTTTTAGGATTTCGAATGGTAGATTTCCCTTGGGTCAATGGTGTGTTACTAGACGACCCTGCCGTATTGGTATCTACAATTCATAAATACGATTTGTTCCTTCCAATTTGTATTAGTATCTACTAGGTTGGCGAGAGAAAATAGCTGACATTGATTGAGTTATGGGAGAAGACAAAACAAAAGCCTCAAGAGATGAAACTACCAAAAAGGAAATTGCAACGGATAGGACACACAATGCGAAAACCAACAAACTCAATCATACGACACGCATTGCAGTGGAATTGCAAGGGAAAGCACAAGTTACAAAGTGAAGAAACACCTGGCGGCAAAACCTGCAATCGGAAATGGACGGAAAGGGCTACAAATGACAAGATCTGGTCTTACTAGCACTGAACAAAACTAAATCGAGGAGTGTTGTCAGTTGCATATGTACCTCACTGGTAACACAAGCATGAGCAAATTAAGCAAGGCAAGCTGTTATCTCAACGAAACCTCGTCCTCAAGCTTTCGAGCTGCAATAAGATAATAATAACGACAATTTCTATGCCACCTCCTGTAGGTACATTATCGTTTATCAAACACATTGATAATGGATGTCTGATACTAAAATATTCCTATTAAATTATACAGCTATCGATGTTTGTAATGAATTCCTTGTTAATGCGTACTGTATATAATACTACAAACGTTTCTTTGTGTTTTGCTATCTTCTGGAGAACTCAGTCAGATTCACGTGTTTAACTAAATGCTAAAATGTAGCTTATAAAAAGCTACATAGAGCTAATAATCAAAAACAAACATAGTAATTCATGTCCGAATCACAATCCAGAAGCAAAGTAAAAACCTTGGAACTGACAAGTTAGGTGAGACACGTGAACTTCCACCAGGGAAGTGGGACTGGGTGCTCCGGAAGGGTAAGCTGTTTAGCTAGCTACACCCGCCATGTGTGTAATGAAAATTGTATGAAAGGAACATGGAACTATGAGACGTCAAATATATCCAGGGCAATCCTGGACACAGAGACATCAAACTTATCAACAATACTGTGATGACGGCCATAAACTTTTTTGAGGGCCTTGATAAGCCTAGGCTTGCAATATCCCTGAGTCAACAATGTATTTGTAAGCAGCCTACTTTGTTGTACAAAGTAGTGGGAACAAGCTCTACTATAGCGTATTAATTGGGAAACAAATAGACCATAAGCTGGAGAAGCAGGTATATTGCTGCATACAAAAGGACAGTTGACAACAGAAAAATTGAAGTCATCACGTTTGTCATAAAGTTTCAAATGTAGCCTTTAGTGTGCGTCATAATTCAGGTATAAGTCTAAATATGAAGCAGAACTTGAGAACTTGGACACAGTCGTGTCTTTTATTTCAAGCTCACTAGGATAGATGCCATTTACAGTCTCCATATATAGGATTGTTAAGAGAGGCAGAACGTCATCTATATATCTGTATGTTGAGTTGAATGATTTTGGCGACAGTCTTCTCTCAAGATTTAACAAGGTTCTGCATAAAATAACTTACCCATAAACTCATCCTTTCTTCGTTGGTTTTTTTTCCAAAGATATTGTTATCAAAAACTAAATTAACTTATATTAAAAGCCTGTATTAAAAAGCGATTTTTTTTTGTTATTATAAAATGATATTTTCATGCACTTTCGTTGGGCTAAAAGTCGTCACGTGATCAAATTAACCAATGTAATGACCTGGAATGTGCAAGAAAAGTTAATTGAAATAATGTTATTGACCGGAGATTACTTAGCTCCCTTGGAGTAAATTTTGATTTTGTAAGATCTTAAAAGAAGCTACATTATTTACTCGGGATAATATGATGTTTCCAAAATTGGAGGGAGATTATGAAGGACAACATATCGTTACAACAATGTTGAATTCGATTTGACAACTCGAGTAACTCTAGTACAACGTCCAAGCTTGCGCAGAAAATCAACTCTTGTTGGGTAAATCAAATAACTTGTGTTCAGTAGAGTTGTAAACAACATGGTGGATATTTTATGTATGAAAATTATTACTGATGAGTTTCTGAATGAGAGTGATGATGATGACCATTTTGAAGACGATAATATGATATTTTTAAGCACTGCAAGTCTCTTAAAACGGGAAAAATGGCAGCAGGTGGAATGTTTGCATCATTGTCGACTGACGAAAAAGGCGCTGTGTACAATTGTCAAAAATACAATAAAGTTCTTTTTTTCAAAGTGAAGTGATATTATATCCGTATTTTGAAAAGTTGTTAATGTTTAATACCTCGTGTTTTACAGCATTTTAATAGCCGAAATCAAGTAGTTTTGTCTTTTTAATTGTTTTACCAATTTTATAATTAAACCAAGCCCGAGGTCAATATACTATCCAGTGGTCAATAAAGCAGATATTGACCTCAAAATGGTGCCATAATTGTATATTATTTGTGTATCGAATAAGAAATAGGACAATCTTCATTTTGAACTGTTTATGGATAGTTTAATAAAAAAAACTCTTTTACATATTTCTCTTGTCTTATTACCAGATATAATAAATGTTCATGCTCATGATGTTTCAATCAGAAAAAATGATGACAATTTTATTTGATAATTATAACAAAATATTATAAGACAAAGCTTACAAACTTTGAAAAAAAGTGACAAAGTAAGGTAAAACGATGATCACTTACATAATCCAACTGAACGAACTTATATCCAGGCAATATTCTTTCACTTAAAATTGATATAAACAGTGGAAACTATTAGTTTAATTTTTTAGTTTTTCTATTCCACTTGGGTTTGTTATTTCCTTGCCCTGTATTCTTTGTAGAATTGGACTGGCATATGGTATGTGACCGGATTACAGCATTTATATCAACTATTCATCCACACCAAGTCTGGTGGTTTTGAAGAGATCGCAAATAAGATAAATCCAAGCTTTTTGTATTATATATTTGAATTTTTTTCGTCAGTTTTTAAATTTCTTTTTTTAATCAGCAATGTTATCAGCATTTGACATGATGAAACTAACTTATCTTTCCTGACATCAGAAATGAACGACTTCATATAATAATAAAATAGCTATCCCATAGGATAACATGATTTTACCCATGACCATAATTCAGTTAACCTCTTAAAACACTCTTGGGATGGGAGAAAGAAGTTGTATACCAACAACTTACTTAAGCGGTTAAGATTCACCCCAATTTTAAACATGACTTTTTTTCTGGGAATGAGTTTTTATTTTCCAATCAACTGCTTAAAATGTGTTTAAGAAACGGAGAGTTACTAGTACTTTTACCTCTACTTAAATGCATCATTATACTGGATCATTGGTTTGGAAAACATATTATGGGTCACTCGTTGTACTGTACAATATTTTGATGGTTTGGAACCTCTAAATGTACAACACAAATGGTTGTAATTTTTAACACGTCGCGAATTTTATAATGGTTGGTCTAGTTACATACATTTCACATTTTTCATTTTCCATGCGTTTCTTATTGTCTGGGTTGTAGTTTCTAGTACAAACAATATGTATTTCTCTTTCAAAGATTGAACCACCATCCTTTTGTCTTATACCAATTATACATATATACCACTGGCAACTACAAGTAAAATGAAAGAACTGGAAAAAAATTAGAGAGCATCACAAAATGATATCCTCATTATTGTAAGGTTTAAATTTTATCATTACATAACGTACATCATAATTAAGAATTTCCTTTAAAAAAAACTAGTGTATACTCCCTGTATTACTATATTTTGGTCCTTTGAAAATCTTTTCAATATCTTTGATAATAATTTTGGTTCAAGCGCTATTGATGAGGAATTGTATTCCGAAACAGCCGTCTAGTGCTGTAAAGTTAAAATAGTAAAGAATGAAACAATCTAGAGGATTAGTGACGAATTCATTCGGAACACCCTCTGGATGTGAAATGATAAAGGCGACATCTTTATCATTTTTAGCAGCATATATCAGCACTTTTTAGAAGGTTGAGAAAAAAATTATAGATTTTGCTAAAAATTTCTGAGTGTATGGAGTCATGCGATCTAGCTAACTAACTTGGTTAGATTTTTGGGGAAACTTCGGATCATACTTAATTTTTTGGTCAAACATGCAAGAATTTGACTTTTCATCCTAAATTTCTGTGTAACCGACTCCTGTTCAATAACCGTTCATTGTATGAAAACGTCGTCAATGGGCCGAAATTAGCTCAAGATCTTGCGGAAAAAACGGTTTTTTTTCTCTATGTTGTATACAAAATCCACAGTAACTGTTCAAAGTCAACCCTATCACCTAAAATAAAAAATCCGCGACTTAGCGCATGCAGCCTGAATAGAATTTTATATACCATATTTCTGCATTAAACAGCTTGTGTTCAAACGCCACTTCAGTTATCAACTTGAAAGTCGGTCAAAATATATTTTAAGGTATTAAGAAAACAACGTATTTTTTATACTTTTTATATTTTATGTACAAAATTTATAATAAATGTCTTAATTCAACCCTGTCTTCCAATACACAAAGTGCGCAAAGTTGCACGTCCGATTTCTGCATATCATTATAATTATCCAATCAGCGATCCTTTAATGACACTGACGGTTGGCAATGTGGCGTTATTAGCGTTAGTATGATGTGTTATATGCCGTAAGTAACTTAATAGAATGTTTAAACACATAACAAACAAAAGAAAAAGCTTTTTGAATGAAAAAATTGATTTCATTGGGAAATAAAGCCCGACTGTCCGACCTCTTTATGACTATGTAACAGCGTACGAGACCAACTTTGACAACTATGTAAACACAATTATTCTATATTTGAATTTCCTATGATCCTCCACAAGTTGATGGCTGTCCTCTGATCCTCCCACGTTTATTTTCACATATCTAATTCATTTAAAATGATGGCACGTCATTCCTAAAACTTGTGTGGTAGGAGTTAGCGTACCACTTTGAGTTCATACCCATTTCTTTACCAAATTATTTTTATTTGTTTTAATAAGTACGAATACAAAATCATTAGGTCGAACAGGTTCTAAAACTCGGCTGTCGAGGGGCCTGTGGGAAGTCTAAAGCTGCCAAGGGGCCGAATGAGCTGCCAAACTCGGACTGGACAGCTTAAACTTGTTTACTGGGGCCAAGAAATAAATACACTAGTGCAGCAATTCGGTCAGTAGCTGTCCAAAGCTTGGTCTCTCAGAATCCACAAGCTGTTCAGAGCTCGTTCCCCTCGGTAGGTTTGGCACTAATTCGTTAGGTCACTGTTTAACTTTTGAGCGGCAAGTACTGTAGACGAGTTCTACTAATAGAAGCAAAGAAATCCTTTAGATTGTTCCATTCTTTACCGCGAAACCCCTAAAGGTGTCGCCATACTAGTATAATGTTTTATTATATTGCATTTCATTCTAAGAGTGAAGTCCTTAATAAATATAGATAGGACGACTAGGATACCGGTACATAATGTTAATTGAAAGTATCGTCTATTGGCAGTTTTACTTGAAAGATTGGTTGATTTGTTCGATGTAGGGAAATAAAGCTTGTCTAGTTCACCTCTTTACGAGACTTGCACTTTTTGTCTTTCAAAACAGCATGAAATTCCACGAAATTTTAGTCAAATGATAAAAATATGTATTATTCAGTTCCCATTCCCAAAGATATAAGTCACTGTACATATAATAGTTATATGTTGTCATATACTAGTCATGAGAACTTGTCTTCTGTAGTTTTCTAGTCATATGAATGTTTGTTATGTGTGGAAACAGCATGATTATGAATGCATGCTTTAATGCGTGATAGTGACATAGAATGTAGATTATTTACGACATTTCCGTTTATATATATCCACTTTATGAGTAGTGCATAATGTTTTATTTCTGATGTATTTAACGAGAGATGCTATAATTTCTGTGAGTTACAACTGTATATGACATAACGGGTTAACGATGTCGAATTTATGTATGGAATGTACAGTACTGGTAACAGTCTATACCAAAATAAACATAATGCATTTCCCGTCCCCATTGTGTTCCAACATTAATAAAGTACATGAAGTCATCGCATAAAACAAACTAACGTGGGCGAGGACGTTTACCTTTAGGTCTCATCTTAGAATTACTCTTATAAACTATAAAAATCTGTATAGTTTCATATTATACCAGTGTTAGATTCACAGCACTAGACGGTCACTTCGCAATACAATTCCTCGTCATTATTGCTTTGACAAAACTTGTAATCCATTTATAGATCTATGTTGTATAATCAATGGTAGAGTTCTATCGATTGATAATTTTAACTCACTCAGAAAAACACGTTTACAATTTAAAAAAGCATCAACATCCAAAATAAAATCTCAGACAGAAGAGGTTAAGAAGAATGATCCTTCTAAAAAGTTTATGTTGTTACATAAATTCGAATACAAAGAATCTAATGGTCATACAAAACATTATTGAGCATAATACGTAGACAACCACATACACATACCGATAATCACAATAATATAAAAACTATCAAATAACAGGACACGCAATTGAATATATGCCCGCCAAATCTGAACGATAACTAGACACAATGTCACAACAAAAGGTTTTCTGTTGTATTATTATATATCCTTAACCATTGTACAACAACTTTCCTATAAGATTCCCAAGTAGAACATCAACTAGACATAACAAAATGGTTCCATGATTTTTTTATTTTTAAAGAGCCTTGAATAATCCCTTTTTTAAAATTAATGCTGCATTAAGAACAAAATTGACGTAATATTTAGGGTGCGTGATTTTTTATTTATAAGGTAAAAAAGGAAATTTGCACCAATTTTTAACAGAAGCATATACCGCAAAGATATATTAAAAACAAATATACAAGTCTATGCATGTAAGAAATTAATATATTTCAACTATATAATATTATAAATGCAGAAGTTTTAGTGAAAAATAGAGATTCACTTGCAAAGCCACAAAGTCATTTTCATTGAAACTGTTTCCAAAAATACCAGGTCTTGCTTCCCTAATGGTTGTTTACATGTTTAACTTAATTTGCCAGTTTCGAAGTTTTTACTTTGCTTTGTGATTGGGATTTGGACATTGATTGATATGTTTGTTTTTATTATTATGAAATATTGATTGGTTTCAATGCAACTTCAATCAAATGTAGCCTTTCAAGCCGACGCTGATATTAATTTAAGTGCAAATGTAAATCTTTGTATAATAACTTCCTCATAAACGAAAGACATTAGTTGGATGAAGTAGAATGGGTTTCAGAAAAAGGAAGAATTGCGATATTTCTATCTAAATTTAAACATTTAAGTAAAAAATTTTACTTGAGGGTGTTTTTATAATATGTTAAATTTTTTGTCATTGTATTGTCTGATTTTTAAAACAACATGGCCTTTAATTCATTGTCAATTGTGTATTTTGAGAAAAAAAATGTGATACATTGAAGGATAACAATTAAGAGCAGTGTATTGTCTTAGTTGGTTGTGGTAATTTTAGTCAAACACTACTGATAAGGAATAGCTTCCGAAACGGTCCTCCAGTGCTGCAAAATAAATTGTTTTGATAATAATTTTAACATTGAAATGAACATTTAATGGCAGAAGTTTAAAAACACAGGTTTGATACAAGCCAAGTAGTTTTATGATAATATTACCACTGTTATCGTAAATTTCATCTCTAACTGTAAATATTTCTAGTTGTGTAATCTCAGAAAACAAAAAATCTAAGTATTTATCGACGCATTAAACTCATTCCAATGGGATCTACATTTACATGTTCTTCTATATCGCTCTAAAATTCAATTTAGTATATAACCAGAGTAGTCTTACAACTATAACAACAATTCACTAAAATGGTAATGTAGGTCATAAATAATTTTATAACGCAACAATTTTAATATAGATTGTTTATTAAATCCGAAAAATCGATATATTTGATACAGTAGAATTCGTATAAAATTCTTAAATCATTGTAAGTGTTGACAAGTTGATTTGATTTTCTATATACATGTATCAAGAAACCAAAACAATGGAAAGATAATACATCTAATAAATTATAAAACAAATATAATTTTTTTGTATATATGCCATATTTCATCCAAATACAGATATGTATAAGTAACAGCATATTAAATATTCTAGCACCAATCAAGGCAGAAAATAATATTGCAATACAGAAGCAGATAATCAAAAAAACTTTTTACAGTCAAACCTGTCTATACAGGCCTCCTAAGAGAACCAGTAAAATTTGCCTTTATGGGCAGGTGGCCCTTTTATAGAGGTTCAAAAACCTTAACAAAGAGCAATTAGGATAAAATTGTATTGTCTTTATAAGCAGGTGATCCTTATATACAGACGGTCTATAAGACAGGCTTGACTGTACTTATTTCGTGTTGTATTTCAAGACAAACCTCTTTTTCTTCTTCTGATTTCAAATATTAATAAAAATTGTTTCGGAGAGGCGCTTACTATATCGAAGCAACCGGCCTCACTTCCCTGTTAGAAATTTACGTGCTTAACTTAATTTGACAGCTTTTCAAGTTATTATTTACTTTGCTTTAGGCTTGTGATTTATATATTGACCTGTATGCTTCTGTTTGATTTAGAAATCCAAATTGATACAATGTCTCAAACACTTCAAGGTAATACGCAATACTTATTATGATGTATTGAGATAACCGAATGTCAGTCATCACTTTTTCATTGCGCTTTTATCCCTACACAACAATAAGTTTTGTTTGTAATTATCCTGTCTGGCAAAGTAAAAAATGAAGTGATTTGTATAAGCTAACATAAACTACTTCCAGACATGTTGAATGTTTCATCTAGGTCACAGACAACAACGCGGAAAACATGGAACTACGGACATTATTATATCTTTTGTCAAGACACATTTTTCTGGCTATCTGTTTTGATATTATAAACATCAACGGCAATATGACTCAACGCGATTTAATCTTGTATGTCGGTAGGTGACTGTTTTTCTGTAAAACTCAGTTCTATAATGGCTTATAACGTTTGTTCTTATTCCAGATACAACTAGTATGTCCAAATTATATTTGCGGTCCTTATACATGTAGTTCTTTTGGCAAGAAAACTTGTTAAATTGAACTCCACATGTAGATGCTGATTCTATCTTAATACTCCTTGATTTCGGGATGACAATGTAATCTATCAAAGAGAACTATAAATAAAAGATTTGACTGATTCTTTCAAGTTCTGCTTCACATTTGGACTTAAAATTTATTATTACTGTTATTATAATTATTATTATTTCATTACATGTATTTTACTATTATTATTATATTTGGTAATATATATTTTCGTCTTTTTTTTATTTTTAAACCCCAAGAAAAAAATTGATTTCACAATTTTGTCCAAGCACTACTAATGAGTAGCTCTATTCCAAAACGGTCGTCTAGTGCTGTATATATTACACAGGTGTAATATTTAATTTAGGCCATTGGACTGGTATCTCTACTGGTGAACAAAAAATCCGCGAAGATAACATAAACCCAGCAGGCAATATTTTTTTATTGTCAGAAATATAGAATTTTCTGCAAGTAAAATCCGATAATCCTCAGAAACTAAGGTATATTTCCTCATGCAAAGTATTTCCTAAACTGATTTTGGTTAAAAAATTTCAATCCCTTAACTTTTTTAATTATTTTTGGTACAAGCATTACTGATGACAATATGCATTCCGAAACTATAACATCCACGAAAAGCTAAATTTGGAGAGATATTACTAACATGATGAATTAATGTTTTTTATTGTCAACTTTCCTTTTCTATGCAACAATAAACTTGCTTCTCCTGTTATGATGTGTTTCGATGTTTTTATTGTCAACTTTCCTTTTCTATGCAACAATAAACTTGTTTCTCCTGTTATGATGTGTTTCGATGTTTTTATTGTCAACTTTCCTTTTCTATGCAACAATAAACTTGCTTCTCCTGCTTATGATGTGTTTTGATTTTGTTATTGTTAACTTTCCTTTTCTATGCAACAATAAATTTGCTTCTCCTGCTTATGATGTGTTTTGATTGTGTTATTGTTAACTTTCTGTTTCTATGCAGCAATAAATTTGCTTCTCCTGCTTATGATGTATTTGTTTCAGTTAATATGATATGGTCGAGTTTGTTGAAACTACGGGAACTTCATACAACGAAGCAAGCTGCTTACAAATGTTTATTTTTACTCGGGTGGATGCTAAAACATCCTTGATTTATATATGACATCAATACGTATATGTTCCTTTTCTGTTCAGGTTTGATTTCACATTGCGGATGTAGCTAGCGAAACATGATGTGCTTACCCTTCCGTAGCACCGATTTTCCATGGTTGGAGTTCACAGGAACTAAATTTTTCAGTTCTCAGCTGTTATTTTAACAATAAATATTTATTCAAATTCATATCAAAGTCAGGAATTTTTAATCGGTAGTCCCATTGTGTTTATCTTGCTGATTTGTTTTTTTTAAAGGTCTGCTTTATATTTAGACTTGTGCCTCAATTATGACACCAACGAAAGACTACATTTTAAGCTTTATGAGAAACGTGATGACTTAATTTATTTTTAATATCAACTTCTCCTGCTTATGGTGTGTTTGTTTTTCAATTAATACGATAAGGTAGAGATTGATCCCGCTACAGGAACTTTATGCAATGAAGCAAGCTGCATACAAATAAATTGTTGACAAAGTCTAGGCTCGTCAAGGCCACAAAATATTTATGACCATCATAATAATATTATAAGTATAATGTCTTTGTGTCAAGGATTAACCATGGACATTTGCCATAAAGTGCCATAAAGTCCCATGTTCCTTTAACTCTCAATTTTGAATACACATGCGGGTGTAGCTAGCTATACAAGGACTGAACACGCTTCCGGGGCACTTGGATTCACTTTTCTGGTGGAAGTTATGTGTTGAACATAATTTGTTTGCTTCAAAGTTTTTTATTTGCTTCAGGATAGTGATTTGCACATGGATTAGTTTGTTTTCTATTCTTTTACATCATAAAGATATCTAATTAGAACTAATTTCTGGAATGTATAATCAAATATGTTATAAATGTACATTGATTTAAAGTATTCATACTTGAAATTGTATAAGTAATAGGTCATTTTCTGTTTGTTTTGAGAACCAAACCTTTCATAACCGTAGCATAGTTGGTATAAAGATACGAATGGTATTTGGCTGCTGATTCCCAGTTTAGAAAAGGAACAATAATATTACACGCAAAGATAGATCATTTGTCAATTTTATTATTATTATTATAATTATTATTATTATTATTATTATTATTATAGACCCACTACAGAGACACGTGATGGTTTAATGGAACTTGTTAAGAAAAATTCGCGACTTTGTCCGACCGATATACAGAGAGTAAAGTAATAAAGGTCCGCCCACCTACTCTGTTAAAAGTGGTTTTATGTTATGTTCTTTGTGACTCCCGTCTGTATCCCAGTTCAGACAACATAGTTGGCAAGAAGATTAAAATCATCTTTGTGTAAATCTATGTTTGTATAATAACTAGTAACGGTTATTGTAATTCCAGTCGAATGTATTACTGTACACAACCTCTTTGTATGGGAGGTTTATTGTTGTATCTACTTATTCTTCAGATTGTCTTCCCTTGGCGAAGTTCATGTAATTTTCCTAATATCATTTTCTGAGGGGAAAATTCATTTGAAAATGACAATATAAAGTCAGCTCTAGATCAATATTTCGGCACTTCATTGTTCCTTTCACTTTCAACACCATTTCAGAACAGAATAAATAATGTTTACACATAATATGATGACATCATTAAAATAAGTTCATGTGTTTAACCTAGCTTGTCATTTTCTACTTTGCTTCTGAATTGTGATTCGGACATGGATTAGTATATTTGTTTTTGCTAAAATTTATGATTCCAACGTGTTACATATGCTTCACATCAATGCAGGGCATTTATGATTTAAAAAAACCATTAACGTGGTGAGGATTTCTACTGGTATTGAATTCCATAATAATTAAGTTTCATTAGTACATAGTGCGAACACGTACAATAAAGTTGTCGCAATACATAGCTTGTAAACCATTACATAATAATAATACGAAACAATGCTACTTAACGAGTGAGCACATCATGACTACTAGTAGATTGTAACACCCGTGCCGTGTTTAACTTAATGAAAATTCTAATGAATCAAAAACAAACATACTAATTCATGTCTAAATCACAATCCAGAAGTAAAGCATAAAACTTTGGAACTGACAAGCTAGGTTAGACATGTGAACTTTCACCAGGGACGCTAGTGTGTAATAAAAATTGTGTGAAAGGAACTTTTGTATGTTCCCAAAACAAAATGTAATATGTAGCCATGGATCAAAATCATAAACATATCAAAGTTTAAAAGAAATTATACTTTTTGTGTTCAATTATAAAGAAAATTTACATGCCAATGTATCGGTAATATTATATCACCACATACATATCCTGGTTGTTAAATTTAAAATCGACAAGATTAATACTTCGGAATGTAAAACTTATTCTTAAATCATTTAAGTGTAGACAGTTTAAATTTTTCTGGATATGAAGAAAACTGAAGTGTTTCCGCAATTTAGGATTTAAACCTTAAAAATCTATATGTTGTAATTTGAGGATTGCTTGTTCAGATTATCGAAATCAATGATTGAAGTCTCATTTATTGCTGAACCAAAGATATATATGACACAAAATGGCGAGAATAAGCATGTCTATAAGCTATGTTATGTAATCATTGGTTTTATGGAATTGTAAATATCAAATTGTACTGACTGCAATTTCACAATCATTCCTTAACTAAGATTTTCCTAATCTTAAATCTGGCAAACTTTGGCAACATTTTATGGTACTAAAAATAAAACAAGCATGCCAAACCGTGTCTAAATCATAATCCTAAAGCAAAACAACAGAACATGTGTAAGCTTAGAAAGCATTCCATACTATGACACGTTAACATCAAATACTAAAAAAACTATTTGAGATTTCAAGTTTGCCCGTTTTAAGTTAAGAATAATCTTACTTAAGAAATGACTGTAAAACACCAGTTCAAACAAAAACAAACATTCCTGTCCATGTTAAAATTCAAAAACTAAACACTGATGCTGGAAAATTATTTAAAAAATTGAAACTTTTATGGATGCATTGTTTTAAGCGTTTCAGAAAACCACTTCAGTACAACCGTTAGAATCATGGACGTGTAAAAACTTCGGCATTTCCCGCTGGTGTCAGTGAACTGTTTCCATATAATATACTTATACTTGAATCATAATGACAATTCTAAGTTCCTGTATTACGACGTTGAGTATCATTATACAAAGGACAGTATTCTTTGTGGTGGAGAATACCTTATGTCATTAAATGTTTCATTGTGACTGACCATATGAACATTGACAATCAACGATAATGGCTACCATCGATATTTTATGCTTGTACTGATGACTCAGTTTTATATTTCTCTTTCATTTCATATTTAAAATGAAATATTTGCCATCGCTCTACACAGTTAGAAATTACATAACATTTTGGGAAACAAATCCTATTGTATTCGCGTTGTATGGGAATCTAAATTATTTGATTCCAGGAATCGAAATTGTTGTAAACCACTCAATTTATTCGTTTTTTTGTAACCACGATTTCTGAGCAACATTCATTTTTCTACTTCAGCAACCCGAGTTACAACGGAAAATTGCAATTATGAGCTGAAAACACGTACTTGTATACCTATGATTCCATGTTGATTATTTGAAAACTTTCTCTGGGAACGCGATTGCGATGTAATCATGCATAAAATTTGTCCAAATTATATTCAGCGATATTGAATATCGCCATAAAAATACAATATTACGTAAATAATGAGCAGTGGAATTTATATTTTATGCCAAAATACATAATTATATATTGTCTCTATTTGTTTTTAGTTATGTACAAGGTAACTATAGTGCTATGCTTAAAGTGTTGTGATTGTATATATAGCCACATGGCCCTAACAACTACATTACGTTTGGCAACAGAATACGTCTGAATAACTAGTAAATAGGCAAACAGCATTGTGCTTGACCCTTCATTATAAATATTTTAGATGATTTAATCACTTCACAAAATCTCTTTGAAAAAGGAATGCTTTAATTAATATTTCTTTTTATCTACTTACTGTTCGAGTGTCTTTATTTAGGATCCGATATTTTCATTTTCAAATTCATCTAAGGCCAAAATGTTTATCAAATCCATTTTTGGTTCTAAAATTCCATTTAGCTTCAAACCTTAGATCTAAAACATGTAAGTTTGAAATTTAACAATAACCCGTTGTTATACAAAAACGAACTTTCATGCGATATTAGTGCTAAGACATTCCCCTAAGGTACCCCAACCAAGGAAGGAACTACAACAATAAACGTAAGGACAATGAACATTTTTTACTGATGCCAAAATAAATATTACGTTATTGATTTGTTTTGATCATACACACATAAATCCTATACTATGATAAAAGTATTTTGATTTTATATGTTGTCACGTGACTATCGTCTAACACTTAGATCAGACATTATAGTTGGCAACAACATCCCAATTATGTTCTTCAGAAAAGCAGTAAAACTCTGTGCTTATTACTGGTAACAACTATTGTTATTCAAGTAGAATGTAATGTTATCTGTAACTTCTTTGTAATAAAGCCTACTTTTTTCGGTCCTTAATATTTCTCTATTTCTTTCCATTGTCTTAAAAAATGTTGATGTCAAAATTTCATTATTATTATTATTATTATTATGTTGTTGTTGTTGTTAATAGTAAGTATCAAGTAGTTAAGCAAACAAGAATTTATGTAGGGGACTTAAAAACAACTTATCATTTAACGCTAGACAGTATATATATATGGCATCCATATTAGAATATATGTCATGTTGATGTTGCAAGTGATTCAGGCGACTCAAAACTTGTTAAAGTACATTGTTTACAATTAACAGAAGAGTAAAGCAATTTGAGATCAAATATTTACACATATTACATATAATATACATCCACTAGACGGCCGTTTCGGATTACAATTGTTCATTAGTAGTGCTTGGACCAAAATTGTGAAACCATTTTTTTACCAAGATGTTGAAAAGATACCCAAAAAGATCAAATATATTTTCTTTTTCACAAAAGAATACGAAATAACAAAGGAAAGAAACGAGGACTACATACCAGGGTCATTATCAAATGTCATACAATGGACAATAAAATATACTGTCCAGACAATTACCACCAGGGTAATTTTCATCCAGTGATTTTTACAACATTTATAACAGATGACATGAACATTTGAAACTGAAGGTAATACGGAAAACCAATATTACGCAGCGACAAAAATAGAAACAAAGCTATTGTAGGTAATGTCCTTTTGAAATCTATATGTGTTTTAACGTGATGCATATTTCTTATGTATAACATATTATTATGTACACAATTATTGAATCCTAAATTGATTTTTTTCTACTGAACACTAAATTCGATTTTGAGAACTGTATCTGTTTTATACCTTGTGATGCTTATTCACCCTATTTATATATATTCGGGGGGAAACTCATACTAGAATCATGATCAGAAGCCATATGATAGCAAAAAAATGAAGAAATACTTCAGCAATCAGCTTCGAATGTCTTCGATGTGTCACTCTAATAGGTTACGCGCAAATTGAATTGGAACCGCTAAGGTGTCCGTAAAATAATATATTTTATCGAGGCACTCGGAAAAATAAAACATTGTTTTGTCTGTATTAAATGTCCTTGATGGCACTCAACTGACCGTAGAGATAAATCAAATGATAAGTTTTTGCTGATTCAACAATTGTCATGTGGTAAACTAAACTGTATCAAGTGCAATGTATAAAAACTGAAATGACAACCATCAATTAAATCAATAGTCGACTAACATGATATATATCCAAATATATATATATATATATATATATATATATATTATATATATATATATATAATATATATATATTGTTGGAAGTAAGATAAAGCTAAATAAAGATGCCTTATGAAGAAACGGTAAAGCATCATCTAACAATAATTCTCTCTTTTTGTCTTTTAGTTTTTGTCTATCAACAAAATATTAATTGATTGTTATCTCTGCAGAACAAGTGTACGATTCTTGATGATAGTGAAAGCATTTCGGATAAAAAAAGGTTTTCTGTTGTTTTAAGTTTTTATTCAAATTGTAATTTAACGTTATGATATTATCATCTCTTATAACACTAATATAATAATATAATAATAATAATAAAATTCGGAATTTTTTTCGCTGAACAAAACCATATGTAATAATGTCAAACAAACATATTTGGTTTAATTGGATATATCCATCTAGTTTATCAATAAAAATCCTTATGAAACAAAGGTATTGAAAATTGTCAGGGCAAAATAAATATTTTTCAAATTTAATTCCCCCGTTTTTAGGTCAAATTTATTTCATGGCCTTTCAAATTGAATAGTTGAAACCTAAACTATATATGAAGGCGATTAAGAATTATATACATGTATGTCTGTAACCGACGAATGGAATATCTACACCTTCATTTATTAGTTTTATGTTTCAATATATATGCCTGTAAATAACCAGGACGTTGAACCCTCAAATTTACTGTATTGGATCGTGTCTTTTAACAATATAATAGGCTATACGGTTGAAACTCTAAACGAAATTGTAGAAATTTGTCCTGTCGTAATAACTCTATGTTATGAAATTTCCAAAGTTTTATGTTAAATTTTGAAATTCAGTTCCACTTTAGTGTGAGTAAATCATCACAACATTAAACTGGTGAAAATCATAATTGGTGCGATTTTTCCTCTTTTTGGAACTAATAATTGTGTTTTGTTGGTATTGAGCATGTGTATGCACGTGTCGGGGTTAGGTTATTTTCAGAGGTGATACTGTGTTTTTGTCATTATAATCGCCAACATTTCTGCTAGATTACGATATTCTTAACATTAATCATTTGTAGGTTATATATAGTAAATGAATTATCTTTTATGATGTATATGGTGTGTTGTTTCCGAGTAATATGTAATTCTGTTTGATCTTCCACTGAGAACAACATAACAGTATGTACTAATCAATCAATCTAAATGAAACATATACAACATGTACATGACAGTATCCAAAGCAACCACATACTACCTACAACAACGCTACAAAAAAACGAAAAAAACAACAAACTCAAAAACACAAAAAAACGCTTCAACAAGACAAACAAAAACGCTAAAACAAAGTGAATACAACGTTACCAACAATGCAAACAAAAAACGATTAATTAAACGCAAGCAAAGCCGCTAAAACAAAGCGTATAACAGAGTTACAACAACGCGAGCAAAATTACTACAACAATTCGAACAAAAATTCTACAACAACGCGATTCAAAACAAGGACCAGCACTGCAAACAGAAACGATACAACTCGGAAACAAAAACACTTTAATAACAAAAGACACGCGATATCAACGCAAACAAAAATCCGCTACTGTAACGCGTACAAAAAAAACGCTTCAACAACCCGAACAAAAATCATATACATGTACGTCACACCAACGCGAAATAAAGCACGTCACGCCAACGTCTTTAAATCTATTGTTGTGGTGGTTTTTTTTTTTTTTTTTTCTTTTTTCTATGGTAAGTTCGATTTAAAGTTCTTTGATTACACATTCTTACATTTAAAAAAAATGACATTTGTATATTTTAGTTCCGATTCTACAACACAGTACAGAAATCTCTTACAAAGTTCAATCGCTCTCTCTCTCTCTCTCTCTCTCTCTCTCTCTCTCTCTCTCTCACGGCTCATTTTATGCAGTAATATATTTCTATTAGTCACACTCAACTGGAAAAAAACACTCTTTGTTCCATTTTCTTCAGTACCGATAATCCGGTAATCTGCTATTACTGTAGTGTTGTTAATCACTTGTATTTGCTCATTAGTGTTTGCGTTTTCTACAATGTGGTTATAAACTGTAAAATATATTACTTAATGTCACAAGTCATTATAATCACTAGATAGTTTAGGTACCGAGATAATCTGTAAAAACGTCTTGTTTTCGGTGTTAATTGGTTTTTAACACTGTTGTAAATTTAAAAATAAACAAATCTTCAATCACCAGCATTTAAAGTCTGATATATCCCTGTTATTTATAGTATCGAAAAGGCTACAAAAATCAGTCAATGACTGTTACTGTATCTTAAAAACATTACTGAACTCAAAACCACAGATACTTCACTATTTGTATTGTAAAGGGGACTCGGTGACCGACGTTAACTCCGAACAGAGGCCAAAATTCATATCTCTCTAATTTTATGACATGTGGTGCTGGAAGATGGCTGCTGTGACATTTGGTCTGACGTGCCGGCTTACGGTCAACTTTTGGATCACCGCATCCCTTAACGCCCGAGTTCGAATACCGCTCGGGCAGATCCTAGTAAAGAGAAGCTTGCTAGTTTACTTGCAAAAAGTGGGGGCTTTTCTCAAAGCACTCCGATTACTTTTACAATCATAGAACTGACTGCTTGCTATCAGCGAAACGATTTTGTCTGCGTGGTACACACGCCACACCACATTCTAAACATGCAAAGATACGAGGGGAGGTCAAAAAGTTCATAGAACGGGGTATATATTGCCGCAACAAACCATGCATTTTATTATTTTTCAATATAGTCCCCATTTACCCCAATGCATTTAGCCCACTTTTCTTTCAGACTGTCTATACCTTTGAAATAGAAGTCTTCGTTTGATCCTGAAACCATGCCTCTGTGGCAGCCTTAAGTCCATCATCATCAGGAAATCTGATTCCCCGTAAATGGGATTTCAAATTTCTAAATAGGACATAATCACTGGGTGCCAAATCGGGACTGTAGGGTGGATGATTAAGTTGTTCGAACTTGCATTCACGAATCGCTGCTTGTGCAATCCTTGACTTGTGCACAGGAGCATTGTCGTGAAGAAGCAATTACCAGTGATGGAGGTTCCAGCAGGTTTATAATTGATTAACAGAACACCCTTAGAATCCCAAATCACAGTGGCCATGACTGCCTGCTGATGGTTGGGTTTTGAATTTCTTTGGTGGGGGTGAGCCAGGGTGCTTCCATTGCATAGACTCTTTTTGGTGTTGTCTAAATATGTGTTACGATTGGCTGAATACGCTGTTCTATTAACTTTCTGACTCCCCCTCGTATTTCAATATTGCATTTCTGGCATTGCTTTTTACCTTGCATTGTGAAGCTCAACACAGGCAAAGAAACGGCCATCTTAGTTGTTAGGCTCAATTTGATAGACTGCTTTCAGATCTTGGGCTCGGTACAAAGAAGTATCCACTTGTTCACCCTATCCCTATACCAATATACATGTAGTGTAATTTCGGGATCGGTATTATTGTCTGCGGCGTACTGACTCTGAACTAGCACCATATAGCCCCCTCCCTCCTTATGCCTTTATTACTTGTTCACCCGGTGTCAGTATAATGTGACTGGAGGAGTGGTACGCTTGTCTGCGGCGTACTTGCTGGATGAGCTAGCACCTTAAAGTCGCCCTGAGTGTGCGCTGGTACAAGGCAGACCATAAAACACACTTGCTATTCACATACTTACATGAACATGTTCATAAATTAATCCAAAAAGATTAATAAGGTAGTTTTCATCGCGAATAGCTGAAAAATTGTTGATGCGACGTCAAACAACATTCAACCAAACAAACAACCCCCAAAGAAGCAGCTAATACAAAGAAGACCACGCTTGAACATCTCACACATTTAATGTAGATATTTTATAACATATATTATGATATAAGACTGCTTTAAGAACGAAGACATCTGAATACATTTTGTTAAAATTAAGCACCAGTCGATTTTTTAATGAAACAAGTTGAGTGGGAAGAGTACTTGTTCTCTCTCTGTTTGTTATTACAATAAATACGTTACCAACATACAATTTATGGAGTGACATTCCACAAGCGCCATCTACAGCCGGAACAAGGAAACAAAGAGAAGTTAATTAGTGCAGCCTCATATAAATTAGCCAACCTGCTAAATCTCTCCCATATCAATTTCCGGCTTGCGCCACTACGGTCATTTGCTCAGCTTGGTATCCTTTTTTTCTATTGAGAAGTTGTTTTTTTAGTGTTGTTTAGTGCATTTAGCCTTTTTTGTATCGTTGTTACTTTATTTTTTGTTTATATTTCACTTTATATATTTGTGGAAATTATTCTACAATTTTTATTGTTTTGTTTTTCCACGTGTTTTGTTCCACGTGGTAGACGTTTTATTAGTTCTTTCCACGTGTTTATATTTTTTATATTGTTCTTTACTTTTACACGTTTAGTGTAACAAGTTTCTTTATTTTATTTATAAATATTAGTTTTTGTTTGTTTTTTCCATTTATTTATATTATATAATGGAAAATTTATCTTTTTCCGAGATGGAACAAGATTTAAGTTCTGCCCCCTGGTCAGGAATCACTGGTTCTGACAGCTTTTTGGCTCCAGTTCCACAGTCTCCGAGCTCTCTGGAGCATTTTATGCCCTCTCCTAGAGAGGGGATAAATCTGGAGGGCGGCCTTAGCCAGGACATAGATCCTGAAAGGCCATCGGTCACTGTGTCGGTGGTTTCTACGAGGTCATCTGTACCTACCCACACTGTGACCCGCCCAGTTAACAGTGTGTGTAGTGTTTCAGTGGCCTCTAGTGGGGGCAGGGTTGGTGGTGCCCAAACCTATAGTTCTCCTGCTATGCTTTCTAGCAATGTTAGAACTATGGGTCATAGGGTCCCCTACCCTCCAGGTTTTTACCCTCATTTTCAGGGCTACCCACAACCCCCTTATTGGCCTACCCAAAATTTTTCTGGGTTAGGTGATAGGGGTTCTGTTGGCTTGGGGTCTAACAACCTCCCCCAACTGGTAACATCTCCCAATCCTCCAAATGTTGGAAGTATTGGAGATGTTATTAAGTTATTAACAGATTTTAAGCAATCTGTTAATAACACTCTGTCATCTTTCGGCAGTCGTCTTGGGGCTCTCGAGTCCCAAGACAACAAATCTCCAATGGCTCCTGCTGCTAATAATATCAGCAGACCATGGAGTTAGCTGAAGATGATCAGCTCTCTGTTCATCCGGGATCAGATGAAGGGGACTTCCTCTCTGACGAGGAAGACCCTTTTTCTGTTCCCAAGAGATCCCGCTCCTCTGGAGTCGAGGATTCGGTGGATGGAAGCTGCTTGGATGGGGATGATGAAGAAACTTCTTCTTCCTCTGCTAACTCCAGGACCTTCCTCAGGAGTAAAGTGTTTACTCTTTTGAGAGATGGTCCTGGGGTGCAGATGTCATCCCCTCCAAGGAGGAAATTTGCTCCCTCTGGCTTCCAGACATCCTCTGGTTTAGTAAAGGATGTGCCACCCAAATACACATCCTTTCCTGAATCACAGCATGTAAAGGAGGCCCTATCGTCAGTAAATGACTCTTTGGCTAAAAAGAGTTTAACTGACAAACGGGCCTCCGGGAGCAAATTTTCTGGTTATGGGCCAACCTCTTTTCTAAGTGTCTTTAGGCTCGGAGACTTTTTATCTCACGACATGACACTTGGAAAAAAGGCACCAGTGTGCGATAAGCAATATTCGCACCTGATTGGTTCAAGACCTAAGGAGGGTCTCAGTCTCTCTGGGCAAAGTCTGAGAATAACCTCAGGTTTTGTCTCAAGTGCTTTCTACAGCAGACCATTATTTGTCTGCTGCAGGAGTCCTCTTGAAAGACAAAGTTGGGGAGGATTTCGACGACATTAAGTCGTACCTCCTTCAAGTGGATCAAGCTTTCGCAGCCTCCCAACATCTTCTAGTTGGTACGCTAGCAAATTTCACTCTTTCTAAAAGAGAGGAAATTCTAGCAGGCTGCACTGCTAATACTCACTTCAGGAGTCCCTTTTATTTTCTCCTTTAACAGACAAAATGTTTGGTCTGCCTTTGGAGAAAGTTCAACAGGAGGTGGACAAAAACCTAAATCTGTTCAGGTTAAGGTGGAACTGTCCAACGGGGGCAGGAAGATTGTGAGCCAACAAGGCTCTAATAATGCTCAGTCCTCTGACAAAACTACATCGCTTAAGCGAAAGTTTAATCGGAGACCTAAGCAACCTTCCGCTCCCACCTCTTCTTCTTCTTCCTCTTCTTCTGGTGGCAAAGGGTTTTTCCAACCCAAAAACCCCCGGAAGCAGGGACCTCGTAAATAGGGACTCAATCCCTGTATCACTGGTAGTTCTGGGGGAGGAAGAATTTCCTCAAATTCCCCTCCCTCAAGTTCCAGTAGGAGGCAGGTTGTCACATTTCATTCAGAAATGGGAAAACATTACCTCGGACAAATGGGTGCTATCAGTGATACGGGGAGGTCTAGAACTTCAGTTCAAATGTCGTCCTCCTCTTACATATCAGGAGGTCGATTTGTCTCGGGTCTCAGACCCCCACAGAAGGCAACTTCTGTCAGAAGAGGTCTCGTCCCTTCTGCAGAAGGGAGCTATAGAGGAAGTACCTCTTCCTCATCTCTCTCCAGGCTTCTATTCAAGAATTTTTCTTGTCCCGAAGAAGTCCGGGGGGATGAGGCCTGTCATAGATCTATCAATACTAAACCAGTATTTAGTGGTTCCACATTTCAAGATGGAATCCAACCGATCTATCAGGGAGGCTATTTCCATGGGAATGTGGGCAACATCTCTAGACCTTACAGATGCTTACTTCCACATTCCCATATCTCCAACCTTTCGGAAATATCTCCGTTTTGTTTGGGAAGGCAAAACTTACGCTTTCCGAGCTCTTCCGTTCGGTTTAGCGATAGCCCCTCTGGTATTTACCAGGGTAATGCAGGAGGTATCTTCTTACCTCCATACCCTGTCTATACTCATCCATATGTATCTGGACGATTCTCTTATCAGAAACTTGGACAGATACAAGGTGGAATCTCAAACTCAGACAGTCTTAGACCTGTTTCTGAGTCTGGGGCTTATAATTTCTTGGAAGTCAGAGTTAATTCCAACTCAGGACTTCATTTTTCTCGGGGAACATTTCCAGACTTATCTGGGCATTGTGCGTCCCCCAGAAGTAAAAGTGTTGGCAATTCAGAATCTAATTCAAGTATTTCTGTCATCGCCATCAGTGACTGCTCGTCAGTTTCTACAGCTGCTAGGAGTTTTAAACTCGCTAGCAGATGTAGTCCCCTTGGGGCGTCTACATATTCGTCCCTTCAGTGGTATCTGAAGGAATTTTGGCTTCCAGCTTCACAGCTGTGGGAAGCCGAAATTCCTCTTCAGTCTCGTCTGCACCAACATCTTCATTGGTGGTCACAGAGGGACAACACACTGAAGGGATTTCCTTAGACCCCCCTCCTCCAGATCTGACACTTTTCACAGATGCCTCCAGTACGGCTGGGGCGCTTTTCTGGAAGGGAAAACTGTGTCAGGCTTATGGTCCCATCATGTATTAGGAGACCACATAAATCTGTTGGAGATGAGAGCAGTTCTGTTGTCAGTGCAACATTTCAGGAAAGAGATCAAATGTCGATCTCTTCTAATTGCAACAGACAATACAACAGTTGTGGCGTATCTGCAGAATCAAGGGGAACTCAGTCCCTCTCTCTGTATCAGATATGCAGGGAATTTTACTCTTCCTCTCTCAACTGAATGTTGTCCTGTCTATTCGACATGTTCCTGGCAAACTGAACCTGCTAGCAGATCAGTTATCTCGATTTCAGACACCAGTGAACACAGAATGGGAACTGAATCATTCTGTTTTTCTAGCAATTTGTCTTCAGTGGGATCGTCCCCACATAGACCTATTTGCGACTTGTCTAAATCGAAAACTGGACGTGTTTGTTTCTCCTGTTCCGGATCCAAATGCACATGCAGTGGATGCCATGTCAGTTCCATGGGACGGACTTTTCGGGTATGCCTTCCCCCGTTTCGTCTTCTCTCCAAGGTTCTGACAAAAATAGCCAAGCACAGCTGCAAGATCATACTTATTGCTCCAGCTTGGCCAAGACAAGCCTGGTTCCCAGTTCTGCTTCAGCTGTCGTGTGCATCCTCTGTCTCTTCCCTTGAGAACAGACCTATTGTCTCAATTCAAGGGAAGGTGGTTCATCAGGATCCAGAGAGATTACATCTACACGCCTGGATGCTGTCAGGGATACCCTCATTAAGAGAGGTTTTTCAGAGACAGCTTCCAAGCGCATATCCAGATCTGTTAGAGACTCGACAAGTGCAATTTATGACTCAAGATGGTCAATTTTCTGTTCTTGGTGTGAATCAAGGGAAATTGATCCTCTCAAAGCCTCTGTTCAGGTAGTTGCTGACTTTTTGATCTATCTGTTTGAAGTTAAAGGCTTTTCGCCTTCAACTGTCAAGGGATACCGGTCAGCCATTTCCAAGACTATTTTCATCTTGGGCGGCCCAGATATGGGTCAAGATGAATTTTTGTCTTTACTTGTTCGGAATTTTTCTATTGAGAGACCAAGACAGCGCGTCTTGTTCCTCGATGGGATTTGGGCTTAGTTTTAAGTGCACTGTCAGAGTCTCCTTTTGAGCCAGCTGATAATGTACCACTTAAGTTTTTAACTTATAAGTGTTGTTTTTTACTAGCTTTGGCTTCTGGTCGTAGAAAAAGTGAATTACATGCTCTGTGTATTTCTGACTCATGTCTTCGCTTTTCTAGAGATAATGATTCTGTCACTCTTTTGACTAACCCTGCCTTCTTGGCTAAAAACCAGGTTTCAGAGAAAGGTTCTGAACCTATCAGAATACCTAGACTGCCTTCCAGTTCTGAATCTTCAGTCTCCAATGTTCTATGTCCAGTTAGGGTCCTTGAAATTTATCTGTCAAGAACTCGAGCTTTGAGACAAGTAGAACGATTGTTTATTTCCTTTAAAAAAGGCATAAACGATATTTCTTCTAGGACTATTTCAACATGGTTATGTAATACTATCATGTTGGCTTATCAGTCTAGTCCTAAAGTTTTAGCCAAGCATGATATCAGGGCTCATGAAGTAAGAGCTCTTTCTTCTTCTTGGGCCATGTTTAACAATTGTCCAGTTTCTGAAATTTTAGAAGCTGGCTTTTGGAAGTCTCAGAATACATTTATCTCTTTTTATTTGAGGTCTATGTCAGACCAAGCCAACAGTTTATATTCTTTGGGACCTCTTGTAGCTTCGCAGCATGTTGTTTTTCCTCCTGTGTCATCTACAGGGGACTCAGCTCTGCGTTGAATTCTGCTTATTTCTCCATAAATTGAATGTTGGTAACGTATTTATTGTAATAACAAACCTAATTTTTAGTATTAAAATTAGTTTTTGTAAAATAAATACTTACCAACATTCAATTAGAGGTCCCTCCCTCCTCCCCTTCGTCCCTTAGTGCTTATGTACTTGTACACTTCTGGGAAATTTTAGCAGGTTGGCTAATTTATATGAGGCTGCACTAATTAACTTCTCTTTGTTTCCTTGTTCCGGCTGTAGATGGCGCTTGTGGAATGTCACTCCATAAATTGAATGTTGGTAACGTATTTATTTTACAAAAACTAATTTTAATACTAAAAATTAGGTTTTACTCTGTCCGTGCCACTCGATCGTTATCCAAATCCAAACTATTTAGTTAGGTTGTATTAGTATGTTATTAAATGTATTTATTATCTTATGTATGCTTCGGTAATTCGGGAAATGAAGATAAAGTTCTAATAATTGTGATTCGTGTCAGGTTAGGAAAAACCAATTTAATTGCCAGATATGTCAGGTAGAAAAAACGAACCTAATAGGAAGACACATAAATACTTATTAATCTCGGATTCTGGTCCTATCTTTATCCGTCTTTTACTGACTCGATCTCTCTGGTGCTCATAAAACTTGTCAACCAGTCCCGAACACAATCTTTATGTGGTGGAGGAAAAAATCGAATTCATTATTAGAAATGGATTTTCTCCTATATTAAAGCATATCTGTAGCGTCTTTCACAGATTGTTCACCATAGCTGATACTGTGTGGTCTATTTGTGAGAAAACATGTAACATCATTGTGACATGGAAGAGAAGAGAGAGAGACGGGGGATGGATGTTATTTTTGTTACAATATCAAATTGCACAAGGTAAAAATAAGGGAGCAAGTCACTTACTTGAATGTTAACGGCGGTACTATATGATATGTTGTACAATGTTAGTATTATGTATATACCGATAACTGCTAAAACAATTTTCTTATTCCGCGGAGTTACTGTGGATATTCTTTTTACATCTGCTTACAACTTAGTTATTTTGAGTTTTTGGCAGCTTTTCTAGGTAACAAGTTTGGGTGTGTAATATTCCATATCTTAGGTTGGTCTAGTAGGAATAAGTGTTTTATTTAGATGTTAAATGACCAGTGAAATATTGGACTTTACCTGTCTGTCTGCTGACCAGTAAGTTAATCATGTATTTAGGAATTGATAAGGTAAGTCAGGTGTTAACAAAATGTTTTATTTCACGTTAGACATATATCGTTTTTACTGTAATTTGTTATCTGTGGAAATACAGGCATACATGTATATACACATTAAGTTCAGTCCAAATGAAAATCATATTTTAAAGATTTTTAAATGGATTTTTTTTTAAATATACGCATCCCTGATGATGATATGTGTCGCAACCATACGCACGTGCACTCTTATACATTTATGCATTTAAATTCAAAATTAAAAGTGAACTTCCTTAAATTTGTCGGGAAATTATTATTGACTCAAAAGTGTGAATTCACCTGCTATTTTGTCTGTCATATACCATTTTTTGAATTTAATCATAAAATACATTCAAAAAATGGTATATGACAATACATATACCATTTTTTGAATGTATTTTATGATTAAATTCAAAAAATGGTATATGACATGTCTAGTAAATCGCGAAACCCTTACGTAAAAAAAATCCCCGATATCTACGTTTGCATATGATTTCAGTAATACAGGTAGTTGGAAACAAATTAAAACCATTATAGTCCAAATTATATAATATATTTAAGATATCAGTGTGGCATCACGCATTAAGAGTGATTAAAATGATTTCTTCTGTAAAACAAAATAAATGTTCCTAGTTTTAATATTCGAAGGATAAATTTGTAGGGTTTCTTATTTCGTAAATGTAACATTTCTTGATCTTCTTTGTAACACAGACATGATTGGTTTGGATATAGTAAGATTTCTCTTCTCACATTCCACAGTTTCGCGGTTGTTGTTTTTTTTCCAACACGTCTTGCTGTCGGCTACTGCTATACATTGTGTAATCTGTATGTGTTTTTTTTTTTTTTTCATTTTATAATCAGACGTTTAACATATCAATATATCAGATGATATTAATGTTCGTGAAGAAGAGGTTTCAATGATTAGCGGTTGCTTCGTCTTAAAAAAACAATGAGTGACTAGATCCATTCTAATCAACGATGATGAAGCGAAACCCACGTCAAGTAAATTGAAAAAAAAAGAATTATATATCTATAAAAATCGATTAGATTCTATTTTTATGAATTAATTAGACGATGCGATGATCAAGTGTTTTAAATTAAAAATGTTTTGAAATCTTTACTATTGTCTACTATTGACTATTGGAGATGTTATTATAGAATAACATTGGAAAAAATTGAAGTATATTACCATAGATATCGAAAATTAAAAATCAGTACAAAGTTACCCTTCTCTCTCGCTTCTCTCTCTCTCTCTCTCTCTCTCCTCTCTCTCTCTCTCTCGCAATGTTGTTAAATGCTCTCTCTCTTCTCTCTCTCTCTCTCTCTCTCTCTCTTCACAATGTGTTAAATGGCTCTCTTTGTAAAGTGTTAAATGACTCTCTCTCTCTCTCTCTCTCTCTCTCTCTCTCTCTCTCTCTCTCTCTCATGTGATTGTTATTAAAACAGATGCTGTCTATTTTTATCGTGACGATGACAGGACAAGATTTCAGCTTGATAAAAACGACGAAGAAATCAGTTTTAACATAACGTATAAATGTGATATATTCAGAGATGTTATAATGATAAATATCAGGAATGCTTAAACAGTGAACTCACAGGAGCACTCTGTCAGCGTACAAACTCGACTTACAGGAACTAGGAATAATCTAGAACTAATCTAAGACGAAAAAAAATTAACAAAAAGATATGCTTTTTACGTCTCAATACACATCTCGGTTACACAATGGATGGTGATGTCATATACCACTTTGAATTAATCATAAAATACAATATGACAATATACATTCAAAAAGTGGTTCAAGACGACGTGGTTAATTTCAGTAGGGATTGTTCTATGGACATTTCTTTATCGTATAATGTTTGGTCATTTAGAATTTTAAAAGTGCTTTTTAGAAACCACTAAAAACATATGTCCCCTTCCTCATAAAATCGGCATTTATCTGTCATATTATAAATTTTAGAATTTTCTGAATGAAATATTCAAAAATTTATAATATGACAGAACCATCAGGAGTTCTCTATGTTGTTTATTTGTTTGATGCTGTTTCTGTTATTGGTCGCATTGGCTTCAACCACAACAATTTTGAATATTTTCAGCGACAAATTTCTTTATTTAGTCAATATCTATCATTGGTTGTTAATAGACACATCGCATAAATAGTCATACATGTATATATACGCTTGTTATAAAGCAAAACGATGAAGCTGACGCTGATCTAGTTATGTTAATTTCTGCTTACGATGAAGCAGAAAACTTAGCGTGCAAACACGATATTGTACCTTAACAAAAACACATCAAATTGATGGTGCAAATGCAATTAACGTTGATTAATTTAGGAAATAGTCTAATTGTAATCGATATGACGTTCTGTAATTGTGGCGGGCCAATCTATAATTGTACCGAGCTAATCTCAATCAGAGTAGGTTCATTAGCTAATAACAAAATATTAACAAATAGAACTTGTGAAGGTTGTACAAAGTAACGAACGACGTTAAAATATGGCGAAATTTAAAGCCGAATCAAAATACCTAGTGTTGTAACATTAAATAAAGCATAAGTGCATTTGGCCTTGGTATGTTTACAAATGCTTCAACAAATTGTAAACGTACTTTTGTACAATTAAAAAATAACGTTAAAATATGGCGAAATTACTAGACAAATCATAATACCTAGAGTGTTGAAACATCCAAGAAAGCATAAGTGCATTTAGCCTTAGTGTGTAATGCTTATATTATCGCTGCCTGTTCCTGAGTGTCAGGCTTCATTGGATCCTTTCCTGTTCCCTGAGTGTCCGGCTCATTGGACCCTTTCCTGTTCCCGAGTGTCCGGCTCATTGGACCCTTTCCTGTTCCCTGAGTGTCCGGCTCATTGGATCCTTTGGTATATGTTTATACCCGCTTTATTTCTGTATGTAGTGTAATATAGGTAAACTTTCCCTCGTTTATAGGTGTACAAGAGGTCTAAAATACTGGTTTATCATCCTTGTTAATTAAAGTTAATAATTTTCATTATTTTAAGCTCAGATATTCTAATTTTCACTCAACTCGCCCCATATATACGTTTCTTTTATAGCTATCCATCGGTCTATTAACAACCCACTTTATATCGCACACAACATGTGATCTATTCTAATTTCTTTTCAATGATTTCTGTCTTGCCAACAGTTTTTTACACGACCGTGTTAAAAAAACCCAAAGATCCTTGCGATTTATTTATGTGAAGTTTTAACATACCGATTAAACTGTAGTGCTAGAGGGTCTAGTCGGTAGTAAAATACAGTTTGCGCCATATATAGAAGACTTTATCATGAATGATTAGACGAATATCTCCAATTAAACCGGACGAGTCCCGCTCAGACCGCATGTAGGAAAGTGAATTTTCCTTGCCGTTGGCCTTGACTTGTTCACCTGGTATCAGTATAATGGACTGAAGAGTGGTACGTACTGACTCGGTGAGTTAGCACCTTAAAGTCGCCAAGAATGCGCGCTAGTACAATACAGACCAAACAACACTCTCGCACTTCACATGCATACACGAAATTGTTCATAGATTAATCCATAGAGATTAATAGAAAAGTTCTCGCCGCGTATAGCTTAAAAATTGCTGATGTGACGTTAAGCAACATTCAACCAACTAATCAAACCAGAGATGATAAAGGCTTTTTCTGTTACGTAACAATAGGTATATATATCCCTGTTGATCTGCGTGTAAACACGAAGCTATGTGTCTGTTCTTGTACATCTGGTACTTTGATATTCAATCAATTTGTCCAGTAAACTAAATGTGAAGATTGATACAGAAAATCTCACAGGACGAAATTGAACTCAATGTCTCTCTCAGTAAAACTAGCAATTACACCTCTCTCTTGTTAAAAAACCTTAATTATAATACGTTTTTAATATCACTATACACATGCGACAAAATGGGCATAAAACATCGAATTACCTTTGTTCTCCTACTGACAGACGTTTGTGGAATCCTTGCTATACGGAAATGCTGGTCCGTTTCTCTTTGAAGAGCCTATTAGTTTATCAACTTAATGTTACGTTCACTCCAACAGTAAAGAACATCGCTATGACATGAAAAAGATCGCGGATTACTTCATTAACGTTGTTCATGTTAAATCTTGTTCTTCTAATTTTATACCACGTGTTAGAGTGTTTTCTTGATTTTACCCATTAGTTCTGAAAATCAAAACGAGGTTATATCAAAAGTATATTGGAATTAAATGACGCGTGCACTGCGTAGTTGAGTGATGGCTTTATTAAGTATAATTATGTCTTAATCTCGTTACATGTATTTCAAATACAAAAAGCTTAGGTAGATTGTATAATATCAACAAACATTCCGTCCATATTTAAATCACAGTCCAAAAACAAATTAAAAACTTTAAAAACCGGGATAATACAGTAAAGACCTGTTGGAAGTTTTACACTGAGCTAACGAAAAGAAGTCGAGTCTTGGTAGTCGAGTGGCCGAGATATGGATATCTAGGTGCTGAAAAGCTGCTGAATGGGAGATAGCAACAACTGTCGAGATATCACTTACAAAAGACCAAGATTTGCCGCTGTTTCGACACCAATTAAATAGCTTAGTGCTAAACTTTCAACAGGCCTGTACTGTAAGTTACATTTAGGTAGGTCGGATGCTCTGGGAAGGGTAAGCACCTGTTGTTTAGACTAAATGGAAGGCATACAGGGTTACTTTCAAACACAAAAGGCAAAAAAGCTTATATTAGCATTTGATTTGCATCATTAATATACCATCATTTGTACATGTAGACTTAACCTACACTCTTAATTTACAATAATGGTTAAGCTATGAACTAAGAGGACTGCAGTTAGCAACTGGAACCCTAGTCTTTTACTAGAAATAATTTCATAGATCTGATAGTTTTTCCTAAAACGATTGTATAAAACATCGTCGATGGACATGAAACATGTTGCACTAAAATGTTTGTTATGTAGGGTAATTTATAATGTAATCTTTATTTCACGCCTCATTACGAATTACATCCAACTGAAATTCTATTTCCCCTGATTTCAATATTTTTTAT
The DNA here is from genome assembly GCA_021292105.1 of Anadara kagoshimensis. NCBI lineage: Eukaryota > Metazoa > Mollusca > Bivalvia > Arcoida > Arcidae > Anadara > Anadara kagoshimensis. Next base: position 20,568,135 of record CM037857.1, read on the forward strand.
TTACGATTTGATTTAATAAATGTATGTTATAAATTGCACGTAGTTGTAACAATCAATGACTTAGCCAGTACAATGTAGTTATAAAGTGTACATATTTTTTACGTGTTAAGATTTTTCTGTTTTTGGCTTTCTGTCAAGAAGGAAATAATTAAAAGAAAAAATAAAACAAATCGCGGAAATACAAAACATATTATTTATTGCCAATAATCTACAAACAGTGTAATTATGATTATCAATTATAGAGGAACGCTATTCCTGATCAGAGAAGCAGCGTAATTATGATATAACCATGGTGATACCTTAAACATCTCGTGATAGGAATAACAGAAATACCTATCTCAGACATGTATTCATGTTGGCATTCTGCTTTAAATGGAAGGTGACATACAAAGAGATAAGATTTTGTTCATGTTGTCTGTGCACTTGGCTTATCACGTTTCTTGAATCACAATTATGTTTCGTTTGGCTCATGGTTTATTGGACTCTGTAGGTACTGTTGTCGTTAAGCAATTGCATTTGGAGTAATATACGATATTGTTTTATTCAGTAAATTTGTAACAAATTTTAGATGGTTCTATGTTTATTTCATATCTTTTTGTTTTAACAAGTAAAATATTTTTCCTGGCGATTGGGATCCCTAGTTTAAAGGTTGGACAAATTTTAGATGGTTCTATGTTTATTTCATACCTTTTTGCTTTAATAAGTAAAATATTATTCCCGGCGATTGGGATCCCTGGTTGAAAGATAAATAAAAACCCTGGGGTTCTTTTATTATCTATTGTCCAGTGGTCCAAGTAATTAAATGTCCAGACTGTCCGTTGATAAGATCCTATAAGTGTTTCTATACCAACCGTTGATTTTGGGTTATTAATTTTCGTTCTATTACAAAGTATGTATAATTTTGCTAATACATATAATTGTTAGGAACGACAGAATAATACATATAAGAGCCATTAACGATAAAGGGAACCAGCAGTAATTGTCACCCTTCAAAGAATTTTATCGCATAGCGATTGGTTAACTTACCGGGGTACATAGAACTATGTTCGGAAATCTGCTGGGGTACATGAACGCAAGTAACTCGTACATGCTGACGTCCAGTTACGGTAAACAAACATGGCGACAACGTACGCAAGTCACACAAAATACGAAATGGAAGTTAAAAAGATCCAACCGGTAACGCTTTGAAGGGTGACAAAAACGTTTTACAGGGCTTTGGCAGGATACACGGCCCCATGTACCCCGTCAAAGCTCAGGGTACATTCATCTTTGACGGGGTACTTGGGGCCGTGTAACCTGCTAAAGCCCTGTATAACTTATAATGTAGCCGTAAAATAGGCAGGTGTCATTTGTAAGTGGCTAGTGCCCCGAGGATATCACTAACTCAGTAGGCAATAATTTCGTATTATTGTCAGAAATATACTATAATTGTCTAAATTTCCTGCAAGTTAAAATTTGAAATTTCTCATAAACTAAGGTATACTCCCTCGTGCAAAGTATTTCCTTAGCTTAATTTGGTAACATACATTTTGGTCCTTTGGTAGCTTCTCAACATCTTCAAGATAATTTTGGTTTCATAATTTTGGTCCAAGCACTACTGATGAGGAATTGTATTCCGAAACGGCCGTCTAGTGCTGTAAAATTAAAACTGGTATAATATGTAATTGTATCATAAATAAAGAACAATTGGGATGTAATTTACAGACTTTTAAACCAATTAATCCTCATATAGAGGTGGTCTTTACGGCAGGTTTGAGTTTGACTGTATACAATTTCAGCTTAATGCACAGTAATAAAAATACATTTTGATAAATCAGTATGTACTTTTTTTGGCTGGCTGACCTATGGTCAGTTTTACAGCAGACATAACACGGACATGACATGAGACACTGATTCACAATATGTTGTACAACTTCTTCCAAAGATAATATTTACGTCGGTAATATAAATGTCTGTGTGTTATGTACTACAACAAGGATACATGTTCATCCAGCCAGGGCAGTGTCAGCTGAATTCAATTTTTTTATCAATAGGGGTTACAGAGGGAATCTATGGTGTATTGTTAGGGACAAAATTGCATTATCGCTTCTTCGCCTCTTCGACTTGAACGCGAAGTAGCGAAGTTGCAAAGGTGCGATGGCGAAGGGGCGATGTTGCGAAGTTTTGAAGGCGAAGGAGCGATAGTACCTTTGCCATCGCACCTTCGCTTCGCCATCGTATCTTCGCTTTTTGCGTTTAAGTCGAAGGAGCGATAATACCAATTTGGCCCTAACAGAACACCATAGAAACCTGCTACTTAAAATATACACTTACAGTAACAGCCAAAACAAACACGAACATGCCATATTCCCTGGACAAAGGAAATAGAACAAAAAGCAAACCTACTGAGGCCGTAACTGTTTTGTTTGTATATATATATATATATATATATAGTGTCTTATTTTTGTGGTGGTTAATCGTATATGTAAAACAATCAAATTGCAGTAATGATGTAATGTACTACGTGTAATATCAACAGGAATAGAATTCAATTGTGGCCATAGATATTTTGGATCTATAATTATTCCATATGTTGCCACATATAAAATTACATAAACCCCAGTTTTACTTTTACAGCGCTAGACGGTCGTTTCGGAATACAATTCCTCATCAGTAGTGCTTGGACCAAAATTGTGAAACCAAAAAATTTTCAAGAAATTGAAAAATTAGAACTATTTAGTCAATTTTATAACACAAATTATTAAATTTCCTTTTTTTAAATTTTTTCCACATTTTTTTTCTTGTGAAAAAGTGAACTTAATTTTTCTTATTTCAAATTTTAAAATGTAAAAATAAATTCGTGTTTTATGTACTCTTAGAGACTCAACATCAATCATAAGCATTTAATATTCCACAGCTTCAAATTTAATACGGTCGATATTTAAAATATACATGTATAACATGTCGTCGTCGGCAGGCAGGTTGTTTTGTCAGTTTTAAGTTGCTATCGGCAGTTATAAGTTTCTATATGTTATATTTTATGATTACATGCATGGTATTGGTTTATCAAACGAGCTATAACATCCATTGACCTAACTATAGAAGATGTTTGTTTGTGTAAGATAGATAACAATAAAGTACCGCTGGGAAAAACATGCTTCCTAATATCATGTTTAGAGCAGCAATGTGACGTATAATTCTTACAGTAAAAAGTTAAATGTAATTACCTTCTTGTATGGAATCATAGATAGGTTTAGAAATGGTTCCCTAGGGAACTATTATACCTTCAGCTGCCAATTTCTGTTAAATATATAGTCGAATTGTCAATCACGACAGTAAAGCAGAGAGCTGTGATAGTACTTATGTTGCAGACTATTCTCTAGAAATCACAGATAATTTTGATATCGATAGATGTATATGTTGGCTATCTCTTTACCACAAAAACAATAAACTTGATAAAGACATTCTCATTGATATATGTGGCCTCAGAATGTTTCAAATATATTGCGAGTTTCCATAACAGTATGTTAGGTAATAAATAATTAAATGAATATTTCAGGGCCCGTACTCAAAAACTTACACTGTTTTTACAGTAGAAATACACGAAACTGTGGAGAGATATATCCAGTCAAATCTACATTAATTAAACAGCAACGAAATCTATTATACACTGTAATTATGGTAAATATAGCCAAAAATAATGGGAAAAGTATGTAATGAAATGAAAAACCATTATAAATCTTCAATATAAATGTATTTTTGGTAAGTAATTTTCCTGCTTACATTTAAGACTCTGTAATAAAACGCAGTAAAAGTCTGAAAGCGTGCGTACATAAGCACGACTGGTTGTAAAAATGTGAAATAATAGGGGACCTATAAACTTGTTAAAAACACATACATATAGCTACTAAATACCATTTGTTTTAGTAGATTCGCTATTCGTTCAAAGTTAGGAGTTCCAGTATGTTTTATGTGGTCTCTTTCCTTGTTTACTTGTTGTTTTATGTTATAGCAGTCCAACCTGGCCAGCTCTATATAAGGACCACCTGTTTATAAAGGCCAGTAGAATTGTATCTTAATTGTTCTTTATTCATATTATTTGAATCTGTATATAAAGACCACCTTCTCATAAAGGCCACTGGTTCCCTTGGGTGGCCGTTATAGATAGTTCCTGTGTGAATGTAGTTGCATTGGTTAGTAATTTTCGTCTACAAATTTTAATATTTTATAGTTTTAGATTAAAATGTACAAAATATCCATACAATAAATACCAAAGTGTAAATAGAATATACCAAATGACAACTCAGACAATCTGAAGTGACAACTCAGACTATCTGAAGTGACAATATTAGGCTGATATTTGACATATGCTTCATACATGCAAACGGTGAGGGAAAACTCATTTGTTATTATACACTGGTATAACATGTAATTAAATCAAATATTTCGAATCATCAGAACGTATACAATTACACATTTTGATAAGTCTTGTTGTAAATGATATTAAAGTTTTTTTCAAATATATATAATTTAGGTTATAACTTTAAATAATGCACAGAGTACATGTATATACATACAACCATCTGGATACAAAACCGGAGATAAACCGTAAATTGAAGCTGAAACATTTCTACGGAAAACCGTGGTATAACAATGTGACGTTGATTAAAAACAACTTCAGTTAAACCTATCCCATGTGAAAAGTATAAAAAAGTGGTACATGGCACCTACTTAAAACAAAAGCGTTCACAATGCAACGTGTACACATTTGTTTTGCTTTAAATGATTTGGAACATTAGGTATTTAACATAATATTATAGTTGATTGGGTTGAATTGGAATTTACAAACAGGTTGATATTAAAATAGATGTAAATGAAAATTATCTTGGACAAATGACTAAAATTGAAAATAAATCTTTAAAGAAACTGATTTTGCTACATTTAAGATTGGTATTAATGGCATGACTGAGAAACAATCTAGAGGTAGAACTCAGATATTTCCTTTTTCTGATTAGTAAGTATAATTTAATTTCATTGAAAATTCAGCATTTATACCAGTGTTTACACCCACATTTATAAATTATGAAGCTGACAAAACAACCAACCGCATATTTTAAAAAAGATTGTTAAAAAAGTCTAAGAATATAGAACCTTTAAATACGTTATTTTCTCCCTATTTGATATGACGCACAAATACCTTAATTTTATAATCAGATGTCCAAATATATGTTTTTTTTTATTTCCCTCAAACGAAGTCGGGGTCATATTGGTTTTTTCTGTATTTCTTTTCGAATCAACCCTTGACCAAAGTATTTCTCTGAAGTGGCATGTCCGATTGATAGGGGTAATGAGGAGATGGTCTTTTGGTGCCTTTTGCTATTTCTGTTTTCAAAATGGCTACAAGAGCTATATTATCGCCCCTCCAAAACATTTGTATTATTTCTACCTTAATGCTTGATAGAAAATGTTAAAACTTGAAAGGATCATCATGCCTTAAACCCTTTTTTAAATTATATAGTATTACAATAAATAGGAACCTTTTTCATTGGCATTTAATGCCCCTCCAAAACTCATTAATTAAAACGGAATATTTAGTTATGTTGTTCAAAACGTGATAGTAATGCAAAGAAGAGCTATATTCCCGGGTGCATTGCGCCTTCCAAATACAAAAGATACAAATGGTGAGAGCACTTGTGTGTGTATGTGTGTATGTGTGTGTGTGGGGGGGGGAGTTCTTTGCAATTTATTATACCTTTGATACCTTTATGTCAAATGCAATGGTATTAGAGCTTGCTAATTTTTTCCTCTTGTTATTTCACATTTCTTTCATTTATTATGCTAATACATCATTCAATATTTTTTGAAACCTAAAATTGTCAATTTCCACTTTGAAATAAGGATATTGAAATTCAAATATCTTATTGGTTTTTTTTGTTTGTTTTTTTTTTTTTTTTTTTTTTTTTTGGTTTTTTTTTTGGGGGGGGGGGTGCTTCGTCATGGCATCCATTAACACTTCTTTTAAATTATTTATTTATTTTGATCTATTTATTTCAGGTGACCAAATATATGTTTTTCTTGTATTTTTGCTACTCCATCCGTTTGGTGTTCTTGTTTTAATATTCTATTTTATAAACCGATTTATGTCATTAAGTGTTATGTGTAATAAAGTAAAGTACCTGGAACCAATCGGAAATACGTAACACGTACATGCGGGTAGTTACAACTTGTAGTATAATAATTTAGAAAAGAAATTTAATCTTTAATTTTGCCACTTGATCTATAGTTGGTAAAGTATCGATATAAGTGTAATTAGGACGTAAAACTCCATTCAGTCAAATATCACTGGTGCTGAAAAACAATCAAGCTAACATTATCTACTCCAGCAGGAACTGGTGTACATATGTGTTTTCCCACCCTCCACATGATATAACACGAGGGTTTATTTATTTGTTCAATTAGAAAATGAGCCGGAGTTTTTATTTATCATGGGTTTATCTCACGTTTGTATAACTTCTAATCTTAATAATGTGTGTAATCAATATGCCATGCTGCAGGTCTACGTCAGATCTACAGTACAGAATAACTTAGGAAATGTTACATATTACATAAGTCGCAGCTGATACTATAGACATATACATACATTTACATACCAAATCCCACAAAACAATGATGATATTCACATCCGATTGTTAGGATATAAAAAATGTAAAAGTGCAAAAAAAAATATCATTTACTTGACGTTCTGTAAAACAGACGTTTGCTTTCCCGAAACAATAACAATTGGTGTTATAATTTAAAAAACAAACACTTTGCTAGTGAACACTAGATCTCATAATTTTTGCAAATCTATTGATATTTCAACGGTAGAACACTAAAAAACTAAATAGAGTTCTCCGTACTTATAAAAGATGGCATTTCTGTGCATATATCAAATGCTTTGAAATTTAAACCGATCAAATTATTTTGAAAATTCTTCAAGAATTTATTTGATATGGCAATTCATTATTTCTCTCAAAAGAACCCTCTGTTAAATGTTAAAGTGACTAAAAAACATAAAGAATGTTGGTTTAGGGTTTTTAAACTGAGAATCCTAAGTCCTAACCTTACAAAAACCAACAAATTTACACTTTTATAATTGACCATATGTTTTATGTTTACCTATTTATGAACATTGTTTATTTTATTGATAAACAAACGGGAAGTAAAGTTGATGATTTGATAGTTTAGGTTGATGATTGACGTGTTTGTCTGTGATGTTACAGTGACCTATATATTAGGGCATACATGTATATAGAAGATAAAGTTGTGTGAATAAATAAGTTTTTCCTTTAATTTTCGGCTAGTTCCTAAAATTAAAGACACATCTCTCATTCAAAGAACAAGTGCTTTGAAAAAAACTTTAAAAAAAACTTTTTTTCTAATTTGATTTAACCAATTGTTAATAATTTAATTAAAATTTGTTTATACAACAGAACACAATACAAAACAATGGAGACCACGTGACCATTTTTTTTCTTTATACCTCAATAAAAAAAATATTTAGATATTCCTTAAATAAAAAAGAGTTCCCGAGACATTTTGTTCGGTTTGTGGTGACAAATGACATGCCTCCTTCATGTGGTATAATAACAATAACGTCTTTAACTGTGCTAGATGTTTATGTTTTGACATTAAAATAAGACAAAGAAATCAGTTTAATTCATATTTTTTTTGAAGCATATAGATCTATTTTCAGGCTACGTTGTCTTAATAATATGTTTGGAAATATTCAAAAATGTCATATTACTTTTTTGAATGTTTTGAATGATGAAACTGAAAAATGATATATTTATTACAAAAATATACGACACGAAAATATGACAGAAAGGACATTTTCAGGTATAAATACCTTTATATGTTTCACTATGTATTGGGTATTTATTTATTTATTTTTAATGTCCTTTGAAGGTAATAATAAAAACATGTTTCATCGATTAGAATCTATCAAAGCACAACAATTCTGCTTATTAAAAATGTCTTAAACGTGTAATCGGGACGCTTGTCATTCATTCTTTATTGCATATCTCCTTTAACGGTATTGATAAATGTTTTCACTGTATCTTTTGAACATCAGCCCTTCAGGTATAATTGTTATGCATGTTTTTCTTATTAACTTTTTGACTTTATAGCTTTCTGTCTATAAGCACTTTTAGTAATGTACAGACGACTTAAGATCTCCAAGCCTATAATTGGCCTTACTATATCTAAAGAGGATTCCATCACGGAGCGTCTTATACACGGGTATCAATAGTTCAGTCAGATTACATCCCTGATTGCTGGATTTGATTTGATTCATCATTATTGTGATCATGTACACTAACTTAGCATTGTAATATAGTAACAATGGGCTCAAAATTACCTGTAACCCGCAACTGGTAAAACTATGAACTTTATATATTTAAATGGTGGTATAATTTTGTCGTTTATTGGTCTTTATTAAATGGTTTTTGAGTTAATTGGAGATTTGGTGTGAAAGAGCAGCAGAGTTTAATGTCCCCAATGGACAAATAGAAAAATGATAAAATGATGACAATGTGTTGTTGGTCGTGGAATAAAATTTATCAAGTGCAGCACAAGTTACTGTATTGTTCTGAACGCCATATTACCCCCATGAGCAACATTTCTGAGCCATTATTTTTGTCACCAAGCATGACTTTAATCATCAACCTATGATGGCCTGGCTATAGTCAAGACAAGACAAGCTTAATCCTAGAATTATCGAAACATAGTAAAATGTTTATACATAAATGTCGGACATTTTTATTAAATAATGCTTTCGACATCTCTGGTGGAAGCTCACGTGTTTAACTTAATTTATCAGTTTTCAAAATTTTCACTTTGTTTATTGGATTGTGAAATTGAATAAGAACCGGTGTGATCGTGGTTTACTGATTATTTTTATTGTGTCATATTCTTGATTAATTTTTCTTCAGATACATATTTCTGTATTCAATATCATGTTATTTATATATTGGTATTTTGTTGGACTAAGACTATCAAATATAAACTATAATTAAATGTTTATCTGTCATACATCATATATATTTGGTATCTTAATTCAGAATTCATCCTGAGTGATGTATTATTTTATTGCGTTTTAAGGGCTACTTTGTACCGACTGGTATAAGTTATAGTTTGCTTAGTTTTACTATAAAGATGTTAATGTCTTCAATAAAATATATCTCTATGTATACAGAGAGTTTTTATATAACTTTCCTTCACTTGCTAATACATATATGCACTTGCAGAATGAAAAACAAGAGAGGACAAATAAAAATTGTAAATGTTGCAAAATTAATGACTATGTATGCAGAGGGGTTTTTATAACTTATCTGCTAATAGTCCAATAAATATTTTCTTCACTTATTACCTTTATGAATTTTTGGAGAATGAAGAACAAGGGAGGGAAAATAAAAATTGTTTGTAATGTTGCAAATTATTAAAACATATTTAAGTGTGTCGAGTGATGGGGCACTAAAGTAGCATGCAACCATGCAGAGTGAAAATAGTGGGAATTTGAATTTGCTTGTAAACACTTCAAAATATTGTGGCGAGTGAAATTGATTGTAAACACCCTGAAGTATTGTTTTAAACGTGTAGTGTGTGGTGATTGAGCATTGGAACTGCTTGTAAACACTTCTAAATATTATAATAGACTTGTAGTGTGTGGTGATTGAGCATTGGAACTGCTTGTAAACACTTCTAAATATTGTAATAGACTTGTAGTGTGTGGTGATTGAGCATTGGAACTGCCTGTAAACACTTCTAAATATTGTATTAGACTTGTAGTGTGTGGTGATTAAATATTGTAATAGACTTGAAGTGTGTGGTGATTGAGCATTGGAACTGTTGTAAACATTTCTAAATATTGTAATAGACTTGTAGTGTGTGCTGACTGGGCATTGGAACTGCTTGTAAACACTTCTAAGTATTGTAAGGGGTGATTTGGCACTGGAACTGCTTGTAAACACTTCTAAATATTGTTAAATTGGTAGGATGTGTAGTAAGGACACGTGGATATTGTTATTAAATCTTAGTCTTCTGTACATACAAATACTTAACGAAATTCCTCTTCACGAGCACCGTGTCAGACCGTGCCAAGAATCAAATGGACTTCGGCCAGTTAAGTAGCAATTAATAGAATACTATATATACAAATCAGCTACATTAAGTTCAGATTACTATCATCTGTCCGATGTTTCCTTCAGTAGTGGTAATAACGCATTCTTATCATGTTTATAGCAGAAACGAACATGTTACTGTAAGTCCGAGGTTCTTGACCCTTCCTTAACTAAATGATAACTGTTTATTATACCATGCTGGCCCAACACTTTTAAGTGACAGGTTTATTTGCTACACATGATGCCGCCACTTTCAGAGTCAAACGCCAAAGCTTCAGTCGGCGATATGATAAATAACTTCCGATATAATTAATACCATTGTTGTATTCCTTGTACTTTATGTATGCGGATCAATGCTTCCTACCATTTATACAGACACAGGGTAACTATTCAACCTCCTTAACATGGTTTTCTACTTTAACTAACTGTTTTCTGCAGCAGACAGTTAATTTTTTCGACACGAGTCATACATACTGGACGTGCCATAACCAAGGTTAATGTCTGCGGTGGCCAATGGTTCGATCCATGCTGTTCTGTTAGTTATAATAATTTGGTTATTTTGATATTTGTTGCTTTTTAATCGGGATTTTAGGTGATAAACAACAACGGTCTCCTCCATGTTATGAAATTTGTTTTAGAACAGATGCATAGATGGCTGATCAGATATAAGCATCTACAATTGAGTGCACATGGAAAATGCAAGAATAAAGTCGTACTTTCCTACAAATTCACATAAACTTTATTAAACCAAAATTTTCTCAGAATTTCTCTATGTACAAAAGAACTGAATAATTGTGTTTTCTTTTAAAAATATGATTCGGTTAGGTCATTGAAATTTATATTCATTTCATTGATAGTTTAATGGAAACATTTTCATTTGAAAGAAATAAATATAAAAACCCATGTTCACCCCGTTTATGGAAATACAGTGCAAACATGTCAGAGTTGCCTGGAAAATGTTTTTTGTTACGTATTACGTTTTTTTAAGTATTTTACTTAAATCAAGATGGCTGAGTCGGGGATAGCGGAAGAAACAGCAGTGTTCGTAAAAATCCATAGACGTTTATCAAGCAACAATCCGTCAATCTTAAGAATTTGATTTTTATTTCTATGCTCTACTTGCTTCTACATTAATATAATAAACAAAAACTGATTCCCGGGATTTTAATGGCAGTCACACACATTGTACCAAGTGGAATATGACTTTATTAAAAGCAAACCGTTGTCATATACCATTTTTTTTTAAATTTAATCATAAAATACATTCAAAAAACGGTATATGACAATACTTTTGAATGCGTTATTTTATAAAAATCCAAAAGTATCACATGACAGCGTGAATAATTATTTACATAAACATATCCCGAAGTTCCATTAGCTTTTCAATTTCGGGAAAGTTTGCGTCATGTGTTTTAGCAATTTATTTCATTGATGATAAATAAAATTTTGTCTCCTTTAAATGAATCAAATTTTAAAAATATTTTGAATTTTTATAAAACATTAACCGTGTAAAGGAATTTTAAACATCTGGGTCCTAGCTGCATGCGATTCTATAAATAGATTCTGTTTACTATCGGATGAATTTTATATCATAATAAAGATTGGTCTCATTCTCATGATAAAATAGTTAATGTTGTTATATTTCTATAAATCATTTCTACCCTAGAATCAATAACATTATCTTGTCATATAACGCGTTATAAATGTCATTTTTCACCATTAATTTTAACAAACCTTGACTAAGGCGTAAAACATCAAATTGTTTAATATTTAACATTGCAAACGGTTCAATCTAACAGACAGTACCGGCCTGTTGAAAGTTTAACACTTTGGTACCGAATCGGCAACTCATTTCGGTCCCACGCAGTTATATCTTGGCTCCTCGTTATCTATAACTCGGCACCGTTTCGATTTGGCAGCTGCCGAGAGATAGACATCTTTTCGGTCACTACCTGTCCACAGTTCAGTCCCTCGGCAGCTAAGTGTTAAACTTTTGACAGTCCTGTACCGTAGCTGTGTTTACTCATCTTAGACATCTAGTGATAGGCCATCAGAAATGGGAATTACCTAAGAGCAAATTTTAATATTTTTTAATGTCACCAATCCTGTACACATATCGTTTTGAGCGGCAGATTTAATTGTTGGTGGATCTAGAGTTGCATCACGTTGAGGAACATTAATTACTTGTTTAACTAACAAATTATAATTTTACAGCGATAAGCGGCTGTTTAAGAACGAAAGTACTCATTAGTATTGCTCGCAAAAAAGATTTTGTGCGAGTGAAATATTAAGACTAAAATATATTTTATCAAATCCACATGCTTAGATTTTAAGGAATTTAAGAAGGATATAGTTTTGATGAACAATGTTGACCTTAAAATATAATGTATAACCTCTTATCAATCATTTCAGTAAAAATTAAAAAAAATGAAATAAACAAAATCGTATCTAACAAATTTACGCTAAAAATACACAAGGCAGTGTTCGAAATAAATAAAATATTTTGAACACTGAAGGGAACAAAGACTTTTAAATAAAAAAATTATGTCTATGTTTGAGCATACAAGCAAAGAAAGCAGCTACGCCACTGAAACCAGAAGTAAAATCAGGAAACAAAACAAGATAAAACATTATATTATAATAATTATATACAACTCTGTATGGGCATCTATTGGGTCTATAGCATACAAAGAATTGTATACAGTCCAACCTGCCTAAAAGGCCACCTCTGTATAAGGGTCATCTTCTTTTAAAGGCCAACAGAATTGTATCCCAATTGTTCTTTATTCATATTATAAAGGTTACTTTTTCTGGTTCCTTGGATGGCCTTTATAGATAGGTTGACTGTAATTAAATAATTATAGAAATATTCCAATTCCACGAACAACCACAAGATTGACGACGGACATAATACAACAACGTGTGATGTTCTCACATTAATAGAACGGCAACTGTAATGAGCTTAAACTTCTAAAACTATTTATAGTAACAAGTCATATCCGTTAGTTTTATTCAAATTAAGGATTATTCTTACAATGGCTTCAAGCAAATATTTAGAATTAAGTGAGATTTTCTTTTCAAAAAACAGCATGTTAATAACAAGCTAAGATAGCATAATATCTGACGATAAATACCAAACAGATTGTTATATCCATACGATTATGACCAAAAGTTTCTAATTAGAATAAAGAAAATGAATCTTTAAGGGCATTAGTTGCTCTATATCAAAAATATAATTAGACACAGCATGGTTTGGTTTAAAATGATTGATTGGGGAAGTGGATACGAATACTGACATCCAATTTGTTAAATCATTAACGTATCCAAATGTTCTTATTAAACCGGAATACAGCTTCCGTAGTCGGCTGACATTGAAATTCAGCTGAAATTAAGATTTCTAGAATAATTTCACGCGACATAAACTTTCGGAAATATCTGTTATAATAGATTTTGTACGAAAATTAGATTCTAAAGCCCGCGTCAATAAACAACCCAGGGGAAGTCCACACGATGAATTAATAGTTTGCTCTAGATAAAGACACCTTCGGTCAGAAGCATGGCGAAAAAATAAAGTGAATAATATTAAGCCGGCTTACTAATGAGAACAAATAACAAATAATGTTAATATTGTAAAACAACCATGTAGTTGACATCCTAAATCTTTGTTTTATGTGGAGTTGTCCGGGTTTGCCTTGGATATATTTTACGTCCCATAGTTCCATGTTTCTTTCACACACGTGGCGGGTGTAGGTCGCTAAACAGAAGATGCTAACCCTCCCGGATCTTCTTATGCTTGCATGCTCAAGCATGCACATGATTTTTTGGTCACTGCTTCGCATTATTCTGTTTTCATTTCGATTAAAGTTTTAGCATGTGATTATTCAATCCCCTTTCTTTTTTTTTTAAACCTTCTGTTGTGTTTGTGTTCCCATTTGTTTTGCTATGGGTGGATTAGTATGTACATGTATGTTTTTGAATTTGCACCACAATATCAAGAAAATTGATTCGTTTTTTAAAAAGCGTGATAGCAAACCACAGGGCCAGACATTGACACCATCGACAGAATCCGAGAAAGGTCCATCAATCACTAATATAATAGTAAATACTTTTTTGAATCTGCTATATGCTAGTATTTAATTACCAAACATTTTAAGTGTTTTTTACATTACTATTTATGAATAATGTATGCGTGTCATATTGTTGGTCTGCGGTTTAGAATGGGGTTATTTTTAAATTTAGCTTTTAATTACTTTATACTATTGAACATATTTTCTCGAATGTCGGTCTAAATTCGAGAGTTTTTTAATCATTGGTTTGTGTTTACAACGTCTGGTTTGTTTTTATACCCCACCCCCTAAAAAGTGGGGTATATAGTGATAGGGGTGTCCGTCCGTGTGTCTGTCCGTCCTTCCGTTACACCTTAGGGTACCTATCTCTTATCCGCAAATCCCCCTAAACCCTTCAATGGATTTTCATGAAACTTTCACACAATCTTTGTGATATAATGTAGATGTGCACCTCCTATTTAAAAATTTAATCCGATGGATTTGCGGGGGGTATTTTTGTGAGTTTCTGGCTCATAGTTTTTCTAGTTTCCGACTGTTTTTGTGAACTTGGTTGTGGTGCGTTCTTATTGGGTATCGCTGTTTCTAATTACTATTTAGCTCCAACTAATCCTGTTTTGCAGCTTTTGACGGACGTGTCAGGATAACATACATATTCTTCTTTTTTTCACATCAATACAAAACAGTAACACACAAAAGGTTTTACATGACTGTCATGTTTTGGACTAACAACGCACAATTTATTTCAACATAATGACATAAAAATTATATTTTTAAGTATATAAAGTGGACAATTTTACTTCCAAGGGAGCCGGAAAATGCGTTTCGTGATTTTTGAAAAAGAAATTCCGGGTTAGCATGACCTTGACCCCCTAACACTTAGCGAATTTCGTCCCCTCATACGTTAGGCATGCACATACACATTTCTCTAGCTACGCCACTGCGGATCACCCGGTCTCACTTCCCTGATGGAAGTTAACGTGTCTAACCTAACTTGTCAGTTCCAAAGTTTTTACTTTGCTTCTGGATTGTGATTCGGACATGGATTAGTATGTTTGTTTTTGACCAGTTATCTGCTTATTGAAATATCTTATTAATTTCCAAAGTATAATTCTAATCTTCCATTGATTTCGACTACACCTGTTTCAGAGTAAGGATTATAATGGGAGTTGACAGCATGTACATTGCACTTTATCATTGCCAATGTAACCAAGATCACACAAAAACACACGGTAAAAATGCTTAAGCATTCTGAAACTACTTGTTTTAAAAAACGGCATTATTTGTTTCAACCACTTACATAAACTAAATTGATATTTTTTGTCTTGGGTATCTAAAATTGTTTTTATCACACATATCGTATGGATTACCGTATCTGTTTTGTTTCATATTGCTGAATATCCGGACTTTAGCAACGGAATTCCAAAATTCAGCAAAATTCCAGAAAAACATCACAAAATTACTGCTGCTATCCTAAGCGACACAGTAAATTATAATTGACTATAAATTTTAGTCGCTAATTTTTGCTTTGGGATTTTAATGACATCTCTATTTTGTTATATCAGATTTCTTCAGTCTTCTGTGTATTAATTGTATGTACATTTATTCAACCTGTTGTATTCGTAATGGTTCACTGGACTTTCCCCATTACATAAAAGGCATTATCTTTTTCGTAAGCGACAGAGTGGATAAAATCTACTTTCAGAACAACTAAACATCAGCTAGAGGGTGTACTGTTGTGACGTCATAGACTCAGTCACGTTATCAAACACGTATATTCGATGGGATTCTCTTTCTCTTGACGGATTTGAATGCAAAACGCCGGAAAACGCATCTCTTCTTGGACCTGGCAGACGATCTTTGTAAGCTGAAATGTACAGATTTTACCACATATTGCAGTTATTGTTTTGCACGTGTCTGTGCTATAAAACTTGATATATAACTATGCAATACATACTTTTTACCAATGTATTATAGTTACTAATAGTTACAAATGTGTTATAAGCAATGTTTGTAATTTGCTCAGCTGTTCTAATTAGCTTCGGTTCGTTTAGTCTCGGTAATTAAAATGATATGTTTCTACTTTTACTCTGTAATTTTTACATAGTTTTTGAACGAGACATGCAATTTCTAGAGAAATTTATGTATATCTCCCACGTTGTTGATTACAGGGGTGGCTACTTTGTAGTACAAAACATTAAAATGTTTGAGTGTCTCATCATTAAAACTGCTTCTTGCTATAGGAGTAATTATATAAAAACTATATATCTGTCATAACTCCATCATTCACATCTAAATTGAATAAATAACTTTCTTATTCTGCTTTTTGGTATGACTATCTGTATGAGCATTACTAGCGATGTTAATAAATTACTATTGCTATCTCCATAAATCATACAACATACTATTAATCTTATATTTTAAGTTGCTACACATCTCGCCACAAGCTCCTATGAGGATTTTCTTTAGTTTTACTTTTGGCTACCCATGCTGTCACCGGCTCTTTTGCGATGGAGACTATGATTTAAGTTGCTACACATCTCGTCACAGGCTCTTGTTAGGGGTTTCTAAACTTTGACTATTGGCTACCCATGCCACCACACGCTCTTTTGCGAGGGTTACTATGATTTAAGTTGCTACACATCTCGCCACAAGCACTTGTTAGGGTTTGCTCAAGTTTCACATGCCGTCACACGCTCTTTTGCGAGGGTTACTATGATTTAAGTTGCTACACATCTCGCCACAAGCCCTTGTTAGGGTTTTCTCAAGTTTCACATGCCACCACACGCTCTTTTGCGAGGGTTACTATGATTTAAGTTGCTACACATCTCGCCACAAGCACTTGTTAGGGTTTTCTCAAGTTTCACATGCCACCACACGCTCTTTTGCGAGGGTTACTATGATTTAAGTTGCTACACATCTCGACACAAGCACTTGTTAGGGTTTTCTCGAGTTTCACATGCCGTCATACCCTCTTTTGCGAGGGTTACTATGATTTAAGTTGCTACACATCTCGCCACAAGCACTTGTTAGGGTTTTCTCAAGTTTCACATGCCACCACACGCTCTTTTGCGAGGGTTACTATGATTTAAGTTGCTACACATCTCGACACAAGCACTTGTTAGGGTTTTCTCAAGTTTCACATGCCGTCACACGCTCTTTTGAGAGGGTTACTATGATTTAAGTTGCTACACATCTCGCCACAAGCACTTGTTAGGGTTTGCTCAAGTTTCACATGCCGTCACACGCTCTTTTGCGAGGGTTACTATGATTTAAGTTGCTACAAATCTCGCCACAAGCACTTGTTAGGGTTTTCTCGAGTTTCACATGCCGTCACATCCTCTTTTGCGAGGGTTACTCTGATTTAAGTTGCTACACATCTCGCCACAAGCACTTGTTAGGGTTTTCTCAAGTTTCACATACCGTCACACGCTCTTTTGCGAGGGTTACTATGATTTAAGTTGCTACACATCTCGCCACAAGCACTTGTTAGGGTTTGCTCAAGTTTCGCATGCCGTCACACGCTCTTTTGCGAGGGTTGCTATGATTTAAGTTGCTACACATCTCGCCACAAGCACTTGTTAGGGTTGTCTCAAGTTTCACATGCCGTCACACGCTCTTTTGCGAGGGTTACTATGATTTAAGTTGCTACACATCTCGCCACAAGCACTTGTTAGGGTTTTCTCAAGTTTCACATGCCGTCACACGCTCTTTTGCGAGGGTTACTTTGATTTTAAGCTGCTACACATCTCGCCACAAGCACTTGTTCGGGTTTTCTCAAGTTTTACTGTTGACTACACATGCCGTCACACGCTCTTTTGCGAGGGTTACTTTGATTTTAAGCTGCTACACATCTCGCCACAAGCTCTTTTGGGGATTTTCTTAAGTTTTACTGATAACTACACATGCGAAGACATCCAATTGTTATTACTACTTTTATGATTAAGGTTGCTACACATGCCACTGCATGCCCTTGTGAGGGTTACTATGATTTCAGTTGATACACATGCCGCTGCATGCTCTTGTGAGGGTTTTTTCTAGTTTTACTGTTGGCTACAATTGCCATCACACGCTAGTTTGCGAGAGCATTCTCAAGTGTTATAACTGGTGGCTATGATTTAAGTTTATTCAACCCGCCACATGTTCTATCTAGTAATAACTGTTAGTCATATAAGTATTTTATTTATATATTTGTTTTATTATTTTGATATTAAAATATGAACACTTTACAACTTTTAACAAGATAAGTTTTTAATTAACTTTTGTACAATACATTTCGTTATAGAGAATATCTACAGCTGTGTTGCGCTCTTATACTGAGTTCTAGGGTTAACTGTGGACATTGATTTAAAAATACATTTTAATTTGCTATAAAATGTATAAAAGGTTTACAAACTGTCAGTGTCCTATCAACGAAAACTGACAATACATTCTACCTTAAAGTTCGTAACAGGAGACGTTGTTACCTTTCACATTCCATATTACCAGATAAGAACACATTTTCTCTGTAGTACCCGTTCTGACAGGTAAGAACACATTTTCTCTGTCAGAACAGGCCCCGGTTTCACAATCATTCCTTAGCTAAGATTTTCGTTGACTTAAATTTAGCAAATTTTGATATTCTCTTTTTGAAACTACACGTATTGATGAATATTTTTGTCAAAACTAAATGCAAATGTTTTAATCTTGGGGTGATCTTAAAATTAACACCTTAATTTCTTGAATATCTTGCAAACTAACAAAATTATGAAGATTTGAAATTTTGCAAGATTTACGTTAAGGAAAATCTTACCTAAGGGATGATTGTGAAACCGGGGCCTGTTCTGACAGGTAAGAACACATTTTCTATGTAGTACCTGTTCTGACAGGTAAGAACACATTTTCTCTGTAGTACCTGTTCTGACAGGTAAAAACACATTTCATCTGTAGTACCTGTTCTGACAGGTAAGAACACATTTTCTCTGTAGTATCTGTTCTGACAGACAAGAACACAATTTCTCTGTAGTATCTGTTCTGACAGGTAAAAACACATTTCCTCTGTAGTACCTGTTCTGACAGGTAAAAACAAATTTCTCTGTAGTATCTGTTCTGACAGGTAAAAACAAATTTCTCTGTAGTATCTGTTCTGACAGGTAAGAACATATTTTCTCTGTAGTATCTGTTCTGACAGGTAAGAACATATTTTCTCTGTAGTATCTGTTCTGACAGGTAAAAACAAATTTCTCTGTAGTATCTGTTCTGACAGGTAAAAACAAATTTCTCTGTAGTATCTGTTCTGACAGGTAAGAACACATTTTCTCTGTAATACCTGTTCTGACAGGTAAGAACATATTTTCTCTGTAGTATCTGTTCTGACAGGTACAAACAAATTTCTCTGTAGTATCTGTTCTGACAGGTAAGAACATATTTTCTCTGTAGTATCTGTTCTGACAGGTACAAACAAATTTCTCTGTAGTATCTGTTCTGGCATGTAAGAACACATTTTCTCTGTAGTATCTGTTATGACAGGTAAGAACACATTTTCTCTGTAGTACCTGTTCTGACAGGTAAGAACACATTTTCTCTGTAGTACCTGTTCTGACAGATAAAAAAAATTCTCTGTAGTATCTGTTCTGACAGGTAAGAACACATTTTCTCTGTAGTATCTGTTCTGACAGGCAAAAACACATTTTCTCTGTAGTATCTGTTCTGACAGGTAAGAACACATTTTCTCTGTAGTATCTGTTCTGACAGGCAAAAACTCATTTTCTCTGTAGTATCTGTTCTGACAGGTAAGAACACATTTTCTCTGTAATACCTGTTCTGACAGGTAAAAACAAATTTCTCTGTAGTATCTGTTCTGACATGTAAGAATACATTTTCTCTGTAGTATCTGTTCTGACAGGTAAGAACACATTTTCTCGGTGGTATCTGTTCTGACAGGTAAGAACACATTTTCTCTGTAGTATCTGTTCTGACAAGTAAGAACACATTTTCTCTGTAGTATCTGTTCTGACAGGTAAGAACACATTTTCTCTGTAGTATCTGTTCTGACAGGTAAGAACACATTTTCTCTGTAGTACCTGTTCTGACAGGTAAGGACACATTTTCTCTGTAGTATCTGTTCTGACAGGTAAGAACACATTTTCTCTGTAGTATCTATTTTGACAGGTAAGAACACATTTCGTCTGTAGTACCTGTTCTGACAACTGCATTGAAAATTCTCAGGTAGCGTAAGAATAAAAACCTAAATTCTATGTGTATGGTTAAAGTTAAAAGAGCAATCTAAATTCTCACTCTTAACGACAAAAATTGTGTATCACAAAATATCACATTGAATTAAAAAGACCATGTAGATGCAGTTTAAATCATACGTATGTTATAATAAATGGGAATAGCCATGCAGTAACTATACATTAATCCACGCCAGAATTCAATATTTCTTACTAAGACAGTTAAAGTTCTATACATATCTTCAGTGATATCTGATGAATTTTAATAATTGTATCTTCTTTTGTTGATGTTTGTGTTACATTTTATACCAGTTTTACAGCACTAGACGGCCGTTTCGGAATACAATTCCTCATCAGTAGTGCTTGGACCAAAATTATGAAAAGAAAATTGCATTCAAGATGTTGAAAGTTGTATATTGCATGGTAGCACAAAAATATGTGCGTTTGGTAAAACAAAATTTGCTGACACAAAACTCCATGTTTCTTCCAGAAGTCTACAAATACCTGACATACTGAAGCTCAGTTTGATGTTAGTAGAACAAGGCGTTAGAACCAACTGTAGAGTATGTTTTATAACTTAGTTACCATACATCATTACATCACAGTATAATTACTAATCCCAGACAGATATGTAAAATAACACATAATTCATCTTCAAAGTTAATTCTAATGAAGAAACTCCAGCATTACATTATAACTTCTCACATATTTACACTATGTAGTTTTGGTTTATATCAGGACCGTACTAATTTAATGCATTAAACATGCATGTTTTGGATAACGAACCCACGAACAAACATTATCCACTAAACTTGGAACTTCTTCAGCCATTTTAAGTAGTTTTTCTTAATAATGCAGGCAATGTTACTTATGTTTTTGTAAATCTCTTTGTGTTCGTGGTTGTTCTGTCGAGGTCCTGTGTAAAACCATACACAAAAAAAACAGAGTGTTCTTTTTTGTTCTATGGGGGTCTCGTACAAGAGAACGAGTACATGTGTTCTCAAGTGTTCTGTGGAAGTCCTCTGTAATATTTGGCAGAAAGAGAACTAGTTACAGATGTCTTCAATTGTTCTGTGGAGGCCCTGTGTAATATTTGGCAGAAAGTGAACTAGTTACAGATGTCTTCAATCGTTCTGTGGAGGCCCCGTGTAATATTTGGCAGAAAGTGGACAAGTTACAGATGTCTTCAATTTCCCTGTGTAATATTTGGTACAAAGAGAACAAGTTACATGTGCAGGTCTTGTTTGTTCTGTGGAGGCCCTGTGTAATATTTGGCACAAAAAAAACAAGTTACAGGTGTCATCAAGTGTTCTGTGGTGGCCCTGTGTAATATTTGGCACAAAATGAACAAGCTACAGAGGTCTTTAATTGTTCTGTGGAGGCCCTCTGTAATATTTGGTACAAAGAGAACAAGTAACAGGTGTCCTCAAGTGTTCTGTGGAGGCCCTGTGTAATAGTTTGCACAAAGTTAACAAGCTACAGAGGTCTTCAATTGTTCTTTGGAGGCCCTCTGTAATAATAACAAGTTACATGTGTCTTCAATTATTCTGTGGAAGCTCTGTGTAATATTTGGAGCAAAGAGAACAAGTTACATGCGTTCTTGTTTGTTCTTTGGAGGATCTTATTCCATTTGGTAGCACATAGAGAATGCGTAACAGGTGTTCTTGGTTGTTTTTAAGATCCTGATAAAACAGGTAACACGTGTTTTCAATTGTTCTGTGGAAGCCTTATGTAACACTTGGTACAAACAGGAAAAATTACCAGTGTTAACTGCTGTTTTTTGGAGGCCCTGTTGATAGTTGTCTGTGGAGGCCCTGTTGATGGCTGTCTTCGGAGATTCTGTTCATTGTTGTTCTGTGGAGGCCCTGTTGATGGTTGTCTGTGGAGGCCCTGTTGATGGTTGTCTGTGAAGATTCTGTTGATGGTTGTCTGTGGAGATTCTGTTCATTGTTGTTCTGTGGAGGCCCTGTTGATTGTTGTCTGTGAAAGCCCTATTAATGGTTGTCTGTGGAGATTCTGTTCATTGTTGTTCTGTGGAGGCTCTGTTGATGGTTGTCTTTGGAGGCCCTGTTAATGGTTGTCTGTGAAGATTTTGTTGATTGTTGTCTGTGGAGATTCTGTTCATTGTTTTATTGTTGAGGCCCTGTTGATAGTTGTCTGTGGGGGGGGGGGGGGGGCTCTATTGATGGTTTCTGTTGAGGCCCTGTTGATAGTTGTCTGTGGAGGCCCTGTTGTTGGTTTTTGTGAAGGCCCTGTTGATGGTTGCTTGTGGAACCCTTGTTGATTGTTGTCTGTGGAGATTCTGTTCATTGTTGTTCTGTGGAGGCCTGTGGCCTGTTGATGGTTGTCTGTGGAGGCCCTGTTGATGGTTGTCTGTGGAGGCCCTGTTGATGGTTGTCTGTGTAGGCCCCGTGGAGGCTCTGTTGATGGCTGTCTGTAGTTTTTTATCGAGCTTTAATCTGATCAGAAATATATCCCGCCTACACAGAAAGTAAGTTAACTTACTTACTGTTATCGGGATATAATCTAAATCTATAAATAACTCATAGAATGGTTTATTTATGACTATCATTTGTATCTAAGATTGCAATTGACAAAGTGTTGATTAATGTTTAGATTCTGAACACAGGGGGAGATACAAGTTATCTGATAATGACAAAAGTTTGAATTTTACAGTACCATGAGTTTAACAAAATTCAAATTAATACACAGAGATTGTTTTGATAGAATGCTTTTTAGATTTATCAGATTGAACTACAGATTAGTAATGACAAAATGATGATAGATGCTTTGATTCTGTAGTCTGAATACAGTGGGAGTCAAAAGGTATCAAAGGTTATCAGATGCTGTAGTTCAGTTTGATTAAAATATTCCATGTTGGTAAACATTCCATTGTATACTAGTACTACCCAGTAGTAAAACAAACAACAGTATAAGCCAAACAGACATAGGATAATACAATAACATTGAGAGATAGAAAACGTTTGAATATGAGTTTTGCAGAAATGGCCACTTACAACATATCGTGCAAAATCTTTATGATCTCCGGTTTTGATTGGAAAATTCATGATAAAGCGTTTAAAATGGCACAAAGTATCATATACAATAGTTGACTACACACATCGTAGCACTACAGTTTAAGCGGTAAAGACTTGTTCTCAAACAACCGAGACAATGGGGTTCGTCCTAACTTTTTTTCCATTGGATATGGAATTATATCAGTCCATTTTTCGCGTAAAAACAATGTTCTATACAAATAAACAAAGTAATTAAAAATTAATATTTATCAGTTTACTAAATGTTTAATGTATGTTGGTTACAATTTGTATAAAGCAATGTTTTAAGATTTTCTAAAATGAAGCAGTGCGGCTACACAAGAAAAGACCAATATGAAATACCCATTCTTCCTTATTAAAGTATTTTAAACTATATTGATCTTAAAATATTATAATTAAAATTATGCATATTAATGTCATGTGCTACTTTTGAATTTTTATAAAGTAATGCATTCAAAAGAAGCACATGCCTGTAATACCAGTAATACCATTAATACAGTACAGGCATGTCGAAAATTTAATTAAGTTAACTAAACTCGGCTGCTGAGTTACCGACATATGGATAGCTAGTGCCCTTAAAACTACTGACAGATAGATACCATCTGTCGATAAGCTGTTGAGGTATAGATAACGAGCGGCCGAGATGAGCTGTCGATTCGACCTTAATTCGTTTGTTCTAGTTAAACTTTCGATAGGTCTGTACTGTAGGTTTATCGCAATCGGTTTTACTTTCTATGTTCACATACTTTCTGTTTTATTTCTACTAACAATGTACCTATAGCTGGCGACGGCTCGATATAAGTAAAATGTTCTTTGTCTGGGACGTTTAACCCCATTACCCAACTCACTCACTAATCGCTTTGTCTACTTACTGCGTATTGTGTGAAATATGGAAATAGGGCCACGGAAAATGGTAGAATGAGAATGCGTTATTTTTGATGATTATTTGCATGCTGTTACTTCAATACTATAGTAATAAGTTCCAGAAAAGAATTATATAGTAAGTAGGTAACTTGGTCATTTACACAAAGTATAACATGCATGTACCATCAGACAATGAACCTTAAACAACGTGACTGTATCTACCTGTACAGTACCATATCTGCATATTAAATAGGTCAATAACCAAAATAATTATTCCAAAATATACTATGTATTTCTGAAACAATATCCGTTGTTGATCTCTCCAAAAATCTGGAGTTGCATCATTAGTAATCCAATATGTATGTGTTTTGTCTTGTTTTGACTGTTGTTTACTTCAACTAGCATTGTGTTGTGTTTTTCGTTTTGTTGGCTATTGCTTTTGTTTTGTTTGACTGTTGTTTGATTCAACTAGCATTGTTGTGTGTTTTGGTCGGGTAGACTATTGCTTTTGTCTTGTTTTGACTGTTGTTTTTGTCATTGACTGGCATTTTGTTGTGTTTTTTGGTCGGGTAGACTATTGCTTTTGTCTTGTTTTGACTGTTGTTTTTGACTGACATTGTATGGGTTAGTTGTTGCCTTTCCATTTTGTACATGTATTCCGGTTACAGATATTTTTCTTCTGTTTGAGAAACGAGTTTGCCGCATTGCGAATTACATTTTCAAAACTCTTAAACCGCCTCACTACTTACACATTTATCCATGTGCTACTAAATAGTACATTCAAAAGTAGCTCATGACAGTTGTAAAAGTATATAGTTTTTATGTATTTAAATTCTCCAATCAAACTGGTGATGGTAAGCGATTTGATTTATAAGTAGTAGTGTCACTTGTCTATCAAACAAGCTTATGAACAGTTTGAACAGTTTTGATTATGTGTTTTATTTATGTATGTACATTACCCTTTCACAATCATCCCTGTAATGAATAAAGTGTTACCCTTTGATAAGTTACGATCAATCCCCTGCAGCGATGAATAAAGTGTTACCATTTCAGAAGTTAGGATCGTCACCCTGCAATGAATAAAGTGTTACCCTTTCAGAAGTTAGGATCATCAAATTGTTACCCTTTCAGAAGTTAGGATCATCACCCTGCAATGAATAAAGTGTTACCCTTTCAGAAGTTAGGATCATCACCCTGCAATGAATAAAGTGTTACCCTTTCAGAAGTTAGGATCATCACCCTGCAATGAATAAAGTGTTACCCTTTCATAAATTAGGATCACAATTGAACATCTTATCATTACCATGCCGAGCCATAAAGTTACAATTTACTTCAATTACTTGACAATCAATATATGACCAATATCTTCACTATCTTCTCTGGAATACCAATAATTAGTAAGACGTTTGTAATATCCTCCTCAGCTCGGATCAGCTCAGCCAGTCAGTCAGTAGGCAGATATTCCGTCTATTTATTTCTTGATTTGTTTTAGTAGTCTGTTATCATCTGTTTCTGTTCATTACAATAATATTGTAACATCACCAGAGTTCATTCAGTAATACTTATTATCAACTTTTAGTCGTAATTAGTGAAGATATGGTGAAATATCTGGTTTAGTTGAGCGTCTGTTGTCAAGGTGTTGAAGGTGTGAAATTCAGTGCAAATGTTCACTGTCAAAATATCAATACAAATGTATATGATAGATTTCTTGACAAATACGACGAAGCTGCTGAAACTCAAATACAAATATAGTCTGTCGGCACCAGTTGCTTGTGATTTAAAATACTTGGTGTATTCTGCCTCCACTTCGGCACCAGAATTGAAATACCAGCTAGTGTCACGGCAAGCGAGAGAGAGAGAGAGTGTGTGAGTGTGTGTGTGTGTGTGTGTGTGTGTGTGTGTGTGTGTGTTTCATATACCATTTTTTTTTAAATTTAGTCATAAAATATAATAAAACAACTGGTATTTTGTCTATTTTCATGTACCATTTTTTAATGTATTTTATGATTAAATTTAAAGAAATGGTATATGATATTTCTATCATTAATATGTATTTTGTGTACTGTTCTTGGTTACCTTTCTGTTGCCAATTATATGTTTTAGAAATTCTATTTGTTATAAATAAAACTTTACATGTACGGGAACCTCATCATTCTTATATCAAACAGAAAACTTAACACGATATCCATCTTATCACGAACAATCCCGTCATTCAGATATCAAAAACATAAGATTTTAATAAGAAACACTAAAAGTACTACCATTCTATTAAAACATCAAAATAACTTGCCGTTTTAACACGTTGAGGTGTTTTGAAGAATACTTTATATTAGTTACAACGATTTGTACCAGAACCAGGAATAATAACAGTAAATGATACACAAGAACAAAATGTACAAATAATAAGTGTAAAAAGTTATAATTAGAAATGGTGGTGATGTCATTTAGCTTTCGTCTACCGTTATATATATCTCTAACAAAATATATATAGATAGAATATACAACGTACAGCAGATAAGGAATTACTGCAGGGATATTCATACTTACAAAAAAGCTTACCGTGTGTATTTTTGACTTGAATCATAAATTTTTCTGAGTTTTTGTTGTTATTTTTGGAGGTGTGATGTCATAACTTTTGTCGATAGTTGTTTATCAGTTTTAAAATAAATATTTTCTGTTGTATTTATAGTACTTGTTATATACTCACCAACAGTAAGATGATGGAATGTTATTACAACATACATGTATTTACCAACAATATCTCACCGTGTTTCTTTATAGTTATTTCTCTCAGTGGAACTCTTATGTTAAGAAGGTATAAACTTTACAGTCATAAACGCGGTGGGTACAAATTATAACGCTTTTTAGCTTGCATGATATATACATCATAGAAAGAGAAAAGAGGTTAGTGCTATAGATAGATATTTTATACTTCTTTCGAATATTTTGTTATCCTTGTACATTGTTTGTCATATATTAAATTTTCTGAATGAAATATTAAAACATATTAAATATGACCACGATAACTTTTTTGAATATTTAATTCAGAAAAATTATGATATGACAATCAAATGCATGATCTGTTCAGATGCAATTCAAGAATTGCAACACTCTAGCTTTAACATAAACGCGTATCTACAGAGTATGCTTATTTTTAAAAATATATTCTACATTTATGACATTTTAAAATTTATATTCTTTATAATTTCAGATCTAATCATATTGGAGCCATTCTAGGAATCAATGGAAGAATTTGTTTGTTCTTATAAAGAAGGATCCATCCATTTAATTTATAACACCGTCACGTTGTACACGGTGTATTGATGTAGTTATACAGAGCCATATTGCCCCTAGTTCGTAGTCTGTAGTGTGCTAGTAGAATTAGTTTCTCTGAAATATCAGGATTTATTCACGGAATGTTGAATGAGTCGGCAACAAATTGCAGTTCATTAATTGCAGTCGAACCACCTCCGCTATATAGTAAGACCATTCGGTATATACTGGTATCAGTCCTGTGTCTGTTCCCCGTTATTACTGTGGTGGGTAATATATTAGTTGTGGTAGCTGTTGCCACACACAAACGATTACAGACCATAACAAATGCATTCGTTGTGTCACTTGCAATTGCAGACGTTACGGTCGCCATTTTGGTTATGCCGTTCGGAATATATCAACAGTTTAGCAATAAGCAATGGGGATTGGGTCATACGTTGTGTGTTGTAACGTTAAGTTTTGATGTGATGTTTACCACCTGTTCAATAGTTCATTTATCCTGCCTGGCAGTGGATCGCTATTTAGCCATTTGCCGTCCGTTTGTTCATGAGCGCATAACTAATCGGATAGTCGCTGGAATGTTAGCGCTTTGTTGGGTTATGCCTATATTTATATCATTTATGCCCATCATCAACGGATGGAATCTTCTTGGAATCGAACACTTTAATGAATGTTTGTTTCCTGAAGGTACTTGTGGATTACTAGTCAACACAGGGTTTGCTCTGGTGTGTTCTACGATAGCGTTCTACCTTCCAACAATTCTAATGATTATATCAAATATCAAGATGTTCCAAGCGGCTGAAAAACAAGCCAAGAGCATAGCTCAACAAGCCAATCAAGTCTTGTCTATAGACGAGACAGATCACAAAAAGAAAAAACGGAAATTACGTAAAGAGACAAAAGCCGCAAAGACTATTGGGATAATTATGGGATGTTTTTGTGTATGTTGGTTTCCGTTTTTCATTCTAATGTTATAGACCCCCTTATAGGATACAAGATCCCGTATGTGCCTTGGACGGTAGCGCTTTGGTTAGGATACGTCAACTCTTTATTAAACCCCTTTCTGTATTATAATTTCAATAGAGGATTTAGAAGAGCATTTCAGCGACTGTTAATGCTGAAAACTTGCCGTGGTATAAGTGAATATCATGATGAGTACATCAATACAAGAAAAGCTTCCGATATCAGCACACGAAGCAGTTATAATTTCTCTCCGAATTCTCCTTCTAGTGCCACGGATTTCACTCAATTGACAGATTTTCATCATTTACACCCTAACTATAAACAGTCATTTTAATGTGTTTAAAGTTCCCATGTGGAATCAGCTTGACTTTGTCGGGAACTTTAAGTTCCATTGAAAATGGAATTCGTGTACTCTGATGCATGGTTTTACCGTAAAAACGGAGGTTTTTTTTCCAGTGACAACATTTCCATACCAAGAGAAACAGTTCCGCACAACATGTAGGTATCAAGCGATAAGCAGAAATAACAGTTCCACACAAACAAAGGTGGGTGGCATCAGGCGGTAAACTGGTGAAATCCAATAACGGAGTAAATATAATTCATTAAGAGAACAATTGAAAAATTGTATTTTTGCATTTTACTTTGATTCAGATGGTTGGATCATTTTTATTTACATCTGACTCTTGTGCCATACGATGTGACATGCCAATGTTTGGCTGTAACTAGCAGTGTAAATGTTGCATGGAAATTCTGTCATCCTTACATATACATGTGTATGTATGTAAAATTACAATGCAGCATGATCCGTTTACATCAAACATTTAATAACCGGTATTTTGTTTAAATATTCATTATTAATTATTTATCTAGCTGATTAAACCATTTTATCTTACTATACCTTTCAGATTTTTTAAATACATGTATTTCTCAGTTTACGTTAAATATGAAACAAGGGAACTGTACATTTCTTGTGTTGTGTTCATTAAACCATAATTTCAAATAATGATAACCATACCCTCACATTTCCCCAGTCTATTACAATGAGTCATTATAAAACCTTTAACTATTGACAAAAATGAAGTTACCTTTATAAAAGACTTAAAAGTTGAAAACGTCAAAAAAGGAACGACATATGGGTTACAATGACTATTTCCATTGAAACATTCTGTTTGACTCAACAAGCAAAGAAATCTCATATATTGTTAAAGTGTGATTTTAACATGTATTCTATTTCTATCATCAAGTTTCGGAATCGGGGAGAGCCCCAGATTTTTTTAAAAATAAATTATAATTTTATAATGTTTATACAATCAATGTTACCAAGGTTACAGGATATACATGTTTACTGTCAGTTTATCTTTAGGTAAGTGTAGGGAGATTATTCTGGGCATCATACATAAATTATGAAGAATAAGAACAATTTGTTACGATGATATCAACAGTTATTTAGATATTGTAATCTGTTTATTTAATCATTCCGTTTCCAAAGTAACCCCTCTATATCTAATCAAGGATAAAATGTGTGTTTTTCATGATATAAGAGTATATATTATCCAAAAATCTCTTTTCTATTTTCATTTTAAAATTATCAAAGCAGTATTCAATAACATCGTTCTATATCAGTATGGCATTCAACATTAATTACAAAAGAAATTCAATATTCAAACGGGAGGCGCTTACCTTTCCGAAGCACATGGCCTCAATTTCCTTGTTAAAGGTCGCGTGTTTAACTAAATTTTTCAGTTTTTTTAAGTATTTATTTCACTTTTTGGACTGTGATTTGAACATGGTGCAGTATGTTTTTTTTAAACTATGACATTACAGTCCAAGTTGTCCTAAAGGTCACTTCTATATAAGGGCGACTTGCTTATAAAAGCCAGTAAAATTGTATCCCAATTCTTCTTTAATCATATTATTTGAACTTGTACATAAAGACCACCTGCCCATAAAGGCCACTTTTACTGGTTCCCTTGGGTGGCTTTTATAGACAGGTTTCACTGTATAAGTATATGATTAACTATACCTTGCATATCATGATAGGACAATGCAAAAGAAGTTGAGATGGTAACATTAACACTGTTTGACAAAATACCCATTTTCCATATTTTGTTTGTGTTTTATACAATGAACTCCTTCTTTATTCTATGTCTACCTCGTTCTTATTTATTTATTTGTATTTGTTTGCTTTTTGAATGTTTCTGTTTTAGCATAATTATATCGACCGTTTTTCCCT
Source organism: Anadara kagoshimensis (assembly GCA_021292105.1). Classification (NCBI taxonomy): domain Eukaryota; kingdom Metazoa; phylum Mollusca; class Bivalvia; order Arcoida; family Arcidae; genus Anadara; species Anadara kagoshimensis. The sequence goes on from CM037857.1 coordinate 20,598,939, forward strand.
GATATATAATAACATTCCGCAATTTCTTTTTTTAATTCCTTTACCAATCAGCTTAATATACTAAATATATAGTTACTGCATTTAGCATATATAACTCACAGCTCAGTCCAACGCTATGTTAAAGAAATGATTGATGACGTGTACCGACATACGCAGACGTATATCATAGAAGCTTAAGCAACAAACTTTTATCCATAAATGCTATAATCAAACGATCAACTCATTCGTTTACAATGTTGAACAGATAATTCTTGTGAAACATGTGTATTTCAAAATATTATTACCATGTGGAACCAATTGTTCAATGAAATTTGAACGTAGTATTTTATTCAATTTTGATTATTTTTTCTCTCTCAGCAGTAGTCGTTATCATGATCATATATAATTAAAGATGCCTGCAAGGTCAAGGTCAAGGTCAATACATAGTTCAGAAAAAACGGACCACTGACACTTAATATATCTCTGAATCTTACATTAAGAACTTACAGCAGGGATTAGAGGTCGATACAAGTTTTAATGATTGAAATTCTATCAAATATCAAGAATTCAACATTTTAATAAGAGGCACAATAATTTAGATTAATTACTGGTGTAGTATAAAATATTGACCGGTGTGATACAGATTGTTTCTTGCACAGAGTGATAGATGTCCATCTTTATTGGCTGATTTTATGAATAGACAAGCTTTTAGATTACATAAATTGATGCACGTTATTTGGCACAAAAAAAAACTTTAAACGTATTCTGTAATTTTAAAGTTTTATTTTATCATAATACCGGTACTAACAGATATTTTCGTTTCATTTTATCATTCGCTTTCATTATATTTTCATTATTATAAGTTTTGGAGTATATGTTGCAAACAGTTTAGTATAACTTATTGTTATCAAGAGGTGCATATGTTAATTTTTGTATTAAAAAGCAATATTTGCTATTTTATTTAATACATGTTTTTGTTAATTAATTGCATTTTATGTGATTTTATTCAATGATTTATATTTGATTTTATACAAATTGCATTTCATTGCTTTAAATTGAATGTTCAAATATATAAATTTATGAACAATTGCTGTTGTTGTTCTTCTTCATCAATATCACGATAATGTCGAGCCTGGCTAGTGTTGAGAGGGTCCCGGGTTCAGATATATACCGGATCATTTTTGTACATGTTGTTACAGCCTTTTACTTGCTCGTCATTGTCATGTTCCACTGCGGTAGTTAAGTTGGTTGAGTGTTCACTCCGTAGGTGGTAAGTTGTGGGTTCGATCCCCTGCCGGGTTTGACCCAAGACTCAAAAGTGGTTGTTCTTTCGCCAAGCACCCGGCAACATGAAAGTCACGGTTCTTTTGGATGGGAACTAAAAATAAACGATGTCCCGTGGCACGATAAAGGGTCCTGTTTTATAATGTCATCAGCGCAACACACAGGCAAAATTTCTACGCCTTCGTCTAGCTGGTGATGTCTCGATATAAGTATTCTTGACTGGGACGTTAAACACCATTATTCAACTCAACTAGCCATTGCCATGTGTGCAAAAAGTTCACAATTGAATTTATGAATATATAAACACTAAAATAAACCACCCCATGTCCATATTGCAATCCCGCAATAGAAACTTTAAAACTGGTAAATGAAGTTAAACGCGAAATTCCAATAGAAAAGTTATATGATATACATGTATGTTACACCGAGAGTGAGTAAATACCTCCTACACCAAGCCAAATTGAAAATGAAAAGCACATGAAACTATTTTGGATACAGATTACAGAGACATACTAATTAACAATTTTGTGTTGACGGTCATAAAACATTTTGAAATCTCTGATAAGCCTAAACTTGCAATATCTCTGGATCAATAATTTATCTATAATCATCCTCCTTCGTTGTATTATAAAGTTCCAATAGTGTGAAAATCTCTTCCAAAGCGTATTTATTGTAAAACAAATACACAATCGGAAAGGAGAAGCAGGTATATTGCTGTATATAGAACAGAAGTTGACAACAGAAAAAATGAAGTCATTGCGTTTGTCATATATTCAAATGTTGCCTTCCGTGGGTATCATCATTTGGGCATAAGTATAAAATTGAAGCAGATCTTGAATCAGTCATCACTTTTTTATTCCAAGTTTAAAAAGGATAGATGGCATCCACATAGTCTCCCACCTACCTAGTCCTTGTTATAGTCCGGATGACAAACGGTATTTTTTCACATAACCTAAAAAAATAGTCCGCACAAAATGTTTTTACATAAAGTTGTTCTGCAACATGTCCTAAATCAGAAACTGCATGATGCCACCTTGGCAGCCATGGGGAATTCAAGATATCCAAGATGGCGGACAAGATGGCTGCCAGAATCGTTTCTATTTTATATCTGTTGATGTTTAAGGTTTTCCATTAGTTATTGTGTTTTTGCAGTATATTCATGATAGTTTAACAATAATGCTTCACTATAATGATAAAAAATCAATAAAATGATAAATACAGAAGATATTCTAGCGAAAATGGTATTAGTTTTGTCATTTCTAAGAGTGCAAAGCTAGATAAGTAACAAAATATGTTTTTTCTCACTTTTTCTTTAATTACAATGCAAATCCCATTCAACTTACCTATAAGATCCATTGAATAACACCAAAATCACCACTGGTGTGATAAAACAGTATAGCCGTCCTGTTTTGACCTGCCCTAAGGCAGTACAGCCACAGGTTTAATGTCCTGCTTTGACCTGCCCTCAGACGGTATGTACAGCCACAGCTTTACTTGTCAGCATCAAACAGTACAGCCACGGCATTAGCGCCCTGCTTTGATCTGCCATCAGACAGTACAGCCACAGCTTTACTTGTCATTAAACAGTACAGCCACAGGTTTACTGTCCTGCTTTGACCTGCCCTCAGACGGTATGTACAGCCACAGCTTTACTTGTCATCAAACAGTACAGCCACGGCTTTACCGCCCTGCTTTAATCTGCCATCAGACAGTACAGCCACAGCTTTCTCTCCTGCTTTAACCTGTCATCAGACAGTACAGCCACAGCTTTACTCTCCTGCTTTGACCTGCCCTCAGGCAGTACAGTCACAGCTTTACTCTCCTGCTTTGATCTGTCCTCTGACATTACACCCACAACTTTACTTTCCTACTATGAGCTTCTCTCTGACAGTAGTCACAGCTTTTCTGTCCTGTTTTGACCTGCCTTCATCACTAATGTCTGCAATCAAGTTACTATAGTCTTAACATCATCTGCTATTTCACACAACACTGTCTTACGTTTTTACGTTTTGTGGAATGTTTTTGCTAAGGGACTACCTCTCAAAATGTCGCTTTTAGTAGCACTTCTAGATGAGAGTTCCCCTTTATCACACCTATGCATCCAACAAAACTCATCAGCATATCCATACTCCTTAATCTAAGTACAATATTTGGGAACATGGCATTACTGATATGACATTCAATATAAACTTGATTTAATAAAAATAACTATACCAATCCATGTTCAAATCATATTGGAAACTGCCGACTTAAATTTAAAATAGTGAACTTTCACAAGGGAAGTGAGGCTAGGTACAACTGAAGTGTTTGCACCTCATGTTTATCTAGCTCTACCCGGCATGTTTGTATAACTGTTGTTCAGCTGTAAATAAATACAATAAAAGTTTGTCTGCATTCATTTAACATCTGAACTTCACACATAGCACCATGTTAATAACAAGCACAGAATTCTGGAGTTTTTGCCGCACATGCAATACTTAAGAAATCAAAATCTAATTCACACCCCTTGGCACCATACTTGCATGTTCTCAAGTACCTCCAAAGGCAACATTGTCCGTTTTCTTTCACCTACAGTTTTCTTCATTATTACCGCTTTGCCAGATTGGTTATCAGTATCGTAAGGAAATTAATTGTTGGGTAAGAAGAAGTGCAAGAGCATGCGTAGATTTCAGCCCATTTTGTGTTGAAATATTGGCATCAAGGTTATCTACCACAGCCTGTATCAGTCTACCACCTGAACCAGTTTTAGCAGATTTCCCTTGCAGTTACTGCAGCAGACAGGTTAAACCAGTTAAATTCATCATACTAAATTAATGAAACAACAGTTTATAAACATGCCACGCTGAAGACATGGGAAAGTTTAAAGTTTGTGCTTTTGACTTGCAATCTGAAGAGATGTTGATCCATTAATCAGACTATCTCTACACGCTCTTTCTTTGATATCTTTACATTCTGTGATGATATTCTAAGCAAAGGCCTTTATAGATAGAGATTTCACTTATATCCATTTCACGTGTCTCTAAAATATTGTCCTGTATATGTTTATCTACCTATACGTTCAGCAGTTTGACATAGTACAACCATAGACTTGAATAAGTAGAATCTAAATCCATGATACCTTTCCCTCCACAGAACTAACAATGTTCACGAACATTAAACTGCTCTCCTATACTTTGTTGGTTAAGTTCACTGAAAGCATTCGCTGCTTCAATGCGTTTCAAATGACGATTAATATGCATCATTTACAAGTTTACTCTCCAAAGTCGGCATGAATGGTCCCCCACCTTCGCTTACTTGATTCATAACTAGTCATTTTTTTCCCGGAATTTGCACAAACAAATATTTCAGATAGATGAAATAGACCTGTTTTAATCGATTTTTCAACCATCATGAAAATGTATAAATTATATATGTCATTAAGAAGAACTGTTTTTGTGGAAAGTCCCAATTTTGACATTATATTATCTACAAGACATCAAAACTGGCTTAAATATACATTTTGTGGAAATATGAACTACAAAAACAACTTTGTTGACCACTAAAACCTATAAAAAGACACTTTGATTAACTTTTTGTGTCTATTATAACTATATATACGAGATATTATAGTTTTGTCAGCCATATTGGCCGCCATCTTGGATTTTTCAGTTTCCCCACCTGTGCCAAGGTGGCATCACTCGGATTATGATTAAGCACATCCTAAAGATGTACTATCAACAAAGAAACATTGTGCGGACTATATTTTTGGGTTTTGCAAGCTGCTCCCAGACTATTACGTTCGGGGGCACATAGGGCAAGAACTATAGTTTTCCACTTGTCTTGTGCCATCTTCTCCAGTTCTCCCTAAGTTAGTTGATACTCTTTCATTTCTTTCTCCACAGTTCTCCTTCAGGTGTTTTTGAGTTGCCTTGCTTGCTTTTTTCAATAGCCTCCAATAAGGATTAATAAAAGATAGAAGGTATATGTATCAATAAAATGGAGATAACATATTGATTTGAAAGGGTAGTGATCTTGTTTCTAACAATACGCCGCCTTGGGCGACATCAAAAACACACAGTTGTAACAGCAAACACGAGTTTAAATCTGTAAAGCATGGACAATTTGATGCCGTTGCTTATATCCAAAATTACACGAAAGCATAATATTTATCGTCAAGACTGATCGATGTCAAAATTGTTAATTACATACCGGTATTATACCAGTCTTAATTTTACAGCACTAGACAGCCGTTTCGGAATACAATTCCTCATTAGTAGTGCTTTGACCAACATATTAAAACCAAGACTTTTTTCAAGATGTTGAAAAGAAACCCAAAGGACCCAAAATATATTTTACCAAAATCGGCTAAGGAAATAATTTGCATGAGGGAGTATACCAAATTTCACATTTAAACTAGCATCAATGAGTACAATTATATATGCAGGTTACTGTCGGACACAATGATATACCATGTCTTGTAGAGTTACTTGATACGAAACTTATCAGCTTCTGTCTATTACTAAAGTATAACTCTGCAGCTAATTGTACTTCCTTCGTAACGGTCATAGCAACACACGCTAAACCAAAACGACTGGAAAAGTACAATACAGCAGTTATCAGGAACAAACAGACTTAACTATACATGCATGTGAAGCTGGTTATGTCTCGATATAAGTAAACATTTTATTGAAGAAAAGTTCTAAAGAAAACTGTTTATTAGACCAAAACCTAACCGTCCAACTGGTTATATACGCAACGACGTCCTTCTTACGTGAATAGTGCCATATTGGTTCTTCATGTAGTCAGGCTCTTTTGAATATTTAAGTATCCTCTCTGTGTATATAAACGTACTAGCTTTTGAGGATTTTCCAAATAGTAAATTAACAATAAAATTAATTATAAATATGCTTGTCTTAACTTCGTATCATGATACACAATAGTCAAGGCAGAAATGCTTCAACACGTATTACGTCAATATTAGTTTAACAGTAGAAAAATGGAATATGCAATGTTAATACATATACATGTGTTTGGCAATAACCAAGAAAATGAAACAATAGAAGCAATTGGTAAAGCATCTGAACAAGACATGAAAAAAAGACCAACGCTTCGAATGAATTGTTCTTTACAGTAGTCAAAATCCCTAAAAGAGTACCTGTAACGATTTTTTTTATTTTTACATTTTTTATTGTTATGAAATATTACTAAATGCGAAAATTTCATAAAAATCAATGCCGAAATAAGAGAGATATCACTGATTTTCTAATACACTTCCCGTTAATCTAAATCAAAAAGATCGGTTTTAGAGACCCGTGCCGTGACGTCACTGGAGTAACACTAAATTGAAAGTTAAAATAATGATACAGATGAGCATTGGAATTCATTAAACAAGAAAACAAAAATAATAAAAGAAATTGATAAAAATCAAGACGAGGTCCATGCATATAACCAACGTTAATAAAATTTTTATACAAACATACCAGTCCAAGTTCAAAATAAAAACAAAAAACTTTGAAAACTGACAAAGACAGTTAAACACGTGAACTTCTTACAGCGAATCAAAGTGAGGCAAGTTGCTCCGAAAGGGTAAACACAGCCTGTCTAGCTAGCCACACACACACACACACACACACACACACACACACACACACACGTGTTAAATCAACAATGAGAATTTAACAAACATGAAACTATGGGACGTGAAATATATCCATAATTAGACGCCATACTCATGATACTTATCAACATTTTATGATGGCGGCCCTAAAACATTTTGATGGTCTAATCCATGTCCAAATCACAATCCCAAAGCAAAGTAAAATATTGAAACTGTCAAATTAGGCCAAACATGTGAACTCTTAGCAGGGAAGCGAAGTAATCCGGAATGGTAAGCACCTCCTATTTATATAATTAGCTAGCTATACCCGCCACGTGTGTAATCGAAATTGAGAATGAAAGGAACATGGAACTATGGGACGCCAAATAAATTTATGGTAATCCTGAACACAGAGATATCATACTTATTGACAATACTGTGATGACAGCCATAAAACGTTTATTGCCCTGATTATCCTGGGCTATTTGTAAACAGCTTTCTTCGTTGTATAAGTTCTACCATACTAATTGTCAAACAAATACACAATCAGCGAGCGAACCGGGATCCTGATTTGTAAAATTGTTTCATTACGTTATTCATTTATTTTGATTTTCAAATAAAATATTGTCTATGTCGAAATCACAATTAAAAAGCAAAGTAAAAACTTAGAAACTGGCAAATTAGGTTGAACGCGTTAACTACAACCTAGGAAGTGAGACCAGGTGACCCGAAAAGGTAAACACTTCCTGTTTAGCAAACTACAACTGCCACGTGTGTAATCAAACTTGAGAGTGAAAGGAACATGGAACTATGAGACGTCAAATATATCCAGGGCAATCCTGGACACATAGAGATAATACTTATCAACAATACTGTTATGATTAATTTTTGAACCAGTTATAATAAAATGCTTTATAACTTGCCGACGATTAACTGTACTTTGCTTTTGATTGTGATTTGGACATGTATGTTTGTTTTGATTGATCAGATCGATCACCTAAACTTTATCAATGCTATGTTTATATATATATATATCCATCAAAGATTGTCCCGAAAATTACATGTATAAAACATGTTGCTAGACAGAAAGTGTTTACCTTGCCGAAGCACCTGTTCTCAAGTAATTATTTTATTTTATATATGGATACGATTAATTAAAACAATATACAGAGACTGTCTAAAGCTATTATCACTAGCAGATTCGTTTGATTTTGTCCTAGTTACATTTTCAATAACAGATATAACATTACAATGCAAGAAACGCAACTCTTACTTGTTTTGTATCTTAAATAATTTTTGTCAAAAACAAACATACTAATCCATATCCGAATTACAATCCAGAAGAAAAGTAAAAACTTTGGAACTAACAAGTTAGGTTAGACACGTGAATTTTTACCAGGAAAGTTAGGCCGGGTACTCCGGAAGAGTAAGCACCTCCTGTTTAGCTAGCTTCACCCGCCATGTGTGTAATCAAAATTGTGTGAAAGGAACATAGAACTATGGGACGTCAAATATAACCTGGGCTAGCCTGGACAGAGACATCAAACTTATGAACAATACAGCGATAATAATTGAATAATTTGGCAACAGTTTTCTCTCTACATTTAACAAGGTTCTGCATAAATTCTGCTCAAGTTTAGTAGTTCATTTAGATGAACCTGCCATATATTTTTTGTATGGATTTTTATGGAGTTTATGAATCCAATACAAGTAAGGAAGATCAAGTTCTTCCTCATTAGATTGATACCGAAAGACTAGAGAACTCCCCTATGGTTCGAATTAACTTAAAACCTAAAATTAGTTCTAATATTTGCAAGTTATCTGATATACTATATAAACCAAGTTCCTTAATAAGACATTCAAGGTAGAATTCTTACAAACGAGAATAATGTTGTTGGAAGCCTTATCAGCTGGGACAACAACATATTTGTTATGTATGTCTGTTAGAATTGCCGAAATCCTAGAGTACTGAAGACGGTTTAGCACTCGTAGACTCTTTTAAATTGGCAATCCCCGTTTTAATGAAAGATCTCATAACCTTAATCTGTATTCGGATAAGGTGTCAAGCTCAGCATCTTCTAATTAAGCCCAATGTATAGCGTACTTTTCAACAGAATCCATGACAATTCTAAAATTATGTCTCAAAGTAAAAGGTTGAGCTTCTCTGTAATTAGGACATTTTGAAAGTAAACATCTTAATTTAGTGTTCTCTCTTATTTATATATTACCAGAAACAAATTTTCAACTGAAAAATGGGTATCTGTCAACAGGAAATACAAAATAAAGAAACAAAATCCAAAGCATGCCAATCAAAGCAACGATAAAGCAAAGAAGACGCAGAAATCATGATGACATGATTTCAGTGGTGTAGTCATAGTCATTAGTGTAGGACTCAAGTCGTCCCCAACCAATGTCCAAAAATACGCACGTTAAACAATAAAACATTTGATTTTCAATAATTTACATCGCTGTCCTTCATTCTAAATTGAAATACACGCAAAGAACTATAAATCATCTATTTATAATTTTTCACAAAAATGGTATATAAATACTAGTATTGAAGATGAATTTTGGTTATTTTGTGACGTCAAGCACCATATGGACTGCAATCAAAAACACACTGAAGATACCAACAGCAAAATGTTAGTTTTTTTTAGTTTTTTATATTTTCCTGAAAAATGATTTTTCCGGCAATCAATCGGTATACCAATTAGTACACTGCGCACCATCGCTTGTTGATTTGTTTCTTTATAAGTGCGTAGCAGAATTTATGTAAAACCTTGCCAAACCATTCAACTCCTTATAGAGATATAGAGCATTCTATTTCTTAATATTCCTTGAAGACTGAATATCATCAATCCAAGCCAGCTTGAAATAAAAGATACGAATGGTTTTTCGAGTGCTGCTTCATATTTGGACTTATATCTCAACTGTGACTTCAAAAAAGGCTACATTTGAAGCTGTACGTCAGACATGATGATTTAATGTTTAATTTTCCCATTGTTATGTTTCCTTTCTATGCAGCAATATACATGCATCTTCTGTTTATGGTGTATTTGTTTCACAAGTAATACGCTATATTAGAGCCTGTTCCTCTACGAGAACTTTATACAACGAAGCAAGTTGTTTCCATATGTATTGTTGCCGTAAAGATATTGAAAGATCAGACTTATCAAGTAACTTAAAATGTTATATGGTCGCCATCACAATATTGTTGATAAGTATGATGTCTCTGTATCCAAAATTACCCTGGATATATTTGACGTCTCATAGTTCCATGTTCTTGTTATTCCCAATTATCATTACAAACGTGGTAGTTGTAGCTAGATAAACAAGGGTGTTTATCCTTTCAGAGCACACGACCTTACTCCCCTAAGAGAAGTTCATGTGTTTGACCAAATTTGCTAGCTTCATTTTTTTTAATTTGGGGTTGTGGTTTAGACATGGATTGGTATTTTTGTTTTGGATTAATACTAGTCCGTGGGCTAGGTGGACCCACCGAGGACCACCCCCCCCCCCCCCCACAAAGATCCTCCAACACCACTTTTTTCTGGTTACTCAAGGTGTGTAGTAATGGAATCAGGAAGTTCCCCAGAAATAAATCGGGATGCTCTTCATGTAAAACTTCAATATTTAAGAGTACGTGAAAGTTAGGGGTAGGGAAACGTTTTTATCTTTGTTTTCATTAATATTATATAGATATAGATCAATTTGGTATCATTGTAAAGGGAACATATTCAGCTTTTTAAAATACAAAGTTGGTTGATGTAGCTGCTACTATGTCGTCACCATGACGTCATAAACAAAAGTTTTGAGGAAAACGCTATAAAATCGTGTCAATTTATCCTTTATAAAATTATTTCTGTACAGCATAATAAAACACATTAAGACAAAGTATGTTTTTCATTTACTTAATGAATTGTAGTTATAAATGATCATATATTCTCACCTTCAAGAAAAGACAACTCTATTAGAAAAAATATATTAAAGATACCCAATCAATTTTTTTAATGATCGAAACGGGATAGGGGAACGTTTTTATCTTTGTTGTCGATGATACTATGTAGATATAGATCATATTTGGTATCATTATAAAGAAAACAGCTTCAGCTTTTATAAAGTACAAACTTGATTGGTGTAGCTATTACTGTGGCGTTTCCATGACGTCATAAACTCTTTTTTTGAAGAAAAACGCTATAGAATCATTTAAAATTATACTATATGAATTTTTTTCTTTACAACTCAATAAAACACATTGAAACACTGCATGTTTTTAATTTACTTGATAAACGTTCATGACAATACAAATTTACAAAAATGTCCAACATCATCACCCATTATCATATAGCTAACAAAAAGCTTAATTAATAATCTTAGTTTGAGAATGAATTTAAGTTCAAAGTATTACCAATGTTGATTTAGCAGGTGTTTTAATGGTAGGCATATGTCACAGGTTTGTTATATGCATCTAGAGCAGTGGAAACCTAACATGCGATTTCTGCCGTTGACTAGTTGTAGCGAAAAGGAAACATAAAAAATATCTCTTTTACTTCACTACCAACTGTACATCCTACTAACCCAGGGTGAATCTGTGCTGATTTTGGAGCAGCTACAGTCCCAGAGATGCAGTTCTATCATTTTTGAAACAGTTATGAGCAAAGTCGTAGAAATTTTCTAAAGATAATATTAATCATCTTTATGCTTTATCACTACAATGAGATACAGTATTTCAACACAAAGATTCCCATAAAGTAACATCGGTATCACCAGAAAAAACCATTGACCGTATAACCATAGAAAACATGTAGGAGGAGTCTATACAATGTCAGAGCAATGCATGGAGCAGATGTCAACTCGAACCACCAATTTATCATGACAAAGATGAAAAAGCAGCCAAACAAATCCTGGAAAAAACAGAACATGAGTTTAATGTTAGAAAATTGAAACAACTGGAAAAGAAAGAAGAATTGAGATTAGTCTGAAGAACAGGTTTTATGCTTTAACAGCTGGGATGTCATAAAGAGGTAACACCAGTATAACGACACAGAGAATACGGTTGTCAGAGGAGGAAACACGGGGCAAAATATCACAAGAAAATGCAAGAGAAATAACAAATAGCAGAACCAGATTAGCAAAATATTAGTATTAAGGGAGTATGAGGAGACAAAGACAAAAGAAATATAAAGAAACACAAACAAGTGATGAACGAAAATATATTGAAGATGGAAAATCTTGTAACCGCACAAGAAATAGTAGCTAATGAGAGAAACTTAGAAGATCACAAAGAAACACACAGGTAAACAAGCAAAAACAGACAGGCCGATGTAAGGAAAGGATAAAAAAGATCACAACAGAGGAAAGATGGGCTGAACACTTTAACGATATACCCAAAAGACCACCTCCATAAGAAATATTGAACATAACACCACATGCCTTTGATAATAAAATCAGGAAGGGGTACCAACAAAAGAAGAAATAAAAAGGTATAAATCAACTGGAAAAAGGAAAAGCTATAGGACCGAAATAAATATCTAAATTACTGTGCAACATCTGGATAAGAGAAATTATTCCAACACAATGGGAGATCGACTATTTCATTAAACTACTAAAGAGGGTAGATCATGGAGATGTAAGAACTGGAGAGGCACCATACTACCCAATGTACTGAGAAAGTACTGTCAAAGATCATCCTACATAGACTAAAAGATGGAATAGAAGAGGTACTAGGTCCTCTGAACAAAACAAGCTGGTTTAGGAAAGAAAATCTTACACAGGCCAAATTGCCATGCCGAGGTAAAGAACAGTCAGTAGAATGACAATCTGCATTATACCTTTATAAATACTAAGTGTACATTTGTTAAGGTCTCAATAGAGAAAAATATCCCCACGCTTTCATGTGAATACAGGAGTATGTCAAAGCTGTAAACAAATCACAAATCATCTTTAATTGCGATAAATGGAATACAATGAACACTAACACCCAAATAGAATATGTGGGCTTCGTCGATTTCTGCTTATTAACCCTCACATTAAATCAAATGTGGATAAAGACCACACTTCTACACGAAACAGTTGTAAAAACTGGACTGAAGATCAACTCAAACAAAACAAAATGTTGAACAACAATACAACAAAAGGTATAAATTAAAATAGTTATAAATTGAAGAGGCAATGGAGCTCTGTTACTTGAGGAGCATGATTGGTGCTGAAGAAGAAACAGAACGGGACATCAAGGCAAAAATAATAATAACCAGAAAGGCATTCAAAATGATAAAGAAACATATGTAAACTAGTCTGCCACTGAACCAAAAACCCAATATTCAACTCAAATGTAAAATCGTCCCTCTTATATGATGTAGAAATGGTGGAACTGGATTAGACATACGCTCAGGAAACAAGGGGGGGCAGGCCCCCGCAATATATTTTGTGATTTTGTATCATAGTTTATGTTTAAGTGCTAAATAAAAGAAGAAAAAAGAGCTTTAACAGGAAATGTCCATCTGCTAACCAATCAATTATCAATTTCATCATTATACTTGTAAAAGGACATCTTGAAATTCACCCTTAGAAACGGCTCACAGCATCTCCAATGGCAGGGGCGGATCCAGGATTTTTTCAAAGGTTAATGTAGGATGGTGTGGTTAATAAGTTTATTTATATGACACCAAACCTTCTCAATCTCCATGTAGCCAGAAGTCGTGAGTTGAGTACCGTACGTTTGAAAATTAATCATTGGACTTAATTATGTCATGCAGTTGTTTGTACAATTTTGTCTTAATATTTCACTGCTTTTCAGTCTCTTACTCAGAACGCTGCAAAATTTTCCGGGGTACCGCCATATCCATCTCCAATGATTATGGAACTTGTGTCATACGATTATTTTATAAAATCTTGCCTTGATATCACAGTATTTTAACCAATCAAAACGCTGAAATACATTGAAAATGCGTCTAGACAGGACTTAGTTTTGAAAATGTTCATACTCTCCTACGGCACGACATATTCATAGCTTCGGTTTGCCCCCCCCCCCCCACCCCTATTAAAAACCCTCCTTCGCCTATGCATATATTGTTCAAGGAACTATTTGAACTATGTCAAAGTAAAGTTGTTGTCTTATAATGCATTGTACTAATAAAGCATAGAATAATGGATGATAATGTTAGAAAATTTCTATGATTTTACTTAACATGACGGAACTGATCTCTGGGACTGTAGCTGCTGGGAAACCTCCCACAAATTCACCTGTACAGTTTCTGAATGTTGCTAAGAGGAGGCACCGCAGGAGTATTGATAGTGAGGCAAAAGAGATTTATTCTATATGTTTCCTTTTCGCTACAACTAGCCTACGGCAGAAATCACATGTATGTTAGGTTTCCACTGCTCTAGATGCATATAACAATCCTGTGGCATATCTCCACCATTAAAACAACTGCTAAATCACCATTGTCAATGATTAGAACTAAAGTCATTCTCAAACTAGGATTATTAATTAAGCTTTTTGTTAGCTATAGAATAATGGGTGATGATGTTGGGCATTTTTGTAAATTTGTATTGTCATGAATGTATGAAAAATTGATGATGATGATGATGATTTTTCCTAACAGAGTGGCGTCTTTTCTTTAAAATGAGAATTATGATCATTTAAAACAACAATTTATGAAGTAAATGAAAAGCATGCAGTGTCTCAATGTGTTTTATTGGGTTGTAAAGAAATAATTTTATATAGTATAATTTTAAATGATTCTATAGCATTTTTCTTCAAAAATTGAGTTTATGACGTCATTGAAACGTCACAGTAATAGCTACACCAATCAAGTTTGTACTTTATCAAAGCTGAAACTGTTTCCTTTATTATGATACTAAATATGATCTATATCTACATAATGTCATTGACAACAAAGATAAAAACGTTCCCCTACCCCGGGTATTGATTGGGTATCTTTAATATATTTCTTCTAATAGAGTGGTGTCTTTTCTTGAAGGTGAGAATATATGATCATTTATAACTACAATTCATTAAGTAAATGAAAAACATACTTTGTCTTAATGTGTTTTATTATGCTGTTCAGAAATAATTTTATAATTGATAAATTGACACGATTTTATAGCGTTTTTCCTCAAAACTTGTGTTTATGACGTCATGGTGACGACATAGTAGCAGCTACATCAACCAACTTTGTATTTTATAAAAGCTGAATATGTTCCCTTTACAATGATACCAATATGATCTATATCAGTATAATAATATTGAAAACAAAGATGAAAACGTTTCCCTACCCCTAATAGAGAAATGTACTGAAAACTTTCAGGTACTCTTAAATATTGAAGTTTTACATGAAGAGCATCCCAGTTTATTTTTGGGGAACTTCCTGATTCCATTATTAGACACCCTAAGGTACCAGAAACAAAGTGGTATCGGGGGATCCTGGGGTGCACGGTGGGTTCACCTAGCCTACGGACTACACGAAGAACATTCAACAACATGGATAGAGATATTTTTGTCACTTTTATAAATCTATCGCCCAGTCGCTTGTTACAAATGACTCCAACATATGGCATAAAGCCACTATGCAATGACCACTTAAAGCTACAAAGCTATTTACAACAATTAAAACCCTAAGCTTTATGCAATAGATACCTTATCTTGTTGAATATAAATACGTACAATACGACATGGTATGATAGAAGTTCTTAACATAATAAACTAAATTGAAGAAGTGGACTTTGATCAACCTTTTAAACTCCGGCAAGAATCTTTAACCAGAAATTGTCTATCAAATGAGTTATAACTTTCTTGGATTCATTTGAGGTTTACTTTCCTTCCATTCCTGGAGGCAAATTGTACCAAGCTTACAGCATATTAGTCGAAAAAAATACTATTGTCAAAAGTTACTAGTTAAAATTTAAAATTCCTCAAAAACTAAGGTATATTCCCTCATCCAAAGTATTTACTTGGCTTTTGATAAAATATATTTTGGTCCTTCTGGTATCTTTTCAACATCTTGAAAAAAATTGTGGTTTAACAATTTTGGTCCACGCACTATTGATGAAGAATTGAATTCCGAGACGACTGTCAAGTGCTGTAAAATTATAACTGATGTTATATGTGTAATGAATCACCATTTGTCCACAAAACTATGGGGTAAATTGTTCTCTATTTGGACAATTAAAATAAATTTACACTGGGCACTGCTTTGCAGATGGTCAAAACAACTAAATAAACTAACACTTTCTAAAATCCCAGTTTCTTCGACATTAAGAACATCTTAAAATCAATTTCAAGAAAATGTTTAATAATCAATAATTAATTTTATCCAGCAAATTTGAAATTATGTGTCTACTTGCTTTAAATCTTCAAAGACGTGATCTTACAAGAAAATATATGTATGACCAAAATTGGCAAAGGCGTCGTGTTTTTGACGACAGTGTAAAAGGATCGCCAAACTTAAAAATTCAAACTCCTTGGGGCCTTTAACGGGGAGTGTTGTGTTTTTACTTCTTTTTGTTATATACAGCAAGTACTGGTAGGTTATTTTTATGTTTTGCATGCATTATTTCGTCACGCTTTCTAGTCGCTTATACAGTGTGGGCCTAAAACATTATTATTCTGAATAGCAGAATGACAACATCGCCTTATCAAATAATAGTACACAATTATGCGGGGTTTGTAAGAGGTGCAGAGGCAATGATTTGTTGGTATATGCAGGCTAACCATTTGTCCAGATCGGTACAGTGCGCAAGGTTGCCACTTGGGTACTTTTTTATCGTTAAGTGTTTGATTTTGATATAATTTTCATGTAAAAAGTCTGAATTTTTAGTACATGTACTTTTAATTGAAACCCCGTCAAAATGGGAAAACTCCGTCTAATTTGACCTTATTATTTTATCCGTCTGTTTATCCGTTTTTATGGTACAAATCCCGGCGTCAAAAACCGATAAATCCGTTGAATTGGTCAGTCTGTAATATGAATAAATGTAAGTTCAAACAGCAACAAAAATTTCATTTAAAGTTTTTTATTCATCAGTTGCTTACTTTCGCTTTTGAGCTTAAATTTTGCGGCGACAGACTTATTTTCTCTTCATATTCCCTTCACATTCTGTTTCTTTAAATTTGACCTAGGTCGCAATCATGTAAACAGAAATCAACGGTAAAAATATCGTAAACGCGCAAGCTATTTATAAAACCACTTAATAAGCCGGTTCAAGGAAAATTTGCATTTACTCACCTTGATCAAAAGAAGTGCTTCTTTTCTCTCGCGATTCGGGACTCACCGATCCTCCGGTTTGACGTTTCCACACCGTGCTTATCATATCAGAGTAAATAATGATACTTCAAACATGCAAGAAGGTTGACGGGTCAAAGCTAGGGATATAAATGTATAGTCCAAATTGCATGTATCATATATGAAAAAGATAATGAGAAGAAGCATAAGTTAGACTGTGTCAGAAATCCCTTCATAAAAGATGTTTGCAAAAAATCTATTTGAAGTGTGCCCTCCTACTGACTGTCGATATTCTCTACCAACTCACATTGTCCAAATTGACTCCTATCTAGAACAACCAACACCATCTATATCACACCACTCACTTAACCTTACATAGTTTTAATCTCCCGGTATTCGAATTCATTCTTTACAAAGCCCGTGTATGTCAGCATGTAATATTCAAACTTTGAAAGTATACTGTGCGGCGGGACGGAATCGACAGGTAGCCGATTAGCTTGGGTATTGGGAGGGTTCCGGGCTCGGGTCCCGGTACTGGCCTCTGTAATTTAAAGAAGAAGAACTTCTCAGAATTCTGACGAGCATAAATTATGATTCTACAATGCATACTGAACTGTTCAAACTCGTCTTTCTGTCCAGACTAACAATCAGCATAAATGCAGTCTTAATGTAAATGAGATTCAAATCCTCCAGCGAGCCTTGTCGTTGAAATCAAATCATTTATTATTATTTATTATTATTATTATTCAGTATTATTATTATTATTCAGTATTATTATTAATTATTACATTATTATTTTCAGTCACATAGATGATACTGATAAAGTAAAAACAAAAACATAAAACCCCATGTCTAAATCACAATCCCAAAGCAAAGCAAAAACTTTCAAACTGACAAATGGTTAAACACGTGATCTTTCACCAGGGAAGACCGGGGGTTCTGTCACTAAAGGTTCAGCAACTTTAGTCCGACTAATCAGCCCACTAAATACCCATTTTAATTTTTTGACTTTTTGGAGGTTTGTGGTCTGACAGCTTCCATTAATTGAATTCTTGAAATTTCTGGCGAAAACGGCAGAAACGAAAACACGCGTCGATAATTTCCAGTATTTCCTTACCTCGCTCTTGTTGACAACGTGGAACACTTCCTTAAACAATATTCTACCGATCCATGCTTAATTTTTAATTAAAATCCATCGATATCGGTAGAAATACAAGGTTTTCTGATGTCTCTTCAGCTCTCTGCCACTTTCACATCGTGAAGACATTACTTACTTGCATTGACCAATCAGATCGCGCGTTGCATTTGGATGGTGAAACTCGCAGTTCTATCTTTAGAAAGCACATGGTGATGTTTATTTACATTAACGATTCGCAATATGAATGATGTTTTCACGGGTATAACATATTGTTTTAGTTATTTTATTTTTATCAATACCATGTGAAGACATGTGTACTAATTGCAGTGAAGATTTCTCATGTTTTTTCTCGTTTATATCTACATAGGCGTAGGAGCAGGGGGGGGGGGGGCGGCCCCCGCAATATGTTGTCATAGTTTATGTTCATAGTGCAAGTGCTAAAAAAAGAAAAAAACAAGAGCTTTAACAGGAATTGTCCATCTGGTAACCAATCAATTATCAATTTCATCATTATACTTGTAAAAGGGCCTCTTGAAATTCACTCTTAGAAACGGCTAACAGCATCTCCAATGGCAGGGGCGGATCCAGGATTTTTTGAAAGGGGGGGGGGGTTGAGAATTATATCAATGCTAGGCCCATGGCCAACTTAATGATGTACATCAAAGGTAAATGTAGATTGGTGTGGTTAATTAGTTTATTTATATGGCACCAAACCTTCTTAATCTCCATGTAGCCAGAAGTCGTGAGTTGAGTACCGTACGTTTGAAAATTAATCATTGGACTTAATTATTTCATGCAGTTGTCTTAATATTTCACTGCTTTTAAGTCTCTCACTCAGAACGCTGCAAAATTTTCTGGGGTACCCCCATATCCATCTCCAATGAGAGGGTTGATTATGGAACTTGTGTCATAAAGTTATTTTTTTTCTTGCCTTGATAGCACAGTATTTTAACCTATCAAAACGCTGCAAAATACATTGAAGATGCGTCTGGACAGGGGTTAGTTTTGAAAATTTTCCGGGGAAGCCCCCTGGACCCCACCTATGCGAGGGGTTTAGCACCCCTCTCATACTCTCCCTGCCTGTGGCACGACATAGACATAGCTTCGGTTTGCCCCCCCCCCCCCATATTAAAAACCCTCTACGCCTATGATCTAAATTATTTTTTCTTTCAAATTGGGTAATATTTCTATCATATCTGGGACTTCCATTTCTAGCCCGTCCATGTAAAAGTAGCTTATACATATATACAGTGAGGTGCTTAATTTTTTCTCTCCAAAATTACTGGAATAATATTTCTAGGATACTAGTTCAGAAAAATGAGAGGGGTCAAGAATATAAAAATATAGAGAGAAGATCGCGACTACTCTATTTGAAAGTCCACATATAAATCTGACAATTATATCTCTAAATATTTTGAATACATTTCAATGTTACCTTTTGTAAATTACCAACGCCATGTGCTTTCTAAAGATAGAACTGCGAGTTTCACCATCCAAGTGCAACGCGTGATCTGATTGGTCAACGCAAATTAGTAATGTCTTCACGATGTGAAAGTGACAGAGAGCTGAAGAGACATCAAGAAACCTTGTATTTCTACCGATATCGATGGATTTTAATTAAAAATTAAGCATGGATCGGTAGAATAATGTTTAAGGAAGTGTTCCACGTTGTCAACAAGAGCGAGGTAAGGAAATACTGGAAATTATCGACGCCGTTTTCGCCAGAAATTTCAAGAATTCAATAATGGAAGCTGTCACACCACAAACCTCCAAAAAGTAAAAAAATTAAAATGGGGGTTTAGTGGGCTGATTAGTCGGACTACAGCAACTTCTGTTTAGATAGCTAATATTATATAGTGTATACACCAGCCACTTGTGACTTAGACCTTCGATACTAAAAATCATATAAAACACTCAAAACTTTCACTTACAATCAGTAAATATTGTAACATACTCATAATAGTACTCATCGTTTTAGTCATTTTTTCCTTCGATCCCCGTTGCTGTGCGGATTTTTTGGTTTTCACAATGGTGAGTCATAAAATCGCGGGATTTTCACAAACAATAACAAGACACGAAGGTTCTCCTAGTGTAAAGAGGAGGGATTTATATAAGAACAATAAGAACTACAACCAAATACAAAACATGTGCGACACCATTCCGTATGCATTACATGTTTATGCCACTGGACTGGTCAAAGGAATCTGTTAAATAGACAACTTGACAGCAAATAATCAGATCGAAATCCTAATAGAAACATGTCGCATTGCATAGAAGAAGGTAACACAAATATTCATCAAATACCTTACAAGTTGCAGTAGAGAAGACCTTACAAGTTACATAATTTACATGGATACAGAAATTACAGTGGAGGGGGTCTGATTGTTCCCTTATTTTGTCAAATGAATCGACCCCATTGTTATGACCTTAGTGGGCCATATTTCACATTATGTGAATACAACAATATTCATGACATAGTGTTTTGGGAAAGACTTTGAAAATGACACCCTCTGAAAAATCTTGGAATAAATCGAACACTAAACGTGTGTTTGAAATAAACCTGCAAACCCAAAAGCTGGAGACTTAATAAATATATATTACATGATCAAAACATCGAGCTGAGTATTTAAGCTGTTTGGTCTTAACCTTCATTCAAGGTAACAGTTACCTAAAGCAGTTAAATTTTTAAGATTTTATTTTCAAAAACCAAAATTGTAACTAGACCTGAAATTCATGACTCGGAACAGCCTTTTTTTGATACTGATGTTGCCATTTCAGTATCATAAAAAAGCCGTTTGGAGCCATGAATTTCATGTCTAATATGTAACGTGTATTAAGCCTTAACATGGCCATTCAAGTCTATTGGGCTAGATACGTGAAGAGATTCCTGAATATACTTGTGAATTTTAATTAACACACACACATATATATATATATATATATATATATATATATATATACATGTATATAGTCTTTGAATTAAATTTTTAGGGAATGGCAAAGACAGAGTGATATTTGCTTCAAAAGAAGATTTGTCTACACCAAGTAAAGCTGTAATAATAGAAGAGAATGAACAAGATGATGAATCTAAAGGTAAAGTACATGTAACAAATTCATAACACAGAGGAAAGAACAACAACTTTAATCAAGCATTTGTATATATAGCCTTAATAATTACACACAACTGTGTATATATAGTAGAAATCCTCTGAAACTGCAGGCCTAAGTTAGACTTTTTAATTCCACTTGGCACAGTGCTTAGTTGAATAAAAAAACCACTCGGCACTTGGAAAATTAACTCGGCACAGTCACCAATATATTAACACTCGGAACATTGGTTGGATTTTATGTTACACTAAATGACTTCCGAATGCGAAACGGTTTGCACATATGATGCAAAAGTTCAAACGATTTTGTTGATTCACGCTTGTAACAGAACAGCAAGATTTTTACAAAGGGGCCCGGAATGTTACAATTGACCTCCTTATACACAATTTTCATGACCTACACTTAACTGTCTGATGTATATATCTGATAAATTTAACTCGGCACCGTGACGAGTGCAATAACAACATCACTCGTCCCAGTACACATTTCACTTGTCAGGACAAGTGGACGAGTGAATAATCGAAGCCCTGAACTGGGCAGATTTTAATGCTACATGGTCAGAAGGATATATGGGCTTATGCAAATCATATAAAATTTGTTTGTTGCATCGTCACACGTACCAAAAACTAGGTTAAGGTGACCTGGGGGTGCAAAAATCTTTTAAAAATCTTGTCTGAAACCAATGGTGGGACAAAATATCCGATGTGATATTTAACTTCTCTAGGGTATTTATACATTCATTTCATGTAATTTTGTCCAAAAATGTGCTGTGCTTTTTTGTGTTAAATTTTGAAAAATTCGTAAAATAAAATACACATTTTAATGCTTTTATTTCAGGTGCAACACTGCCAAATGGGGATATAAACTGGAAATGTCCTTGTTTTGAAAGAGAATTGGTAGGACCTTGCAGCTCTCAATATAGAGAATCCTTTACATGCTTTCACTTCAGCAAAGCAGAACCTAAAGGTGCAGACTGTGCTGAAACAATGTTGGAATACAGTAAATGCGTACATGAACACTCATATTATTACAGTGATCGGATTAATGTTGTCGAAGAACAAGAACTTGATGCATCTGAAAACAAAAGTTGATAATAGAGTATTTAGGTTTTAGAATAATTCAATTTAAATAAATTACATTGTTCTTACCATGTTAGTGTGAACAGATATAAGAGGCTAGAGTCTGTATAAAATCACATTTTAAACCATTGATTTTGTACTTAGATATGAAAGTGTGGTGTCTTGAGTATCTTGAATGGACTTTTCTGTTGGAAATGTCAAATAATAAACTGTTTGTTGATACTGTTAGGCACTAATTCTAATTTAGATTTTCAATTTAAATATACAGCCTGTTAGATTAAGTATACAGCCAAAGTTTCTTCTATTATAGTTAATGTTTAGTAGACTGACTTGTCTTTTAATTTAAATCCATGCTGGTATGTTTCTTTTAAAATGCCTTTGCCTTGGAAATGTTTGAGTCCATACTTTAGCAATACATTGCCTGTATTGTAGTTACTTATGTACAGGGCACTTTAAAGATTTATGTACTGATCAAGGACCAGGCACAGGCATGCTCAGTCCATACATGCTAGTAAGTTGTACCATGTAATTACCCAATGCAATTGATTGTAACAGATTGCTGCAGAACTGATATGAAATAAATGTTAATATTGCAGTCATTGTCAAAATTTAGGCCAGTCTTAAGATCCAAAACAATTTTTCAATCAGACCTGTGACATTTCAGTCAGACCTGTTAACATTTCAGCCAGACCTGTTAACTTTTCAGTAGGACCTTTAATACTTATATTTGTATATATATGTTTTTATAGAAGTTTTAAGGAATTGCTTTCAGTTTTACATACATTAATCAAATATCCAGGCTTTTTGCCAATACATCATCTCATTGATGAAGCTATTTGTTTTATATAGTTAAAGGTTTATTTGTATCTGAGGTTGTTTTCAAGTCAGATATTTCTCATATACATGTATTATGTAAATGTGTGTGTGTTACTTGTTATATATGTTTAGTGGATTAGTAGTAACACTGTGGTACAGTCTACACTGGATGTTCCAACATAAAGATAGCCAAATAGCCCATGTAAACAACACCAGCATAAGTTGAAAGCTGATTTTTGACTTATCTGTTCATTTTAACATGTGATGGTGTATTGGTTCATCAATCAAACACATAAATGATTATATTGAAATAGTTAACTCCATCTGATACACTGTTTAAACATTGAAACAAGTTGGCTGTTTGGCTCACTATATGCTGCAATATCCCGTGTATGCTGTACCACAGTGAGTGAGATGACGTCTTGATTTTTTATAGGATAAACCAATATTTCTGGAGTTGAGTACAATAATTGCGTTTTATGCTCCAGTCAATATTCCTTCTCTTATGTAAAAATGGTTCTGAGATAGGGTAGAAAACCAGAGCACACAGAGTAAACCCACCGACTGTTGGAAATCTAGGCCAAAAAAATGCCTCACACTTGGATCTGCTTGAGTGAGATTCAAACGGAGACAGTGAGAGGTGATGCGATTCTTAAGCACACATTTTAGTCAAACTTACCAGTAGTCGCTGTTGTTTAAGGATACATGTACTAAATAGGTACTAATGATTTATAATTTGTATGTATTTATAATGTCTTCCAATAATGTTTCCTTTTAAATCCTGTACAAGCATACAGAAAATTTAATTAAGATATTGTCAGCATTTGAGAATTAAACAGTGTCTATCTTCTAGGTCCATGTCATAAATGAATGTTAAAGCTGTCCGGAGCATGGTGAAAATTACAGTCAAACCTATCGTAAATACCATCTATATATAAGGGTTGCCTTCTTTTAAAACCCAGTAAAATTTTATCCTTTGTGCTCTTTATTCAGGTTATTTGAACCTGTATTTAAAGGTCACATGCTAATAAAAGCCACTTTTTAACTTGTTTCCTTGGGTGGCCTTTATAGACAGGTTTGACTGTACATTTTATTTTTTTTTAAATACCTTAATTTAAGTGACATAAGACCCAATAAAATGTGAGTAAATTAGTTTAACAATAAAACACAAACGACAATAACATGTTGTAAAATAATATCATAGTAAGGTAGGCATTATCAACTCTATGTAGGTAGCAGAATTCATTATTATATCCCCCGCAAACAAAGTTTAGATGGGTATATAGGAATCACCCTGTATGTTCATCTGTCTGGCTGTCCTTCCTAATATCGTGCCAACTCCATATCTTCCATGTCTATGGATGGATTTTGAGCAAACTTTGCACAAGAAATGTAAATCAACATGAAATGATGTGTTGAATACCAAATTTATGTGCATACGTCAAAGGTCAAGGTCAAGAGGCCAATGTTGGGGGGGGGGGGGGGGGGGGTGTTTTAGCTCTTGAGACAGTTCTAGTTTTATAATTGCTTTTCCAAAATTAGCAATAAGGAGTAGACCCAAACAATAAGGGCATTAAAAGGTACAGGAACAGGTAACATATTTTCTCAGGTAGGTTTTATCAAGTACAGTATCCATGGTAACAGAATCTATTGTTGTATTATTGTTGTGTGTACTCGTAAGTTAATTATGAAATGGAAATGATGAATAGAAAGTTGTTTAAAGACTGGTAGTTTGAAAAAAATAAAATAAAAAGATGAATTAAAAATCATGAATTCCATATTTATTAAGTCCAATGAAGTCATGAGACCCAACCAACTAACTAAATTTACAAGTAGCATCAGAAAGAGGTTGCCAGTTGCACCCTTGGGAAGCCATAATACAGATGTATATTGCCGTGTTGTTATTAGGAGTGTTTAGCATCAACATCAGTTTGACAATAGTGCCATTCAGAGGGGTAAACACCTGTGAGAGGTTGTAAGTAGTACCATGGGAGGGTTAAACACCAGTGATAGGGTCAGTAGTACCAATGGGAGGGTTAAACACCTGTGAGAAGTTGTAAGTAGTACCAATGGGAGGTTAAACACGCAGTGATAGGTTGTAAGTAGTACCAATGGGAGGGTTAACACCAGTGATAGGTTGTAAGTAGTACCAATGGGAGGGTTAAACACCAGTGATAGGTTGTAAGTATACCAATGGGAGGGTTAACACCAGTGATATGTTGTAAGTAGTACCAATGGGAGGGTTAACACCAGTGACAGGTTGTCAGTTAGTACCAATGGGAGGGTTAAACACCAGTGAGAGGTTGTAAGTAGTTACCAATGGGAGGGTTAAACACCAGTGAGAGGTTGTAAGTAGTACCAATGGGAGGGTTAAACACCAGTGATAGGTTGTAAGTAGTACCAATGGGAGGGTTAAACACCAGTGAGAGGTGTAAGTAGTACCATGGGAGGTTAAAACCACCAGTGTAGGTTGTAAGTAGTACCAATGGGAGGGTTAAACCACCAGTGATAGGTTGTAAGTAGTACCAATGGGAGGGTTAAACACCAGTGAGAGGTTGTAAGTAGTACCAATGGGAGGGTTAAACACCAGTGATAGGTTGTAAGTAGTACCAATGGGAGGGTTAAACACCAGTGAGAGGTTGTAAGTAGTATCAGTGGGAGGGTTAAACACCAGTTATAGGTTGTCAGTAGTACCAATGGGAGGGTTAAACACCAGCTATAGGTTGTCAGTAGTACCAATGGGAGGGTTTAACACCAGTGAGAGGTTGTAAGTAGTACAAATGGGAGGGTTAAACACCAGTGAGTGATTGTCAGTAGTACCAGTAAGAGGGTTTAACACCAGTGATAGGTTGTCAGTAGTACCAATGGGAGGGTTTAACACCAGTGAGTGATTGTCAGTAGTACCAGTGAGAGGGTTTAACACCAGTGAGAGGTTGTAAGTAGTACCAATGGGAGGGTTTAACACCAGTGAGAGGTTGTAAGTAGTACAAATGGGAGGGTTAAACACCAGTTAGAGGTTGTAAGTAGTACCAATGGGAGGGTTAAACACCAGTGAGAGGTTGTAAGTAGTACCAGTGGGAGGGTTAAACACCAGTTATAGGTTGTCAGTAGTACCAATGGGAGGGTTTAACACCACTTAGAGGCTGTAAGTAGTATCAATGGGAGGGTTAAACACCAGTTATAGGTTGTCAGTAGTACCAATGGGAGGGTTAAACACCAGTTATAGGTTGTCAGTAGTACCAATAGGAGGTTTTAACACCACTTAGAGGCTGTAAGTAGTATCAATGGGAGGTTAAACACCAGTTATAGGTTGTCAGTAGTACAAATGGGAGGTTTTAAACCACTTAGAGGCTGTAAAGTAGTATCAATGGGAGGGTTAAACACCAGTATAGTTGTCAGTAGTACCAATGGGAGGTTTTAACACCAGTTAGAGGTTGTAAGTAGTACCAATGGGAGGGTTAAACACCAGTTATAGGTTGTCAGTAGTACCAATGGTAGGGTTTAACACCAGTTAGAGCTTGTAAGTAGTACCAATGGGAGGGTTAAACACCCAGTGAGAGGTTGTAAGTAGTATCAGTGGGAGGGTTAAAAACCAGTTATAGGTTGTCAGTAGTACCAATGGAGGGTTAACACCAGTTATAGGTTGTAAGTAGTACCAATGGGAGGTTTTAACACCAGTTAGAGGTTGTAAGTAGTATCAGTGGGAGGGTTTAACACCAGTTATAGGTTGTCAGTAGTACCAATGGTAGGGTTTAACACCAGTTATAGGTTGTAAGTAGTACCAATGGGAGGTTTTAACACCAGTTAGAGGTTGTAAGTAGTATCAATGGGAGGGTTAAAACACCAGTTATAGGTTGTCAGTAGTACCAAGGTAGGGTTTAACACCAGTTAGAGGTTGTAAGTAGTACCAATGGGAGGGAAACACCAGTGAGAGGTGTAAGTAGTATCAGTGGGAGGGTTAAACACCAGTTATAGGTGTCAGTAGTACCAGGGGAGGGATTAACACCTTATAGGTTGTAAGTAGTACCAATGGGAGGGTTTAACACCACTTAGAGGCTGTAAGTAGTATCAATGGGAGGGTTAAACACCAGTATAGGTTGTCAGTAGTACCAATGGGAGGGTTAAACACCAGTTATAGGTTGTCAGTAGTACCAATGGGAGGGTTAAACACCAGTTATAGGTTGTCAGTAGTACCAATGGGATGGTTTAACACCACTTAGAGGCTGTAAGTAGTATCAATGGGAGGGTTAAACACCAGTTATAGGTTGTCAGTAGTACCAATGGTAGGGTTTAACACCAGTTAGAGGTTGTAAGTAGTACCAATGGGAGGGTTAAAACACCAGTGAGAGGTCAGTAGTACCAGTGAGAGGTTTTAACACCAGTGAGAGGTCAGTAGTACCAATGGGAGGTTTAACACCAGTTAGAGGTTGTCAGTAGTACCAAATGGGGGTTAAACACAGTTAAAGGTTGTAAGTAGTACCAATGGGAAGGGTTAAACACCAGTGAGTGATTGTCAGTAGTACCAATGGGAGGGTTTAACACCACTTAGAGGTTGTAAGTAGTACCAATGGGAGGGTTAAACACCAGTGAGAGGTTGTCAGTAGTACAGTGAGAGGGTTTAACACCAGTAAGAGGTTGTCAGTAGTACCAATGGGAGGGTTAACACCAGTTAGAGGTTGTCAGTAGTACCAATGGGAGGGTTAAACACCAGTGAGTGGTTGTCAGTAGTACCAGTGAGAGGGTTTAACCACCAGTATAGGTTGTCAGTAGTACCAATGGGAGGGTTTAACACCAGTTAGAGGTTGTAAGTAGTACCAATGGGACGGTTTAACACCAGTTATAGGTTGTAAGTAGTACCAATGGGAGGGTTTAACACCAGTTATAGGTTGTCAGTAGTACCAATGGAGGGTTAAACACCAGTTAGAGGTTGTAAGTAGTACCAGTGGGAGGGTTAAACACCAGTTAGAGGTTGTAAGTAGTACCAATGGGAGGGTTAAACACCAGTGAGAGGTTGCCAGTAGTACCAGTGAGAGGTTGCCAGTAGTACCAGTTAGAGGTTGTAAGTAGTACCAATGGGAGGGTTTAACACCAGTTATAGGTTGTCAGTAGTACCAATGGGAGGGTTTAACACCACTTAGGTTGTAAGTAGTACCAATGGGAGGGTTAAACACCAGTGATAGGTGGTAAGTAGTACCAATGGGAGGGTTTAACACCAGTTATAGGTTGTAAGTAGTACCAATGGGAGGGTTAAACACCAGTGATAGGTTGTAAGTAGTACCAGTGAGAGGGTTTAACAGCAGTTAGAGGTTGTAAGTAGTACCAAGGGAGGGTTTAACACAGTTATAGGTTGTCAGTAGTACCAATGGGAGGGTTAAACACCAGTTAGAGGTTGGAAGTAGTACCAATGGGAGGGTTTAACACCAGTTATAGGTTGTAAGTAGTACCAATGGGAGGGTTAAACACCAGTGATAGGTTGTAAGTAGTACCAATGGGAGGGTTAAACACCAGTGAGAGGTTGTCAGTAGTACCAATGGGAGGGTTAAACACCAGTGAGAGGTTGTAAGTAGTACCAATGGGAGGGTTAAACACCAGTTAGAGGTTGTAAGTAGTACCAATGGAGGGTTAAACACCAGTTAGAGGTTGTCAGTAGTACCAATGGGAGGGTTAACACCAGTTAGAGGTTGTAAATAGTATCAGTGGGAGGGTTAAACACCAGTGAGAGGTTGTAAGTAGTACCAATGGGAGGGTTTAACACCTGTGAGAGGTTGTCAGTATCTATGGGAGGGTTAAACACCAGTAGAGGTTGTAAGTAGTACCAATGGGAGGGTTAAACACCAGTGATAGGTTGTAAGTAGTACCAATGGGAGGGTTAAACACCAGTGAGAGGTAAGTAGTACCAATGGGAGGGTTAAACACCAGTGAGAGGTTGTCAGTATCTATGGGAGGGTTAAACACCAGTGAGAGGTTTTAAGTAGTATCAATGGGAGGGTTAAACACCAGTGAGAGGTTGTAAGTAGTACCAGTGGGAGGGTTAAACACCAGTGAGAGGTTGTCAGTATCTATGGGAGGGTTAAACACCAGTGAGAGGTTGTCAATATCTATGGGAGGGTTAAACACCAGTGAGAGGTTTTAAAGTATCAATGGGAGGGTTAAACACCAGTGAGAGGTTGTAAGTAGTACCAGTGGGAGGGTTAAACACCAGTGAGAGGTTGTCAGTATCTATGGGAGGGTTAAACACCAGTGAGAGGTTGTAAGTAGTACCAATGGGAGGGTTAAACACCAGTTAGAGGTTGTAAGTAGTACCAATGGGAGGGTTAAACACCAGTGATAGGTTGTAAGTAGTACCAAGGGGAGGGTTTAACACCTGTGAGAGGTTGTAAGTAGTACCAATGGGAGGGTAAACACCAGTGAGAGGTTGTAAGTAGTACCAATGGGAGGGTTAAACACCAGTGAGAGGTTGTAAGTAGTACCAATGGGAGGGTTAAACACCAGTGAGAGGTTGTAAGTAGTACCAATGGGAGGGTTAAACACCAGTGATAGGTTGTAAGTAGTACCAATGGGAGGGTTAAACACCAGTGAGAGGTTGTAAGTAGTACCAATGGGAGGGTTAAACACCAGTTAGAGGTTGTAAGTAGTACCAATGGAGGGTTTAACACCAGTGAGAGGTTGTAAGTAGTACCAATGGGAGGGTTAAACACCAGTGAGAGGTTGTAAGTAGTACCAATGGGAGGGTTAAACACCAGTGAGAGGTTGTAAGTAGTACCAATGGGAGGGTTAAACACCAGTGAGAGGTTGTAAGTAGTACCAATGGGAGGGTTTAACACCAGTGATAGGTTGTAAGTAGTACCAATGGGAGGGTTTAACACCTGTGAGAGGTTGTAAGTAGTACGAATGGGAGGTTAAACACCAGTGAGAGGTTGTAAGTAGTACCAATGGGAGGGTTAAACACCAGTTAGAGGTTGTAAGTAGTACCAATGGGAGGGTTAAACACCAGTGATAGGTTGTAAGTAGTACCAATGGGAGGGTTAAACACCTGTGAGAGGTTGTAAGTAGTAGCAATAGGAGGGTTAAACACCAGTGAGAGGTTGTAAGTAGTACCAATGGGAGGGTTAAACACCAGTGAGAGGTTGTAAGTAGTACCAATGGGAGGGTTTAACACCTGTGAGAGGTTGTAAGTAGTAGCAATAGGAGGGTTAAACACCAGTGAGAGGTTGTAAGTAGTACCAATGGGAGGGTTAAACACCAGTGAGAGGTTGTAAGTAGTATCAGTGGGAGGGTTAAACACCAGTTATAGGTTGTCAGTAGTACCAATGGGAGGGTTTAACACCAGTTATAGGTTGTAAGTAGTACCAATGGGAGGTTTTAACACCAGTTAGAGGTTGTAAGTAGTATCAGTGGGAGGGTTTAACACCAGTTATAGGTTGTCAGTAGTACCAATGGTAGGGTTTAACACCAGTTATAGGTTGTAAGTAGTACCAATGGGAGGTTTTAACACCAGTTAGAGGTTGTAAGTAGTATCAATGGGAGGGTTAAACACCAGTTATAGGTTGTCAGTAGTACCAATGGTAGGGTTTAACACCAGTTAGAGGTTGTAAGTAGTACCAATGGGAGGGTTAAACACCAGTGAGAGGTTGTAAGTAGTATCAGTGGGAGGGTTAAACACCAGTTATAGGTTGTCAGTAGTACCAGTGGGAGGGATTAACACCAGTTATAGGTTGTAAGTAGTACCAATGGGAGGGTTTAACACCACTTAGAGGCTGTAAGTAGTATCAATGGGAGGGTTAAACACCAGTTATAGGTTGTCAGTAGTACCAATGGGAGGGTTAAACACCAGTTATAGGTTGTCAGTAGTACCAATGGGAGGGTTAAACACCAGTTATAGGTTGTCAGTAGTACCAATGGGATGGTTTAACACCACTTAGAGGCTGTAAGTAGTATCAATGGGAGGGTTAAACACCAGTTATAGGTTGTCAGTAGTACCAATGGTAGGGTTCAACACCAGTTAGAGGTTGTAAGTAGTACCAATGGGAGGGTTAAACACCAGTGAGAGGTCAGTAGTACCAGTGAGAGGGTTTAACACCAGTAAGAGGTCAGTAGTACCAATGGGAGGGTTTAACACCAGTTAGAGGTTGTCAGTAGTACCAATGGGAGGGTTAAACACCAGTTAAAGGTTGTAAGTAGTACCAATGGGAGGGTTAAACACCAGTGAGTGATTGTCAGTAGTACCAATGGGAGGGTTTAACACCACTTAGAGGTTGTAAGTAGTACCAATGGGAGGGTTAAACACCAGTGAGAGGTTGTCAGTAGTACCAGTGAGAGGGTTTAACACCAGTAAGAGGTTGTCAGTAGTACCAATGGGAGGGTTTAACACCAGTTAGAGGTTGTCAGTAGTACCAATGGGAGGGTTAAACACCAGTGAGTGGTTGTCAGTAGTACCAGTGAGAGGGTTTAACACCAGTTATAGGTTGTCAGTAGTACCAATGGGAGGGTTTAACACCAGTTAGAGGTTGTAAGTAGTACCAATGGGACGGTTTAACACCAGTTATAGGTTGTAAGTAGTACCAATGGGAGGGTTTAACACCAGTTATAGGTTGTCAGTAGTACCAATGGGAGGGTTAAACACCAGTTAGAGGTTGTAAGTAGTACCAGTGGGAGGGTTAAACACCAGTTAGAGGTTGTAAGTAGTACCAATGGGAGGGTTAAACACCAGTGAGAGGTTGCCAGTAGTACCAGTGAGAGGTTGCCAGTAGTACCAGTTAGAGGTTGTAAGTAGTACCAATGGGAGGGTTTAACACCAGTTATAGGTTGTCAGTAGTACCAATGGGAGGGTTTAACACCACTTAGAGGTTGTAAGTAGTACCAATGGGAGGGTTAAACACCAGTGATAGGTTGTAAGTAGTACCAATGGGAGGGTTTAACACCAGTTATAGGTTGTAAGTAGTACCAATGGGAGGGTTAAACACCAGTGATAGGTTGTAAGTAGTACCAGTGAGAGGGTTTAACAGCAGTTAGAGGTTGTAAGTAGTACCAATGGGAGGGTTTAACACCAGTTATAGGTTGTCAGTAGTACCAATGGGAGGGTTAAACACCAGTTAGAGGTTGGAAGTAGTACCAATGGGAGGGTTTAACACCAGTTATAGGTTGTAAGTAGTACCAATGGGAGGGTTAAACACCAGTGATAGGTTGTAAGTAGTACCAATGGGAGGGGAGGTTGTCAGTAGTACCAATGGGAGGGTTAAACACCAGTGAGAGGTTGTAAGTAGTACCAATGGGAGGGTTAAACACCAGTTAGAGGTTGTAAGTAGTACCAATGGGAGGGTTAAACACCAGTTAGAGGTTGTCAGTAGTACCAATGGGAGGGTTTAACACCAGTTAGAGGTTGTAAATAGTATCAGTGGGAGGGTTAAACACCAGTGAGAGGTTGTAAGTAGTACCAATGGGAGGGTTTAACACCTGTGAGAGGTTGTCAGTATCTATGGGAGGGTTAAACACCAGTTAGAGGTTGTAAGTAGTACCAATGGGAGGGTTAAACACCAGTGATAGGTTGTAAGTAGTACCAATGGGAGGGTTAAACACCAGTGAGAGGTAAGTAGTACCAATGGGAGGGTTAAACACCAGTGAGAGGTTGTCAGTATCTATGGGAGGGTTAAACACCAGTGAGAGGTTTTAAGTAGTATCAATGGGAGGGTTAAACACCAGTGAGAGGTTGTAAGTAGTACCAGTGGGAGGGTTAAACACCAGTGAGAGGTTGTCAGTATCTATGGGAGGGTTAAACACCAGTGAGAGGTTGTCAATATCTATGGGAGGGTTAAACACCAGTGAGAGGTTTTAAGTAGTATCAATGGGAGGGTTAAACACCAGTGAGAGGTTGTAAGTAGTACCAGTGGGAGGGTTAAACACCAGTGAGAGGTTGTCAGTATCTATGGGAGGGTTAAACACCAGTGAGAGGTTGTAAGTAGTACCAATGGGAGGGTTAAACACCAGTTAGAGGTTGTAAGTAGTACCAATGGGAGGGTTAAACACCAGTGATAGGTTGTAAGTAGTACCAATGGGAGGGTTTAACACCTGTGAGAGGTTGTAAGTAGTACCAATGGGAGGGTTAAACACCAGTGAGAGGTTGTAAGTAGTACCAATGGGAGGGTTAAACACCAGTGAGAGGTTGTAAGTAGTACCAATGGGAGGGTTAAACACCAGTGAGAGGTTGTAAGTAGTACCAATGGGAGGGTTAAACACCAGTGATAGGTTGTAAGTAGTACCAATGGGAGGGTTAAACACCAGTGAGAGGTTGTAAGTAGTACCAATGGGAGGGTTAAACACCAGTTAGAGGTTGTAAGTAGTACCAATGGGAGGGTTTAACACCAGTGAGAGGTTGTAAGTAGTACCAATGGGAGGGTTTAAACCAGTGAGAGGTTGTAAGTAGTACCAATGGGAGGGTTAAACACCAGTGAGAGGTTGTAAGTAGTACCAATGGGAGGGTTAAACACCAGTGAGAGGTGTAAGTAGTACCAATGGGAGGGTTAAACACCAGTGAGAGGTTGTAAGTAGTACCAATGGGAGGGTTTAACACCAGTGATAGGTTGTAAGTAGTACCAATGGGAGGGTTTAACACCTGTGAGAGGTTGTAAGTAGTACGAATGGGAGGGTTAAACACCAGTGAGAGGTTGTAAGTAGTACCAATGGGAGGGTTAAACACCAGTTAGAGGTTGTAAGTAGTACCAATGGGAGGGTTAAACACCAGTGATAGGTTGTAAGTAGTACCAATGGGAGGGTTAAACACCTGTGAGAGGTTGTAAGTAGTAGCAATAGGAGGGTTAAACACCAGTGAGAGGTTGTAAGTAGTACCAATGGGAGGGTTAAACACCAGTGAGAGGTTGTAAGTAGTACCAATGGGAGGGTTTAACACCTGTGAGAGGTTGTAAGTAGTACCAATGGGAGGGTTAAACACCAGTGAGAGGTTGTAAGTAGTACCAATGGGAGGGTTAAACACCAGTGATAGGTTGTAAGTAGTACCAATGGGAGGGTTTAACACCTGTGAGAGGTTGTAAGTAGTACCAATGGGACGGTTTAACACCAGTTATAGGTTGTAAGTAGTACCAATGGGAGGGTTAAACACCAGTGAGAGGTTGTAAGTAGTACCAATGGGAGGGTTTAACACCTGTGAGAGGTTGTAAGTAGTACCAATGGGAGGGTTAAACACCAGTGAGAGGTTGTAAGTAGTACCAATGGGAGGGTTAAACACAGTGATAGGTTGTAAGTAGTACCAATGGGAGGGTTTAAACACCAATGAGTGATTGTAAGTAGTACCAATGGGAGGGTTAAACACCAGTGAGTGATTGTAAGTAGTACCAATGGGAGGGTTAAACACCAGTGAGAGGTTGTAAGTAGTACCAATGGGAGGGTTAAACACCAGTGATAGGTTGTAAGTAGTACCAATGGGAGGGTTTAACACCAGTGAGAGGTTGTAAGTAGTACAATGGGAGGGTTAAACACCAGTGAGAGGTTGTAAGTAGTACCAATGGGAGGGTTAAACACCAGTGATAGGTTGTAAGTAGTACCAATGGGAGGGTTAAACACCAGTGAGAGGTTGTCAGTATCTATGGGAGGGTTAAACCAGTGAGAGGTTGTAAGTAGTACCAATGGGAGGGTTAAACACCAGTGAGAGGTTGTCAGTATCTATGGGAGGGTTAAACACCAGTGAGAGGTTGTAAGTAGTACCAATGGGAGGGTTAAACACCAGTGAGAGGTTGTAAGTAGTACCAATGGGAGGGTTAAACACCAGTGAGAGGTTGTAAGTAGTACCAATGGGAGGGTTTAACACCAGTGAGAGGTTGTAAGTAGTACCAATGGGAGGGTTAAACACCAGTGAGAGGTTGTAATTAGTACCAATGGGAGGGTTAAACACCAGTGAGAGGTTGTAAGTAGTACCAATGGGAGGGTTAAACACCAGTGAGAGGTTGTAAGTAGTACCAATGGGAGGGTTAAACACCAGTGAGAGGTTGTAAGTAGTACCAATGGGAGGGTTAAACACCCGTGATAGGTTGTAAGTAGTACCAATGGGAGGGTTAAACACCAGTGATAGGTTGTAAGTAGTACCAATGGGAGGGTTTAACACCAGTGATAGGTTGTAAGTAGTACCAATGGGAGGGTTAAACACCAGTGAGAGGTTGTAAGTAGTACTATGGGGCCCACTGGTAATGCTGGAAATCCTTCTACTGACACTACCGGTAACATCCCAAATGCACTGGTAATAAACACTTCAAATAATACTACTGGCAACATGCTACTAGTGTTAAACCCTCCCATTACTAATACTGGCCTTAGTTCTAAAGTAACCAATGACAGACAATCTTATCTAAGAAATGTCGGATTGTGAAACTGGGGTCTGGGAACCTCCGACTTATGCCAAATCCTACCACTGAAACTGCTATTATTAGCAACCGCTATTGCCATTTTTGAATACATGTACATTAAAAACTTTCTTGTAGGTTCTGCTGACAGCCTCCTTTTGTCATTAGATCTACTATTTTTATTACTGGAAACCTTCTATTGGTAATATTAGCAACTTTCCCATTGATGTTACTGACAATCTAACTGATGCTACTCGGAACTTCCACTAGTATTAACTCTACCACTAATGCTACTGACAGTCCTCCACTAATGCAAAATCCTCCCATTGGCACCCCTCTCACTGCCATCCTCCCACTGATATCATTGACAATTCTCATGTGCTAAACCCTCCTGATAATACAAAGTACTGGCATCATATTACTAGCGCTAACACCCTCAACCCCCACGGTACTACTGACAACATCTCGCTGGTGTTAAATCCTCCTGACAGCCTCTTATTGGTGTTGAACCCTCCTAATAGTACTACTGGCATCATATTACTAGGGTTAAATACCATTGGAGATGATAGTAGTTCCAGTGAACGATTGTTTTAGAACAAATGGGAAAGTTTCAAATTTTACCAGTGAGAGGTTTACAGTTTGATGTTTGCCATTGTGAGAGTTTAGCATTACTGAGTCGATCATCTGGTCATGATCATGATGTAAATTGTTACGATTGAACTATATGTGAAGGTAATTGCCATTGATTTCAATTTTGACATTTTGAAAAAAAATCTCATTTGTACTCTCCAGGCCTCCAATAAAAAAATTAACTGAAGGAATTTTGAACATTTTGCTATATTGTTTATCAAATGCTTAAAATTCAATCTTCGAGCACCTATGACCAAAACTCATGTTACGCAATTGGCGCTGTATATAACCAACACAGACGAAACAGCATACCAGCTTTATGTGTCGTCATAAGACGGTTGTATCGGAAGAATCGACTCGTTTGTCTGTGACACAAAACACCATAATACACCAATTGAAATGTCTGTTATATCTCTGTCTGGTCTGGTCCCTGTTCTATAATCATTCCTTAACAAAGATTTTTCCTTGACTTAAAATAATTTAAACATTTTTTGTGGAATTTAAAATAAAATAATTTTTCGAAAAAATTAAAACACATATATTAAGTGAGTCTATCTTCAGAATGGCAGCTTGAATTCTAAATATCTTGAAAATAGCAAATGGTATTAAGATTTCAAATTTGCGAGATTAAAGTAAAGGAAAATTTTAGTAGGAATGATTGAAAGAAAGAGATCTAGAATTGTTTTACCCGACCATAGACCTGCTGACAATAATGTAGCTGACAAAGGCAAGGGATGAAGAAATTTGAACTGTGGAATATCTGAAGTACTTGTTTTGCATCCAACTAAAGGATGAATTTCACATTTTCAATCATATTAGCTATTGTTAATACCGGTAAAGTTTTGCAATGCCAATAGGTGCCTAGTATACTTACATCATTGCCTCGAAACAAATTGGCTTAAAGCATATCAAAATAAGCACATACCATTATACACAGTATATTACATAAAGGGCTAAATTACGATAAAAACCTTTATGTGGGAATTTTCAAAGTATCGTTTTACTACTATTTTAGGCAATGTATTGCTTATCCTCGGTACCTCGAAACACATCAACAAACTAAAAATATATATGACACGTATATTTCATATTTTAACAAAAAGGATTCAAGCATAGTGAAGCTTTGACTTTTTGTCATTTTGTTTCTATAGGTTGTGCCACTACCAAGTATGGTTATCGTTAGTGCCTCGGAAGAAAAGTGCTTGAAGCAACAAATTAAGCACATATCATAACACAGTGTGTTTCATATAGGCGGAAAAGGGGTCCGAGCATAGGGAAATTCATAGGGAAATTGTGTAATACTAGTTATAGGCAATGCCACTACCAAGTATGATTATCCTCGGTGTGTCAGACGAAAATATGAGTTTGAAACAAAAACTAAGAACATTCATAACACTGTATATTTTATCATAGGTTCGACCTTATCAGACTAACTTAATAACTAAAAGTCCTAGCCTTGATGCTGTACTATAGGCTAAGACTTTTAATATATATCATATTATAATTTCAGTGAAAACAATTGAAGTGTCATTTCGTAATGTCTATCATGATGAAGTATATTTAATTGCCTCTAGTGCCTAGGGACATTTCAGGCTACTTCTACTTCTACATCTATACTGGAAAGGACGTACCTACATACGGTATCACGTCCAATGGTGGTGTCAAAGATAGGACATATTGGCTAAAGCAGCAACCTAAGCCGCGTGACATATGCATGGTATATTTCAAATAGGCGAAAACATGTAGTCGGTTGATTGCGGTGGGCCTACTGAGATACTAGGTTTAAGTTGCAAAAAATATAGTATTAATAATAAACGCCAATGTACGTGCAAGTTTCTTGAGAATAACAATCATGTACTTGTAGTATTTTTCAAAAATAATAAATGGGCTCTAGAGTTACATCATTTTTAGAATCAACGACAAATTCTTTGTGTAACTTGACATTTCTTTATTAGAAAACATTTTGTTATTGATAAAATTTAAGATAGCTATACCATTGGAGCAGAGGCATGTTATAAGTTGTCTATGACCAATATGGCTGATTTAAATTATTTCCTTGGCAACCGAGCGAATCAAGCAAATTCATAGATTATAAACATGCTGGATCGTAAGACTTGAATTTCATGTTCCGGACAAAATAGTATCGATACGTTTTCCATTAATCTTTTAGTTTTATATGGGTGTACTTTATTAGCGAAGTGGTTGGCGAGCTCCGTGTTGTTGTGATAAAGTACACTCATTCCGTACAGTAGTCAGTGCGTTGAACACATCTGTCACTACTGAATGAAGTACGACCATAGTTGATGGAAAATTAGAATCTGATGACTTCGTATTAGATGGAACCTTACTCTGATGTGATTGCAAACCAGCCCGTTGTTATCGACAACGTAAGTTACAAAGAATAATCTACCGAAGAAGCCATTTTGTTGTTAAAATAATCGCTGTCAAATGTCCCAGACGATGCATGAAATGATGATGCTGATCATTCGGAAGCCATATTTCATTTTTGCCCCAAAATGACTCATTTCATTGATTTTTCTGACAGTTTGCAACAATTTACATAAATATATCATTGTATTTGGTATATGAATTCAATTAAAGCGTGGTAGATAGTCCGATATTTCAAAAGGTGTGGGTGTTGCATTAGTTTATTGATCTGTAGAGAACTTTTCACAATCATCTCATTAAATTAAGGGGAGACTACTCTGAGGTTAAAACCCATGATAACAGATGTGTGTAAATTTTATAAGGAGCTAGATGCATGTTCAAAACTTCAAATGTATATAGGTCTTTCCTTTAGGCATACCAGCTGGGTCAGATTCTGTATTTCTCTTCTTCTACAGATTATAACCTCCTTCAACTGGTTGAAAATTGTTATTTGTAGGAGTGGCACACAAATGCAGGAAACTTTACAAGGTTTAAATTTTAAAATAATGGAGATTCAATGAAGTTTGGACAATTAGAGTACCAAAGTCCTCTAGTGTATCTACATTTGTGATGTCTGGAGTCAAGGCATTCCAGTCCCGCACTGTCCTTGGGAAGGACATCTTCCTAGTATCGGTTCAGCAAACTTTATTGGTAGTCATTGAGAGAATCCTTAAAGTTAAACTGCAGATTTTACAAATTATTATGTTGTCACTTTGTTAGTTCCTGTCAAGTCTTGAATTCTGTTTAACCTCTACTGTTGTTGAAGGCTGAAAAGCTAGAAAGCATGTAGCTCAGTTAGTAGAATGTTGTACTTAAGATCAAAGGGTCATGAGTCCCAACCCTGACAGTGGCATAATATGACCCTAAACAAGTTACCTGGTACTTGATTTCTTATTAGTGTTGAATTATATTTTGTCAATGTAATGGACTAGTGGGACAGCAACCTCTGAATCTGCTGTCTGGTGAGCTAGCACCTAAAACTTAACTTAAAAGTTGTATCAAGTGTGTGCTAATACTAAGTAGACATGCACATAGTAATTACATACTTCCAGAGATGGTTACATCAGGGTAGCATAGCTGACACTAGCACCACAGTGCAAAAATGAAAATGTGTCTATAGTCTCCATACATGCTTAGAGCTTATAATAGATGTCTTAATAAAGTAAAGTAGAAATAATATTAAAATCACTGATTGTCTTGAAAGGATATTTGAACATGTTAAAAAGTACCAGTACCATGAGGTGGTTAGGCTGGTGCCACCGATTCAGAGACTAGAATTATGTAAATCTAATTTCTTTCATTTATATATTGTATATGTATCTTTAACAGGGGTCTGGTGTGATCAAGGCAGGTTTTGCAGGAGATCAAATACCAAAGTATCATTTCCCAAATTTGTAAGTATATATTGTACACATGATGAATGTGTTTTATATTTCAATGTATTTAACTCTTCCATAACATATTTGTATTAAAAAAAAAAAAAAAAAAAAAAAAAAAACTCTGTGTAAACAGGTACAGTGTATGTAGTCTTTTATACAAGCTGCAAGTGGAAATCAAACAGAGTAAGTACTGAAGCAGGTGTTTTAAGTGTAATGAAATTAAACAGTTTTAGTACGGTTACTGTAAATTGTTCATGGTATTTAGTTAAAAATAATCTATCTGAAATTGTCACACAATCCATGCAAAATGTTGTAAATATAACCAATAATGGCGTTTGTAAAGTTCTGTCATAGAATCATTTTACATTAATATAATTTTTGTATTGCATGTAATAAATAGCTTTTCATTAACAACATCTGGCCTAGTGAAATTTTGTTCAGTTGAATCTATGATGAAAAGTTTTGTTGATGAATCCTGATAAATTGTACATTGATGTCATTTCCAACATATGTTTTTGTATTTGCTATTTACAGTATAGGACGGCCTAAACATGTACGGGTTATGGCTGGAGCCTTGGAGGGAGATGTGTTTCTGGGACCAGATGCAGAGGTAAATTCATAGTAATAGGATTTACTAGGATACCATGTGATACACCATTGCCCACCCCCCATTATGTTTGATAAGGAAACATAATTATGTTCATGTTCATATTTTCCTGTAAAAACCATGTTATTCTTGGATTATGCCACGTAAATTTTTAGCTCACCTGAGCCGAAAGGCTCAGATGAGCTATTGCTATCTATCACCGTCCGTCGTCCGTCGTCCGTCGTGCGTAAACTTTACATTTTAATCTTCTCCTCCAAAACTACTGAGCCAAATTTGATGAAACTTGGTGATTATTATGCCTGGGTGACAGCCTTTCAAAATTGTGTTCGGGGTTTGACCACGCCCAACAATATGGCTGCCGTTACTATAAATAGCCAAAAGACAAATAAATCTTCTTCTCTGAAACCAAAAGGTGCAGGCAAATTTTGATTAGATTTTTGGATTCAGGATACCTAGATACACTAAAATTGTGTTTTTCATGAAAATTGGACGAAAAATAGGTTACGCGTTTTTTGCGTAAAATTATGTAATTTTTAAAATGAGACATTTATTGTTATAACTTCATAATGACTGAAGATAATTGTATGGAGTTTTCACTGTTGATCTTGTCTTGCGATTTTCTTCCGATTGATGTCAAGGTCAAAGGTCAAGGTCATGTCCCAGTTTTTGACCTTTGATAAAAAATGCTATTTTTTAAACATTTCTGGTGATAATGATGTAGGATTTTTGGTTAATTGTAGGTATTGACATGACGATCATTTTGATATATCGATTAAGGTCATGGGTTCAAAGGTCAAGGTCACAGATGTACAAGTTTACCAAAAGAGTTAATTATCTGCAAAACTATGAACTTTTTGTATAGGCATGTATATTAGAATATTGTAGGTAATGGCCCAATGGTCATTTTTGATATATAAATAAAGGCCATGAGTTCAAAGGTCAAGGTCACAGATGTAAACAAGTACTGAAATGATTATTTATCTCAAAAACTATAGACTTTTTGTATAGGCATGTATATTAGAATATTGTTGGTAATGGCCCAATGGTCATTTTCATATATGAATAAAGGTCATGAGTTCAAAGGTCAAGGTCACAGATGTAAACAAGTACTGAAATGATTATTTATCTCAAAAACTATAGACTTTTTGTATAGGCATGTATATTAGAATATTGTAGGTATTAGCCTTACAACCATTTTGATATATGAATGAAGGTTATGGGTTCAAAGGTCAAGGTCACGGATGTGAACAAGTTCTGAAATGATTATTTATCTCAAAAACTATAAACCTTTTGTATAGGCATGTATATTAGAATATTTAGGTATTATCCTAATGATCATTTTGATATATGAACAGGGCTCCAAGTAGGATTTGGTTTTCACTAGCCTTCTGGCTACTATGTTTTATTTTTACTAGCCAAGGCCAAAATTTACTAGCCAGGGTTAAATAGTTTGGTCGCCAAAACAAAAGTTCCCCGTGATCATGCAATGATACAAAAAAGCTGAATTTGTAAAACTTTTAATTCAAATTGAAAGCATAATAAAATTTGACAAATAACTGTGTGCCAGCGGAAGTCGCATATCATCACTGTCATCAAGATCCAGATCATAACAAAGTCTTCTGGCCATTCTTTGTAGGCCACCTTCATTTTTAGCTCACCTGACCGAAGGTCATGTGAGCTTATGGCATAGCGCAGCGTGTGTATGTGCGTGCGTGTGTGCATGCGTGTGTGCGTGCGTGCGTGCGTGTGTGCGTCGTTAACACCTATTTTCGACTTCTCCTCTGAAACTAGTGGACAGTTTTTAATGAAACTTTGTCAGAAGTATATATGGGTCGGTGCAATTCAGATTTGTTCGTGGCGTTGCTATGGCAACCATAACTAGGTCAAGGTGACCTAGGGGTGCAAAAATCTTAAAAAATCTTCTTCTCCGAAAGTACTGATTGGAGAAAAAATCTGATGTGATATTTGGCTTCTCTAGGGTCTTAAGCCTATAGTTTGTTCATTTTGTGAAATTCGGATAAAAAATAGGTTACGCGTTTTTGCGTTTAATTTTGAAAAAATCGTAAAATAGCTTCAAATTGTTATAACTTGACTATTTGACCAGATAATGACATGGGGTTTTCAGTTTTGACATCTTCTTGTTAGTATCTTCAAAATGAGGTCAAGGTCAATTGTGAAGGTCGTGACCTAATTTTTTTTACCTCCGATTATAATTATTATCTTGAAAACTATAAACTTTTTGTATAGGCATGTATATTAGAATGTTGTAGGTATCAATACAACGGTCATTTTGATATATAGAAAAAGGTCATGGGTTCAAAGGTCAAGGTCACAGATGTGAAACAATACCGAAATGGTTAATTATCTCGAAAACTATAAACAGTTAGTATAGGCATGTATATTAGAATGTTGTAGGTATTGATACAATGATCATTTTGATGTA
The DNA here is from genome assembly GCA_021292105.1 of Anadara kagoshimensis. Taxonomy (NCBI): domain Eukaryota; kingdom Metazoa; phylum Mollusca; class Bivalvia; order Arcoida; family Arcidae; genus Anadara; species Anadara kagoshimensis. The sequence continues at coordinate 20,641,974 of CM037857.1, forward strand.
TAGAAAAAGGTCATGGGTTCAAAGGTCAAGGTCACAGATGCGAAACAATACCGAAATGGTTAATTATCTCGAAAACTATAAATGTTTTGTATAGGCATATACATTAGAATGTTGTAGGTATTGATACAACGATCATTTTGATGTATAGAAAAAGGTCATGGGTTCAAAGGTCAAGGTCACAGATGCGAAACAATACCGAAATGGTTAATTATCTCGAAAACTATAAATGTTTTGTATAGGCATATACATTAGAATGTTGTAGGTATTGATACAACGATCATTTTGATGTATAGAAAAAGGTCATGGGTTCAAAGGTCAAGGTCACAGATGCAAAACAATACCAAAATGGTTAATTATCTCGAAAACTATAAACTTTTTGTATAGGCATGTATATGAGAATGTTGTAGGTATTGATACAACGATCATTTTGATGTATAGAAAAAGGACATGGGTTCAAAGGTCAAGGTCACAGATGTGAAACAATACCGAAATGGTTAATTATCTTGAAAACTATAAACATTTTGTATAGGCATGTATATTAGAATGTTGTAGGTATTGATACAACGACTATTTTGATGTATAGAAAAAGGTCATGGGTTCAAAGGTCAAGGTCACAGATGTGAAACCATACTGAAATGGTTAATTATCTTGAAAACTATAAACATTTTGTATAGGCATGTATATTAGAATGTTGTAGGTATTGATACAACGATTATTTTAATGTATAGAAAAAGGTCATGGGTTCAAAGGTCAAGGTCACAGATGCGAAACAATACCGAAATGGTTAATTTTCTCGAAAACTATAAACTTTTGTATAGGCTTGTATATTAGAATGTTTAGGTATTGATACGACCATCATTTTGATGTATAGAAAAAGGTCATGAGTTTAAAGGTCAAAGTCACAGATGCAAAACAATACCGAACTGGTTAATATCTCGAAAACTATAAACGTTTTGTATAGGCATGTATATTAGAATGTTGTAGGTATTGATACAACAATCATTTTGATGTATAGAAAAAGGACATGGGTTCAAAGGTCAAGGTCACAGATGTGAAACAATACCGAAATGGTTAATTATCTTGAAAACTATAAACATTTTGTATAGGCATGTATATTAGAATGTTGTAGGTATTGATACAACGACTATTTTGATGTAAAGAAAAAATGTCATGGGTTCAAAGGTCAAGGTCACAGATGCGAAACAATACTGAAATGGTTAATTATCTTGAAAACTATAAACATTTTGTATAGGCATGTATATTAGAATGTTGTAGGTATTGATAAAAGGATTATTTTAATGTATAGAAAAAGGTCATGGGTTCAAAGGTCAAGGTCACAGATGCGAAACAATACCGAAATGGTTAATTATCTCGAAAACTATAAACTTTTTGTATAGGCTTGTATATTAGAATGTTGTAGGTATTGATACGACGATCATTTTGATGTATAGAAAAAGGTCATGAGTTCAAAGGTCAAGGTCACAGATGCAAAACAATACCGAAATGGTTAATTATCTCGAAAACTATAAACGTTTGTATAGGCATGTATATTAGAATGTTGTAGGTATTGATACAAACAATTATTTTGATGTATAGAAAAAGGTTATTGGTTTAAAGGTCAAGGTCACATATGCTAAACAATACCGAAATGTTTTATTAACTCAAAAACTATAAACTTTTTGTATAGGCATGTATATAAGAATGTTGTAGGTATCGATACAACAATCATTTTGATGTATAGAAAAAGGTCATGGGTTCAAAGGTCAAGGTCACAGATGTGAAACAATACTGAAATGGTTAATTATCTTGAAAAATATTAACTTTTTGTAAAGGCATGTATATTAGAATGTTGTAAGTATTGATACAATGGTTATCATGATGTAAAGAAAAAAGTCATTGGGGTTTAGTATTTATGTTTTCTTTAAATCTATCAGCTAGCCATTAGTTATCAGGTGAGCGTATCAGGCCCATGGGCCTCTTGTTGTTGACAACCGAGAAAATTCATTACACCATTTTGCTAAAAACTTTGGCTCGCTTGATGCGGCAGTGGGCATTTGTTGTTCATTATCGGCAACACATTTTGATTTCGGAATGGATGGTGTGCCGAAACCGAATGAGGACAATTTCCCTTATGTCCTGCTGGCTCGTTTGGCCATGTTGTTTTCTATAGCAATGTGCAATCCGTTGTACGTTTGTATATTAGCAAGGATTATCATAAGTTACAAGCGTTTGTGTGACCTGCATAACACAGACGGGGTTCCTGTGTATATGAGCAGGGGCTATAAACAAACTGTATACAACACTAGCAGCCGAGGTGTACCAAATTACATTGTTTACATGATCATCTTTTGGCTAAAAACGATGTTTACATGATCATCTCCTGGTTATAAAACAATCTTTTCAGTACAAAAAATAAATTTTCGGTCGCAGCCTCTGTATTTATTGATCGCCGTTTGGCGAGTGCATCAGAAATTTACTAGCCATATCTGATTTTTAGTCGCATATGCGAGTAATTTACTCGCTACTTGGAGCCCTGATGAATGAAGGTCTTGGGATCAAAGGTCAAGGTCACAGATGCAAATGAATACCTAAATGGTTAAATATCTTGAAAACTATTAACTTTTTGTATAGGCATGTATATTAGAATATTGTTGGTACTGGCACAGTGGTCATTTTAATATATGAATAAAGAGCATGAGTTTAAATGTCAAGATCACAGATACAAACAAGTACTGAGATGATTATTTATCTCAAAAACTATAAACTTTTTGTATAGGGATGTATATTAGAATATTGGCCTAATTATCATTTTGATATTTGAATGAAGCTCATGGGTTCAAAGGTCACAGGTGAGCATTAAGGCCCATGGGCCTCTTGTTTATGATATATGTGTTTACTGATGATTTTTGTATTCTGCATATTTTATTTAACCATGTATCTTGTATACAATAGATCACTTAATTTATACCTGCATCACAAATGATGAAAAATCCTTGGTTAAAGCCAATTTAAAATTATGTCTGCCATGGTTGTCCAAATTTCAATTACAAATAGTGCCACTTGAGTGGTACAGCTCCTATTGGGCCTCCCGTTTTGGTTTGGTATACCAGGTCGCTCTGATGTTCCAAGTTGTGTTTTTATTGTCTTGTCACTCTTTGAGTATATCAATGAATAATTTTGTTATTTATTTTATCTATTTAGGAACATAGAGGTTTATTGACCATTAGATATCCAATGGAACATGGAATAGTTAAAGACTGGAATGACATGGAACGGATATGGCAATATATATATTCCAAAGATCAACTACAGACATTCTCAGAGGAAGTGAGTATATTTGTGCCCTGTGAATATTATGATTAAACTCAATATCAGTTACATTTAATTTTGTCAATAATTTTGTAAATAACAGTGGTCTAAAGCATGTGCCAATGGATCAAGCACCCAGTGCTTTCCATAAGAGGGGGCTTGTCGGGAGTCGTGTCTATATGCTGCTTATGAGATAAACAAAGACGCTAGAGATTTTCCGATAGAAAACGAAAGTCAAATCGGAAAACCCCAAGGAATCGAATATGTAGTTTTGGGAAGAAATTGTTAACAATCAATTTGGCTAAGAAAAACCATGTGCCACGTGGACCCATTAGAAGCAAATGTTATGCGCCATTTTTTAAAATAATGCAGGATTGGCGCGGGCACACCAACAATCTGAAGCACTGATACAAAATTGGTTTGTTGTGCCCTGGTATAGGTTATGACAGAATTTCTTTTCATCTTGATTATTAGCACAAAGAACACAGCTGGCATGCCAGAGGTACATGTACAGTGCAGATCTGTCAAAAGTTTAACATTAAGCTTGGAAAGTTTAACATTAAGCTAACAAAAAGCAGTCAAGTTTCGCCTGCTGAATGGTCGAGATATGGATAGTAAGTGGTCGAAAAGCTTACAAGGGATTGGTAGATAGGAGCTGCAGAAATACAGCTAACAATGGGTCAAGATGAACTGCTGTATTGGCACTAAGACATTGTACTTTAGTTCAGTGTTAAACTTTCGACAGGCCTATACTGTACTACCAGTAGTTTGCAATAAAAATATTGTATCTCCTGCATTTCAAAATAAGAACAATGTTAAATTTGAAATTCTATCATTACTTCTGTCCCTCTTACTTTTTATATGTAATAATTCTTTATAAACTGTAAACCACAATGTTTTGAAACTTAGTGCAAAGAACCAACAGACACTAGGGGGTTTTACCGGAATAATTGCGAAATTCCGGAATAGTAAGACATTTTCCGTAATCTTTGCGAAAATCCGGAATATTTAGATCAATTCCGGAATTTTTAGACCAAATCCGAAATAATCGGACATAATCCGAAATAATTGGTCAAAATCCGGAATAATAAGAATATTTTTACGGTAAATTTTACGGATTCTAAAAATTCCGGCAAGTGTCTGATTATTACGTTAACTTGTCTGATTATTCCGGTAAAAGACTGATTATTACGGTAAAATCTAATTATTCCGGCAAGTGTCCAATTATTACGGTAAAATATTTTTAAAGAATTATTATTTTTTAGAAAATTTCCCGTAATAATTGGACATTTGCCGGAATAATTAGACTTTTTCCGGAATAATCAGACACTTACCGTAATTTTTAGATTACGGAAAATTTACCGTAACAAAATAGTCCAAGTATTCCGGATTTTGCTTGATTATTCCGGATTTTGCCTGATTATTCCGGATTTTACCGGTTTATTCCGGACTTTACCTGATTATTCCGGATCAATTTGGTTTATTCCGGATTTGGTCTGATTATTCCGGATTTTCGCAATTATTCCGGTAAAACCCCCTTCTAGTGAGATGTGCCTAACATTAAACCCTGTTTGATCACAAATTGTTCTTGGAGTTATAGCCCTTTTAAGTTTTCAGTCCAGAGGCAGAGTAATTCTTCAAAACATTATCAGATATTTGCAAAACAAGTAGAAAATATGCACTTTGACAAATGTGCATATATGTGCAAAAAGGCTAAAAAAAAAACCAAAAATGGGATATACTATATATACATGTAACTCATTGCATGTCATGTATGTGTTGATAATTCAAAAAAGAAGAGGGCCTATACTGGCTTACCTCTGTCCTTCCTTCCATCTGTCCGAAACAAAACAGTTTTCTCAGCAACTACTAATACAGCCACTTGAAATTTTTAGTTCAATGTGAGGTCCCATGCCCAAAGTACCGATTTTAAATCTTCCAGAAATCTACTTCCTGTTCTGACTTTGTTTATTTTTCAACATTTACGGTCATTGGTTAAAGTTAAAGCGGGGGTATACTCACACATTTCTTGTTTTAGACTTGTTGGAAACTTAAAATATTTGTTATGTACGGTACATACTATATGAATTGCGGCATCTTTTATGCTCTCTTGTTTGTTGTTTTGTTTAATCTAAAATTTGTTTATTGATATAATTTCAGCATCCAGTATTATTAACAGAAGCTCCATTGAATCCAAGAAGAAACAGAGAAAAGGCTGCAGAATTATTTTTTGAAGCATTTAATGTCCCTGCCTTATTTATATCCATGCAGGCTGTGCTTAGTTTGTAAGTGATTATTCTTAAAAGTTCACACATTTTCATAAGCTTGAATAGCAGGGTTTCCCATCCATTGGGCTCATAAGTGGAATTTTTTAGACCTCCTTTTACCTGGTTAGGGGGAAAGTGATAGATCCAGGAAATTGAACCATAGACAAATTACCAAAACGAGCTGATAGTTTTATTTTCCAAATATCATTTCTGATGTAATAGTTAATTTTCCTTATCAGAATTCGGGAATGGAAATTCAGTAAGATTTATAAACTCACCTTTTATTGCAAAGTGCTTTGCAAGGAATCAGATTTAAATTAATACCATTTCTTATATACTTTTCTGCCAATGAAATTAGTTTTATCTGACTATCTTCCATAGTATCAGGTGTTAAGCCTTGTGAGACATATCTGCTTTTAATAGATGCTATTCCCTCAGATGAATTTTAATAATATAGTGTTGGCACATTTTCTAAATTTCAGTATGATTTTGTATTGAGTCATTGATAATAACCCATATGTATTTGGTTATATTGTTAGATATGCTACAGGCAGGACTACTGGTGTAGTGTTAGATTCCGGTGATGGTGTTACTCATGCAGTACCTATATATGAAGGGTTTGCCATGCCACATAGTATAATGAGATCAGATATAGCTGGTAGAGACGTCTCTAGATATCTTAGACTTTTACTTAGAAAAGAAGTTACAACTTCCATACATCAGCGGAATTAGAAATTGTTAAAACTATTAAAGAGGTTTGTCTCTGTCTCTCTTTAACACACACACACACACACACACACACACACACACACACACACACACCAGCATGTTCCTACCATTAATATTTTTATGACTAGTGGGTCACAAATTTCATTAGTACATAACAGAAAAATAATTGGGTCTGAAGACATGTGGAAGTTAGTTTTTTCAAAGTGATAAATGCCAAGCATTTCTTGTGTGAAGAGTGTATGTTCAGTTATCACTATAGATGTAACATACTGTCTGACAGATACATGTGTGTATACTCTATAATAATAGTAAATGGTTTATTTAAGAACTTTAAAGTATTATTCAGATGGAATAAAATTGTATGAATGAATTAATATGCTATAAGATAAGAGATTGTATAATTCCCATGATGTCCATAATACATGAATTTTGTGGCATCTAGTTCATTAAATTGACGTATGCATGTAAATTTGGTGTTTTGTATTTTCAGCGTGCTTGTTATTTATCAATTAATCCTTTAAAAGATGAAACAGTGGATGCAGAAAAGTCACAGTATATGTTACCAGATGGTAGTCAAATAGAGGTAGGCTCATATAAATTAAAGTTGTGTATGGTCATATATATTTATTTCATTCTTTTGTATTTATGGAATGAAAGGTTTCATTCTTTTGTAAATGTGGAATGAAAGTTTTCATTCTTTTGTAAATGTGGAATGAAAGGTTTCATTCTTTTGTAAATGTGGAATGAAAGTTTTCATTCTTTTGTAAATGTGGAATGAAAGTTTTCATTCTTTTGTAAATGTGGAATGAAAGTTTTCATTCTTTTGTAAATGTGGAATGAAATGTTTCATTCTTTTGTAATCGGGAAATGTTTCATTCTTTTGTAATCGGGAAATGTTTCATTCTTTTGTAATCGGGAAATGTTTCATTCTTTTGTAATCGGGAAATGAAAGGTTTGTTGAGGTCGCTATAGTATGGGACCAACCCAAGTCCTATTTTATTTATTTAGTGTAATGTGTCTGATAAGAAATGATAATCTTATTTAGTAAATAATGCATTGTTGGATGCTCGAATCAATTTAAATAATAGATGTAATGACCTAATCAGAAGGGTAACATGCCATGCGTAACAATGGATAAAGGTGGCATGTCTCATACATGTAGCATGAGAACCTCATTCATCATATTGGTTAGAACCAAGAAGGTCATTACAAGGTATATATGGCACCTACAAAAATATATAAACTTTATATAAAAGGAAAGTAATGGTTTTAATAATTAACATATTTGCTATTTAAGACAAAGATTATTTAATTAAAACAGATTAAATATAACAATTAAAATGAAATACAAAATAAGCGATTTAAATAAAAACAATTTTTAAGCCTTACAGCAGTCACTAAGTTGTTTATACTGGTCTGTTTAATTAATGTTTAGATAAATGGTACATTTTTTCAATTCAAGGGAGACTACTCTTTATAGCATAAATTGTACTATTTTATAGTTCAGGCACTATAATAGCACTAAGTCTGGAATGTTTTTTTCATTCTAGATTGGACCAGCTAAGTTTAGAGCACCAGAGTTATTATTTAGACCAGATCTGATAGGAGAAGAATTTGAAGGAATACATGAAGTGTTATCTTACTCAATACAGAAATCTGATATGGATCTTAGAAGAACTTTATTTTCTAATATAGTATTATCTGGTGGTTCTACACTATTTAAAGGTTTGTAAATATAAATTGTATGTTAATTTTTATATACATGTGTTTAAAGATTTCACAATATCACTGGTTATATCTCAGGTGTAAGGAGTAGAGTGAAGTATGGGAGTTTTACGCCCCTGTCAAGATTATTTCACATGTATGAAGGTGGTCAGTTCTAGGATGGTGGAGGAAACTGGAGTATCTGGGGGAAATCTAAGACCTTCAGCAAGTGAACTGACAAACTTTCTAACATTAGGACGTACTCCAGTGGGATTCAGAATTAGGCTACGAGAGGTGCTGTGATCTGTACACACACATTAGACCACTAGGACAGCAAGACCCCAGTTAAGTGTTAGACTTTTATATAAGTAATTAATTTCTCAATGTCTTTAAATTATTTTTCTCTAGTTTCTTTTTTAGTATGGTGCAGCAATCAATTTCTGATTATTATAGCACTGTGACACTGTGGTACTAGTACCAGTCGGGTCACATTAAGCTACTCCAATGTGTCCACACAACTGTCAATGAGTTATTTGCATGTATGATATATATTAGCTTACACTCAGAGCAAGGTGCTAACTCACAGACTGCCTCTCTTGCCTAAGGTTACTTGTGTCCCTGACAGAATGCAAACCCCTGGTTCTGTGACACAATTGTACAATATTCGTTTATTGCAGATGCTTTGATTTTGATAAAAACTCTGTACAAAAAAACATGTAAATAAACCAGCTGGAGAGAATTCTTGCTTTCTGTCTAACAATCTGATAGATTTATGTGAAACATGTAAAGGTATATACACCAAAGTGTCACATTATTGACTAGATAATCAGAGAGCAGGTAATGTTATAAGTAATGAAGTCACAGCTCTGTTATAAACCAATAATCAGTGATCAAGTAAATCAGAAATTGTATCTAACAAGTTCTGTTTTCTTTTACTTCGCAATATCTCTATTACACTTTAGGGGTTTCATATAAAAACATGTAGTATCTTTATTACTCCAGTAAATGGTTATATAATTTGATAGATAATATATTATGTATTCATCTTGTATATTTTTAGGCTTTGGTGATAGACTTCTAAGTGAATTAAAGAAATTAGCTCCAAAAGATATAAAAATTAGAGTAAGTCTATTTGAAAATAAATAGAATTTAAATAATATTGAGTGATAAATTACCTGTATTTTACCATATAGATTGGAAAGACATTCATGCTTTGTAAAATATGGAATTTCAACTTGTTGACAACTTTTATACAGTTTTCAGGCCTAAATATAGCCCATAGCGACTTTACCCTGTGAAGGGTTTATAAATCCAGCCCATCTTAAAACACTTTGGTGGTTTTCTTTTCTTACTTACATAAAGGTCTTTGTGATGGAGCAGTAGGCAAAGTATGAAAACAATTAGACAGAAGTATAGTACAAATGTTGATGGATTTTATTTAGATAGATATATACTAAATAGTACTGAATGCAAAAACTGTTGTGCTGAAATTGAACCCAGGAAAAACCAATACCTAAAGTATTTATGTATTTCTGACCTAGTTCCAGGTTTAAGTTGTTGAATTTCTTATTTACCAGTGTTCAGAATTCTGACATAACTAAGGTTTCGATACCATCCAGAATTCTTTTGTAACATGTAATTGTGTTATTCTTCTGTTTAGATATCAGCGCCACAAGAAAGATTATATTCCACATGGATTGGGTAAGATCATACTTTTTTATGTAATCTATGAAGTTGACCATGAAGATGTTCATCAGTTTAGGTTTTGAAAGTAACAAGCCATTTGGTCCAGTAACATACAGTTTTACATATCTGGATCAGATTTCACTTCAATCTAGCAATTTTTTATTTGAATGATAGTCTGTGTTCGGAATTTGTTACAAGTCAGTTGGCTTGCTGGTAATCAAATATTACTGATCCAGGTCAAAATTTACTAGCCTCAGGCCATCAGATCAATGCTAATTTCGACAACTGGTCCATATCTTTGAGATGTATTTGGCAATTAATAGCATTTCCTACATGATTTTAAATTGTTATTGTTATTATATGTAACTTGTTACAACCTGTCATAAACATTGAGTCGTGTCATGTCACAAGATTTTGAGATCATACTGATAAACTTTATTATGTATCTATAACTTTGACCCCAGCGCTTCTGACCAAGACTTGAAAATAAGTACCGATTGTTCTTTTGCTAAGAACCGGGCATTTACACATGAAAGTCTTGGGCCTTAAAAGAAACTTCCCTGCACATTGCCATGAGCACACTATAAAGGTAAAAATTTCTGCCACTTCACCTATAGCTGGTGACATCTTGATATAATTAAAATATTCTCTACTGGGATGTAAAACCCATTCAATCAATCTTATATTGAAGATTAATTTGACATTTATTTTTAGTGTCTGTAAGCTAGTAATGTCTTTATTGGCTGCTTAAATTAATATATAGAATTTACTGCAAATACAACCTGTCAAACACAAACATTGGACCACACCCTGTCATTCATACATTTGACCTAATGTTTGTATGTTATTAAAGCCTGCCCTTGGCCTTAGGTTGGAAAGGCAAGTGCTTATCTCAATTTCATTGATATGAGAGTAAAATAAAACCCTTTGGAGGTCAGTTCATGGTAAGGTTAACAACTAGCTATGTGATATTTGCCCATTCGTTTGGCTGCTAGATGGAGCAATGCAAAATTAAATGTCTTGCTCAAGCACATATCTCACAGTCCAGCTGGGGATTTAACCCTCATCCCTCGAATCAGGAGTCCACTTCCTTAAGCACTTACTTTGAGGTTCCCTATGATATAATAAAGAAGACATTTTGACTAATATATATTGGTAAAATTATAGAGATTTTAAATTTTGCCAGATTTAAGTTAAGGAAAATCTTAGCTAAGGAATGATTGTGAAACTTAGGCCTGGTTATAGCTAAGGAATGATTGTGAAACTTAGGCCTGGCTATATTGTAACCATTTACAACTACATATACTAACATGTTACTGTATACAGTTACACATGCTAACATATTGCTGTTCTATTGTTGTATTGTAGAGGATCAATTTTAGCATCATTAGATACATTTAAGAAGATGTGGGTATCAAAGAGAGAGTACAATGAAGAAGGAGTTAAAGCAATACATAGAAAAACATTCTGAAAACCAAGACATTTTAATTTATCCTAATTTTGTGTATTTACAAACATATTTATGACCATTATGTTACCATGCGAACAAAAAATACATTTATAAACTTGACTACAAACATTGTGTTGGATTATTACTGTAACTGAATAAAATAAAAATATTTGACACGTAGACTAGAAATTTAGGAGTGTTAAAACAAACTGTACTTTTATAAAGGACATGTTTGAGAAGAAAAGTTTTACTTTTCTGATTTCATCCTATATAAAAAGATATAAAATAAATGTGTAGTCACTAATTGGCTTTAGTGTTTAGTTGCAGATCTTGCTGCAATTATTTTAGACATTTTAGTTTCAAAGTTTGTTTTCTGACACATGTATCTTTATCTTGCATTATTAGTTATCTACCCTTGATTGTATTCAAGTTTATAAATGATTGACAGTGTTGTAAAAGACGGAATCAATCATGTTATTTATTAATGTTGTGGTGCATTGTTATCAAATACTCTGCTGCATAGTTAAGGTACATGTAGTATATATATATACTGTATAAATAATTCTCTCTATCCAAAAATATTAACAAGTTATTTGTGAAAAGAAATATTTTTAACATAATAATTTTAAAAAGATGTGTAATGGTCTAATGAAATACATCATGTATTCAATGTCTTTAAAGACAAAATTTTGTTTACTTTTTGTACCTGAAGGTAAGACAAAAAAAGAAAACTTAATTAGCTTTTGCTTACAGTAAAACAAATAAATTTAATTAAAACAGAAGGAAACATTTTAGCTTCAAACTATCAAAATGCCACATTGCATGATAGGAAATGAAGAGATGCCTTGAATGAGAATGTGAATATGTTATGTCAAGTGTCTCATTATCATCATTTGTTAACATGACTAGTCAAAAAGTATTGCTCTTCGCACATTACTTGTCAGCATCACATGTCACAAAGATGAATTCAACATGTGCACTAACATTAGACATGTGCACTAACATTAGTGATTTTACTAATGATTTTTTCGAAAACAAAGAGAGTTTTTGTCAATTCTCTTTGTTGTTATGCTCAAACCATATAATGGCTTTTGAGAGTAGAGTCTAAATCATGACCCCTTGTACATGTAATTATAATTGTGCTTTCAGTCCAAATATACCAGGATGCCTGTTGGTGTTTTTCCTGTATCATTGCTATAATCTTAAGCTACCTTGGAGAATTTTGATGTATTTCTCCATAAAGTATGAAGCTCAGAGTCAAGTAAAATCAGTTGAAAAACTTGACTGCTGACCCAGGAGGCTTGTTGCTTCTAAGTTACTTCATACACATATGATACAATGTTAATGTGAAACAAATAGTGTCCTCACTTCCATTGCTTTTTTAGGATGGAACCATATTGTATTAATTATTAAGGAAATGTTCTTCTTAGATTGAAACTGTAGAAAATAAAAAACAAGTAATGCAAAACACTGCCGTGAATTTGTTAAAAGTATGTAAAAAATGTTATAATTTATAACAGCTAAAATAACAGATTAGCAGTTAGAAAGACCATATTTATTTTGCATTGCCACTTAACAAACCAGCGACATGCTAAAATATCCATCAAATTTCCTTCCTTGCCCTTTATGTATAATGTATCAAGTTTTTAAATTAAACATGCTTATTGTTTGTTTTAAAGCCACTTTATGTAATTTTTGATGAACACCATGTGCAATATAACTTTAACAGGTGCTTGTTAAAGTCTGTTTCATATTACAGGTAATGCATACAAAGGAACAGGTGCTTGTTAAAGTCTGTTTCCATGTTATCAGTAATGCATACATAGAAACAGGTACCATTAAATCTGGTACATGTAATCTGTAGATTTGATTAAATGGCTTAAATTGAGCATCTACTCGATTTGAATACGGAAAAAATATCCGAAGTAAGGTAACGTTAATCAAATGTTAGTGACATAATATGCTGTTAGGTCCATTGATCAAAGTACCTCATCTTTCATCCAGATGTCCATAATGAGTGGAATCTCATTAGATATATACCGGATATATTAATTAGCAGATAGCAGTACTATAGGTTGTAGCAATTAGTATATGTATGTTTGGAATGTCTTCAAATACATGTAAACATTGTAGTAATATAGTACAAGAATATAAAGTACAGATAACCCTGGATAAAATAGTGATATTAGTCTGAAATGGAAAATACATGTATGTGATTATTTCATGTACTGTATAAGAAGAAACATTAGCTGTAGGAAACTTATCTAAACTATTTCACAGTTAGAAATTTTCAAAATTTGGACTGAGCGAAAATCAGCCAAAGGACATAAATAATGTTCACTGAGAAGATCTATTCGTGGTACAAGTGTCGACGGGAAAATCACGAATGTTTCTTCTTATACAGTATATGGAACTAAGACTAGCTGTGAGAATTTGTAGAACATGATAACATTCAGAATACTAACATTCTATACAGTTAAATCTAAACATTAATGTTTGGGCTTCCAAAAACATTGAATTAAAAATACTTTTTCCAATGCATTTTGTCAAAACCAAATCTAAACAAAGCAATATCCATATCCTGAATACATTGTAATTCCACTTGGGTTTTTGGTTAATTATTTTTGTTCTTCAAAATGATTTTCCATTTTACCAGAACAAATTATTCAGCTCAGAATGTGTTTGTGATTCTGCTGCACTTTTTAACCAAATTAAATCATCTCCGTATATGCTTTTCTTTTGCAATTTAAGATTTTTCATAGTTTTTATCCAAGTTTTGATACATATATGGGACATGGTATTTTTTTAAACCATAGAGTCAACATTATACATTGTATTGAATAATGCTAATAATTTTAGTTTTTTGCATTTTTGTAACAATTTTTTGTCCCAATTTTAACCAATCTCTGTATAAAACAATATGTTTAGCTATCTTTACACCATTATCTTTTTTCTTTGCAGAATAATTGATTTCACTTTACTTGACTATTGAAATCAACATTATGGTGGTTCAGTGCTGTAGTACTCCAGCTTAAATATAAAAATAATGTTAACTTCCCTCTTGATCTTCTACTTTGTAAATAATCCCCTCTATTGATGTTGTAGGGAGGGCTCAGGTGTTTCAGGTTTATAATAGTAGTTATAAAATTTTTCAAATCTACACATACATATTTTTAATCTGGGTTATTATATCTCTGCTATTAAAGATACTACATATTTTAAAATGCATGTAAATAAATACAGTGTATTTATTTTTTTCATCAAAATTTATGCTTAAGTAAGAAATGGATAAAACTATAAATTCTACATTCGGTGGATTGTAGAAACAAGTGCTAATTTTTCTTTCGTTTTTATTGGTGTAGGACTATAAGTTAATGTATGCAAATGGACTGGCAAGATTAATGCAGTGGACAGACTCAGTGGTGATATGTCATAATTTAATCTGCATATTTAAAGAATAAAAAAATCATGCTGTATGATGTCTTTTGTGTTGTATGTATTTATTTACTTATTTTATTTATCATAATATTGAAGCTATGTTTCCATTCCTGGTAGCCAAAATCGCCATTGGCTACTACTTTCTGAGAAATTCTTTCAAAAAGTAACCTATTTTAGCAAATTTGTGGAAAAATACTTTAAAAGCGACTATAATTTCTCAAATTTTGGAAGTTTGGCTACTAATTATTTTAAATTTGTGGAAACCTAGTTGAAGTGATATCAAGGCTGATAGAATTTACTGGCCCCAGAACAAATCAAAATATCCACTGGTTTGTCCAAGACAATCAAGCATGTTTCATACAATGGCAGTGTAAACAACATGGTGTTGATGCAATTTACCTACAGTAGCAGGAAATACTCTGGTTTGAGGGAAGAATCTTGTCATGAGATTTTTGACCCGATTCAAAGGCAAAATCTTGAAATCTTGGATCTGGGGTTAGTTGAATTTTCTAGCCGGGGGAATAAATTGATTTCAGAATCGAGACTTTCTCCATTGTAATGCTATACATATATTCCATAAACCATGAGAGAAGGCAGGTTGAACTTATTGAAATGTGCTTTTTCCACAGGGAAGGGGGGAGGCATTCACGAAAATGCCGACAGTTAAGGAAAGATCCTAGTGCAAGAAAGTCTCAGTTTGCTTACTGGAGGTCAGTGGTGTCCTCCATCATCCCCAAACTGACCATCTTGAGTGAAAGAATCATGACCAGCTTGTAAAACACCATTACTCTCCTCCAATTCTGTTACTCTGACAATAAAAATAGACCGTATTCTAGCTGTCACTGTTAAAAGCAATTAAAGATCAAGTGCTCTGGAAATCTATATAAAGTATAAAGAAACATTACTTGGTCTTTCTTTAAGTATATACTGTCACCTGCCTAAACAGCTGACTTGGCCATGTAATATTGCCACTGGAAAGGTTTGGGTTTCAAATTCCAGTCTTTTTGGAATGTTTTGAGGCCAGTTTTTCTGCATACATTAAGGTCAATGTACATGATGAAGCGGTAGCAATGCCCTCCAGTGCCTGTATAGTGCAATGTAGAGTGGTTTTATCAGGGATGCAGATTAGCAAGGACTAAATAGCCATTGACGATTAAAAATTAGTCTAAGCCCCTTAGTGTTTACGTATTGTATCTATATATTACTATTATGACTTCTTTTCTAAAGTTAGCTGGCTCAGTAACTCAAAATAGTTAAGGTTCATCCCTGATGATGGTGATCTGTGTCACTGTGCTAACACTCTAAGGTTGTCATAAGCTTGCTTTATTATAAAGCAGACCAATACTAAATATTAAAGAAGATGAAACACCAACATCTGGACCTGAAGAAGGGCACCACCGGCCGAAAGCTCGACCAGAACCTGAATATCTACAATAAAAATACAAAATCTAAAGATACTGATGTTTCATCTTCTTTAATACTTTATACTGCAAACACCTGCAACCAGCAGATCCATCTTGGATATTTTCACCACCATCAATTAAACCTAAGGCGTTGTAACTTTTTATTCTACATACTTATAAAGCAGAAATACACATGATACTTAAACTTCAGCAATATTGATAAAAGTGTCTTTTGGAAAAAAAAATTGGGGTTCTATGCATTTTAAGGCTACTGGTATGTTTAAAAGAATTAACACTTGTACCATAAATTGTCCATGGCAAGACATCTCTTGGAGTTGCAGATAAGGTCATGGTAATTATTGCTAAAATCGTAAGTAAGTTGACTCTTCTGGCCTGCATTTCCAAGTTTTAGATGAATATGATAGCTATGTGTTGCCATATGTTGCCGTCCATGGCAAACTAAGCCCCATAACTCCTACAGAAATTGATGAATCCAAACAGCAGTAGACTGTTTTCATTAAGAGCACCCATATGCACATTTATACATCACAGCAATCAATCCTACCAAATATCGACACAATCAATCCTACCAAATATCGACACAATCAATCCTACCAAATATCGACACAATCAATCCTACCAAATATCGAACCAATCAATCCTACCAAATATCGAACCAATCAATCCTACCAAATATTGAACCAATCAATCCTACCAAATTATCAACACAATTAATCCTACCAAATATCGAACCAATCAATCCTACCAAATATCGACACAATCAATCCTACCAAATATCGAACCAATCAATCCTACCAAATATCGACACAATCAATCCTACCAAATATCGACACAATCAATCCTACCAAATATCGAACCAATCAATCCTACCAAATATCGAACCAATCAATCCTACCAAATATTGAACCAATCAATCCTACCAAATATCGACACAATCAATCCTACCAAATATCGAACCAATCAATCCTACCAAATATCGACACAATCAATCCTACCAAATATCGACACAATCAATCCTACCAAATATCGACACAATCAATCCTACCAAATATCGAACCAATCAATCCTACCAAATATCAACACAATCAATCCTACCAAATATCGACACAATCAATCCTACCAAATATCGAACCAATCAATCCTACCAAATATCGAACCAATCTACCAAGCAATTTCAAAAGGAGTTGTGTACACATGAGACCTGTCCATGTCAAATATTACTAAATTCCAGAGTCTAAGTCCCATAACTCCTACAAACATTGACAAATGAAAACAACAGTACAGTATGCAAATCTAACCCATAACAAAGCATCAGGCAAGCAGTTTGTATACACTAAAATAAATGTGGACAGATGGACACCTAGTATCATGTCTCTCTGTTGCTTCATGGAGAGATACAATGGTCATTCACTATTTATGTTCCTGTTTACTTTAAGAACCATTTGACTTCTTTTTACAGGCATATAATTATGTTCCTTTGCCTGTTCTGAAATATTTGAAGTAAGAAAAAAAAACATGACTCAGTGAAATTTCTTAAAAACAATTTCATTATCCTCATAAACAATTGTATACATGATTACAATGACATACAAAATTAGTCATTCATACACACATAAACATCAAAATACAAATAGCACTCTTACAATCTATGACCATATGATGTAATAATGAGTTTTCATTTACAATGAATGCAGACATTGTTGTTAAATGTGTTAAGTTTACAAACCTGAGTACAGTTAATAATGATACAATGTATATCTGCTTATGTATAAAATCTATAAATGGACATCCAAGAAAAAAAATTAAAAGATCAACTTTCTTTGAAATAATTTGAATATGCTGCTATAAAGAAAAGGTATAAATGAGTCCAATTAACATGACCATTACCACCAAAATTTAATATTTTCTACCAGTTTTGGTCTTAAAATTTAGTTAAGCTTTAAAGTTTTAATGAGTGTAAATAAATATTGATAATGGTTTAATTAATGTATTAAAAATATCAAAATGCACCAATCAAATATAACACTTAATATCTAATCAACCGCAGTTACATACCAAGTTACGATGAATTGCTCATTTAAAACAAACAAGACACTGATATACAATCACAATGTGTGTGTACTTACAGACATGTAATACATATAAATGACTAGTTACATACACCAGTATATACAGTCTAACCTGCTTTAAAGGCCACCTCTATATAAAGGTCACCTGCTTATAAAGACCAGTTGAATTGTATCCCAATTGTTCTTTATTCATATAATTTGAACCTAGCTGTGCATAGAGGCCATCTGTAAAGGCCACTTGCCCATAAAGGCCACTTTTACTGGTTCCCTTGGGTGGCCTTTATAGACAGGGTTGACTGTGTATTGGACAAAAATAAGGTTCATAATGGCAAAGCACTTTATATTTTGCTAGTATTTCCATGCCCTATACATGTTATAGCAATCACCTGGCAAAAAAACCTTACCTTAACCTTAATTCTCTCCGTGCCAGGAGGCACATAAGGCCTGAACATTCGCTCTCCACTTGTTGCGGTCTGCAGCTTCTCGACGCACTAGGCTCCAAGATTTCCATCCCGCCTCATTTCTCTCAACTTCCACCATCCTTCGCCACGTTGTCTTTGGCCGTCCCCGCTTTCTTCTTCCTTCTGGCGTCCACCCTAGTGCCACAGCACAGTCATTTGATATATCTTTTCTTAGGATATGGCCTATCCAGTTCCATCTCCTTCTTCTTATCTCTTTGCTGATGTTACACGTCTCTGCCATCTCCAATACAGTCTGGTTTGTTGTTCTTTGCTGCCAACTGATCTTAAGGATCCTCCTTAGGCATTTTGTTTGGAAGGAGTCGATCTTCTTTTCCTCTGTCTTGGTAAGCTTCCATGTCTCGCATCCATATAGTAATACGGAGAGAACAAGGCTTTTGAAAAGAGAGACTTTTACTTTTCTGCTAATGTTTGTAGCCTTCCAAATACTGTCTAGCCTTCGAAAGGATGTACCAGCCATCGCTATCCTCTTCTTGATGTCGGCTGTGCCTCCGCCATCCTTGGTGACATTGGCTCCCAAATAGGTGAAGTTATCAACTTCTTCTACTTCACTATTTCCAACATGCAGGCTGGTGTCACTCTTGCTGTTAACCTTCAACACTTTACATTTCTTGGCATTCAGCTTCAGACCAACTTTAGCTGAGTTATCTTCAAGCTTTGTTGTTTTGCACTGTAGATGGCACATTGTGGATGAGAGCAGAGCAATGTCGTCCGCAAAGTCGAGGTCTTCTAGTATGGTGCTGAAGTGCCATCGAATTCCGGTGCGTTCTTCCTTTGTTGTCTGCTGCATCACCCAGTCTATAACTAGAAGGAATAGGAATCCTGACATGCAGCAGCCTTGTTTAACGCCAGTAAGAACGGGAAAAGGGGCTGTTGTGTCGTTTTCTTCTATTACTGAACACTGAAAGTCTTCGTAAAGTGCTTTTACCATTTGGATCAATTTCTCTGGTATGCCGTATTTTTTCATAATGATCCAAAGACTGTCTCTGTGTACTGAGTCGAATGCCTTCTCGAAATCGACGAAATGGATATACATAGTAGCATTCCATTCGTTGGCTTGCTCCAAGATGTTCCTAAGAATGAATATTTGGTCAACAGTCCCTCTGCCTCTTCGGAAGCCTGCCTGTTCTTTCCTTAATATGCAGTCCACGCCCGTTTGTATTCGGTTTATGATGATGCGGCTGAGGACTTTACTGGCTAAAGGTAACAGTGTAACTCCTCTCCAATTGTTGCACTCTTGTAGGTTGCCTTTTTTGGGAATTTTACAGATCAGTCCCTTGGTCCACTCCTTTGGTACTTTCTCCTCTCTCCATATTTGATCGAAGATAAGTTTGAGTTCTTGGCTGGACTGGACTATGTCAGATTTCAACATTTCGGCAGTGATCTGATCTGCTCCAGGGGCTTTTCCATTCTTGAGTGTCTTCAATGCATTTCTTACTTCTTGTAAGGAGGGTGTATCAACTGAGATATTTAGTTCAACTCTCTCTTCCTGCTCATCTTGTGGTGTTGATTCCGGAGTCTCCCTGTTTAGGACCTCTTCAAAGTGTTCCTTCCACCTGGCAAGTCTTCCTTCTTTGCTTTTTAACAGTTCTCCGTCTTTACTTTTTACTGCTGCTGTTTGTTTGCTTCCTTTTCCTGTTAGCTGCTTTACTATGTTATATAGTTCCTTTTGTCTCCCATTTTCAGCTGCTTTCTGTGCTATTTCAGCTTTCTCCGCCACCCATCTTCTCCTATCCTCCCTCACATTCTTCTTGACTTCTTTATCTTTCTCTCTATAAGCCTCCTTTAGTTTCGTCTTTAGCCTTTCAGATCTTGCGCCCTCCATCTTTGTTTTAATTTCCTTTCTTCCATCTATAAGTCTCCATGTGTCTTCACTGATCCAGGGTTTGCTCTTTCCCTTCCTGTAGCCTATGATTTCCTCTGCGGAGTTTACATATGCCATCTTTTGCTGTTCCCAGGTGTTTTCAATATCCTCATACTCTTTTCTTTGGATTTCTCTCAGCTTCTTTCTGACACAGTCATTAAACTTTGTTCTTATTTCTGTATTTTGGAGGCGGTCGGTGTCCAATCTTGGTCTTATCTTGCTGCTGTTCTTGTATGTGCTAAGATGTAGACGGATCTTAGTCTTCACCATGTAGTGGTCGCTGTTGGCATCTGCTCCCCTCATTGATCTGGTGTCTAAGACGGAGGATCTCCATTGTCCATTAATAAGGAGATGGTCAATCTGGTTTTTAACCCTTCCATTGGCGGAGACCCATGTCGCTTTATGTATTTCTTTATGTGGAAATAATGTACCAGTTATCACAAGTCCGTTGGTCTGACAAAACTCACATAGTTGTTCACCATTTTCATTTTGAGTTCCGAGCCCGTGTATGCCCATAGTTCTTTCATATCCGGTGTTAACCATCCCTACTTTGGCATTAAAGTCTCCCATAATTATCATGATGTCATTCTTGTTGCAACCATCCACTGTTTCTTGAAGTTCTTGATAGAATAGCTCTTTCTCCTCATCTTCCCTCTCATTGTGTGGGGCATATACTTGAATCATTGTCACTCTTCTGTATCTTGAGTAGAACCTAGCTGTTATTATTCTATTACTAATTGGTGTCCATTCCATGAGCGACTTCATTGCATTCTGGCTAATCATGATGGCAACTCCTCCTTCATGCAGCTGTTCATCTCCACTGTAAATGACGGTCTGGCCTGAGGTCAGTCTCATCTTCCCAGCTCCCGTCCATCGGCACTCGCTTATTCCTAAGACGTCAAGCTGATATCCTTCCATCTCTCTTGCTACCTGTGCTGACGCTCCACCTCTGTACATTGTTCTCACATTCCAATGTCCGATGGTGAGTGTTTGTTTGGGTGTTACTAGGGAACTAGTCGGACGTTGGGCTTCCTTCCGGCTTTCACCCTTCGTCGTCCTGCTGTCAATTCTGACAGTTCCTGTTTCACCCAGTCTTCTTTGTTGAATGTTTATAGTTTCTGTAACCTTCTGTTTTTATTGGCAGGGTTGTTAGCCCTACGCAAACCTCTATTACCCTCGAGGATAGGTGGTTTGAGTTTGGAGTTTCCTTCCTAGGCTGCTTTCCATCCCTGGATGTTGAGTGCAGTCTGCCCATTTGGTTTTATATCAGTGTTCCTTCACCTAGCCTTTCCCATAAATGGGTGTGGCCGCAAGGCAGCGGAGGTTTGGAATCAGAGTTTTCCTTCTCTTAGATGAGCTGTCCTCCCAGACTGATGAGCCTCATCTACCCAAAGCACTGGTTTTAAGGCGCCATGTCTCTCGCCTTCGCCCCTTCTCCTATCAGTAGTAGCAGTTCCGCCGGACTTGATACAAGCCACACAAGCAGGCTAGGAGTTGGACTTGGTTGTCAGAGGCTGTGAGAGACGCATGCAAAAAAAGGAATCATACAAACTTTTATGTAGTTTATGCCACCAGATTTTTGGGGTTGAAACATTTGGGCAAAACAACTTCTGTAACATGGTGTTTCCATTAGGCCAAAAAATCAAAAACTACATACTTTTTATTTTTTTAAAAAACACAGAAAAGTGTTTTAATGACATCAAACATGATGCAATCTGAAAATAAGGTTTCTTTTAAGAAAATAATTTTACAACCCTTATATCCATGATAATATTTAAATTTGAAAATTTATTTTTTAGGGA
The DNA here is from genome assembly GCA_021292105.1 of Anadara kagoshimensis. Taxonomy (NCBI): domain Eukaryota; kingdom Metazoa; phylum Mollusca; class Bivalvia; order Arcoida; family Arcidae; genus Anadara; species Anadara kagoshimensis. The sequence continues at coordinate 20,664,195 of CM037857.1, forward strand.
TCTCATATGCATCTTACCAGACCTACTTCTGCAATGAATTTAAATTCATGCTCAGGTTAATCTGAGAATTAACACACAAAAAATACATTTTACAAATAAAACCTAATCTACATTGAAGGTGACGCATCAATATGGTGTCCTGATATGTTGGTAAACTGATTTTTCTTGGTACATTGATCATTATACACAAAATTAAATATCCGTTACATGGTATATTAGAATTGTTTAAACATGTAATGTCATTTACTTATGTAGTTACCAAGTGCATGTATACTGGTATGTGGTTAAACAAAAGTTAAGTTAAAAAAGTTAAAGTCTGTCCCGAGCCATTAGGCCCATCAGGCCGGAGCTTATCCCGGTTTCCGTGGCGTTAAGCGACTGAGAGTACAAGACTCTCCCCTGAATGGGACGCCGGTCCATCGCAGGGTTAACCCCCAGCATTTTGCTGGTACTCATTTATTTTTCAGCTGAGTGAACTGGAACAACGTGAAATTAAGTGTCTTGCTCAAGAACACAACACATCGCCCGGTCCAGGGATCGAACCCACGACCTTCGAATCATGAGTCCAACGCCTTAACCACTAGGCCACGCGCTTCCACTGGTTAAACAAAAGGCTTTGTCATTAATGGATAAATGAACATGATCTCCAACAACACTGTGTGCTGCTTCAAGTCCATAAATTTCAGAATTTTTACCCTCTAGTTGCCATACATTAAAGATGCCATTTTACAACCACTATTTGTATGATCATTAAGATCAATGGTGGTTTGCATAATACTTGTGAAGATTTGATATGATAGACATTATGATGGTAATGATAATGTGAGGGAAAAGTGATACGGATACAAATAGTCTCTGAAGACAAATTTAAAGTCCAAAATTTAATTATCTTTAAACCCAATGAATAAAGCACAATACATGTACGGTATTTAATTATCTTGTGCTTGATGTTACAAATTAAAGTTCTTTATACTTTTTATATTGTTATATATCAAAAGTTATTCCTTTGAAAATGCATACTGACATAAATCAAATCCTTATCACCTAATTGACCAGCTAACTGATACTTAATACATTGTATTTCACAATTTTTGGGGGTTTTTTTGTGAATTATATGAAAAGGTTTTGTTTTTCCTATTTTCCTCAAACCACATTACTAATTAGCATGCAATTGACGTATCGCCAGCCCTGCCTTTTATGTTCCGTCACTGGCCGCCATTATGGTGCCAACGCAGCGTCACGGTAACTAATGATATACCAGTGTGTAATTCAAGCATGCCAGGTCTTTGTCGGAACATTAATCGTGGGCATGGCAGGAGATCCGTCAATAACATATACATTATAAAGAAAGACAGTTTCATAGATATTCTAAAAGAATAGTAAAAGTTCAATACTTTTCAGCCATCATCATGACAACAAGGGCAGACCACCCTGTAAATGGATGACTTCCTTTACCATGTCCTGTTTTATCATCATACTGTTCCCATATATACCCTGTCCGTTTATATTCATGGATGATATTTTTAATCAGATTATTCCTGAGTTCTGTGTATAAAGCTTTAGCAGGTCCCTTATACTGACTGGTCTCACTATAGTGATGTAACGCTGATAACACAAGATAGTTCATGTTTATCCAAATGGCTCCTCTCCAATATGGTGGATCATGTTCTGTGTTATATCTGTTATAAAGTGGAGCATTCTTAGCAAGAGACCTTAATCCATAATCTGTCCACAGAAGATCAGGATTTTTTAGATCTGATAAAATTTTCATTAATTTTGGTGAATCTGGATCAACAATCTTCAACAAGAATGGAAACAAACTAACATATCCAAACGAATCAACAAACTGATATGTGGGTTCCTTCATAATGACCCTGACCTTATCCATGTGAGGTAATGGCTGTCCTGGTTGTAAATTTCTTGTCATTTCAGGGGGAGGTTTTGGTCTTTTTAACATCATTTTGTTGGTATTTAAACCATAATCACAATATCTTTGTTTCTGAGGTGACCAATGAAGTTCATTTAACAATTTGTTGTCAGTCAATAACTTGTATGTTGAATCATACTCTTCCCAATTTTCACCGAGAGATTTAGCAATATCTGATAAAATTCCGGAGGCGAGGGCGATCCAACATCTCAAGTCAATATGTCTTTCTTCTGATGTTGGATGTGATGCTCTAGGATAATCATCTAACCCTGAGGTCAAGGTTTTAGGATTTAGTTCTTTCTCAGTTTTATCATCCCGCCCTCTCCAGCGATATGTCAGAGGATGAGCTCCGACTTGACTAATATTGTACCAATTATACCACACCTTTAATCTAGGAAACACAGACTTAAGAAATTCTTTATCTTTTGGATCAGAACTGTGGACCATGTCTTGAACTAACCGTTTCAAAGGTAAAAACAAAGTTGGCGGATTGGCATTTTCATTTCTCTGTATAATAAACTCTGCCGGAACTCGTGCTCTAGCTTCAGGACCTAGAATTTGTTCTCGCGGAATCCATCCTTCAGTATTTATTAAATCTAACCAATGGGAAATAATATCCTTAGAAATCTCTGGACTCCACTGACTAATAAGTAAGTTATGAAATCCCTCGTCCCACAGAAATCCTCGGGGAAAGAATGACCGGGATGGAACAGCGGTGTAAAGGGGTGCTGGCCAGTATTCTACTGGTTCTTTATTGTATTTTGATTGGACGACTGAGGAACCATAGAAATAACCAATACTACCCAGCATATTACTGACAACAGCCTTAGCAACATCAATGTCAGTGTTTGAAAATCCTTCATTCTCTAATCCAAAGGTATCAGTGAACTTCTTATCAAACCTCTCAGTAAACTCACTCAAAGCCTTGGACAGTTCTTCTCCGGACAGAGTACCAAGTCTGTCAGTAAAACTACCAGATTCAAACACTACTTCCATTTCATAAGGTGGCTGTACAGTAACCTGATGTACCATGAAGTTAGGACCACCAGGACTTTCTCTGGGTACCAGTCTACCTCCTAAACCAAAGTATGGCACTGTCCGTTGTTTGTCCCACATTTCAACTCGCAGGGTATTTTTTGTGACATCTGTTATTCTGTCTAATCTATGAACATAAGAAATTAAATGATCATATTTGCCTTTATTAGCTGAGGTTGATTTTGGAAAAGTTAATTTAAAATTTCCTAAATCTTCTGATTGCCCAGATATAGATGCTAGCCTCTTCTTTACCAAACTTGGTTCCAAACTTCCCTGGCCATCAAGGGCAGCATAGAAAAACAGTGAAACCAGTACAGGTTCATTGGGATTCTGAAAAGAGACAAAAATAAAATCAAGAAAAATCTAAGAATTAGAAATTGTATTAATGAAACAAAATGTTATACAAGGCTCTATCATGTCAATAATGAACAACCCTCAAAGCGGGTTTCAAAACTAAGTGGCAAGCTGACCACCAATTTAAGTTTTCAGGTGGAGTGGAAATTCCAAGTGGCCAGGCAACCTTTTCTTCAAAATGAAGGAAAACTAAGGCATCTTTTAGGTATGAAGAACAAAAATGCACATTTTTAAAACTGACTTACAGTGCAGGGGCGGATACAGGATTTTTTGAAAGGGGGGGTTGAGAACTATCAAGGATTTTTTGAAAGGGGGAGGGGTTGAGATCTATACAGGATTTTTTAAAGGGAGGGGCGAGAATTATATCAATGCTAGATGCGAGCGCCAAAGGCGCGAGCTTTCAGAGACGATGGGTCTAGGGCAGAGCCCCGATGGGGGCCAAGAAAATAATTTTAATCAGTCAATATCTCACTCTCTCTCTTTAAATTTTCCAAAGGGGGGGTTGCAACCCCCACAACCCCTCCCCTAAATCCGCCACTGCAGTGTTATTAATAACAATAATGATGATGTAAAGTGTCTATTATATTGCCTGAAATGGCAAGGCTACAGTATCATAATTCTGTAATACAGAAATAATATCTGTTCTCTGGTCACAAAAGTTAAAATTTAAAGTGGACAGGCTGGCCACCATTTACAAATTTTAGGTCGCCAGACACAATTCCAGGTCCATTTGGCCACCATTTCAGTAGACAAAATTTTGGGCTGATGAATGGTTCAGTAAACTAATATTGCTTAATATGTCAGATTTTAGTCAATTATACACTATTGTCTATTTATAGCATAACAAATAAAGGTAAATGGATGAATTGTGACAGAACTTGAAATTTTTTTACAATGAACAATGTTGTTAGCAACAACCACAAACAATTTTTAACACCAACAGAATAAATAGGTCTAGTTGAAACGCTTTAATAGTTCTAAAACAAATCTACTTTAATATATTTTGTAGAGCACATAAAACCAAATTCATAGATCATGATAGATTGATTGATTGAATGGGGTTTACATTCCAGTAAAGAATGTCAAGACAGCACCATCTATAGGTGAAGTGGCAGACATTTTTACGTTTGCAGTGTGCTCAGGGCAATATGCAGGGAGCGTTCTTTAACATGCCAGGCCTTTGGTCAGGGGAGCTAAAAATCATGGGACTACCTGCAGATTATAAGAAAATAAACAAGCAGCAAAAACAACCAGGGGCTACCTCCAGGTGAAAACGAAGAAGCCTGTAATGTTTCAAAACACAGGTAATCTATAATGCTGTGGGAGCTTTTGGGGCACAAGGTACATGTTGGACATACACACAAGCATTGTTACCAAATCCCCCACTCTGCATGAGCAGTGGCAGTGTTAATTACTTACCAGAATGTTGAATCAATCTAAACTGAGGAAGTAGATTTTACTTTTGAAGTTTTATAAGATATCATTTATAACAGCCCTGAGGCTGTGGAAGTTTTGAAAGTCAATCTTCAATACAATGTGCTGATGACATGTCACAAGACTCACAACTTAGTGAGTGTTATCAGTGATAACACATTTTTCTCAAAGATTTTTCCACTTGTGATAACTTATCACAAGTGGAAAAATCTTTGAGAAAAATTTATCGTTATACAGCTGTCACAAAGTTGATCAGTAAAGGCAAATATCAATGATAGATCTGTAAACACTGTGTACCAAGATGTGACTGAACTAGAATAAACTGATATTTTATTTTTCTGTCTAACATGGTTTCAATTTTATAATTAGCAGCCGTTTCAAAAGTTTCATAAAAATAAACATAAAAAATTGTACTAGTATCAGAGGAAATTTGGTCTAAACCAGCAACAACATAGCAACTTTGGTTCAGAAGCTAGGAAGCTTGGTCTAAACCAGCAATTACATAGCAATTTTGGTTCAGAAACTAGGAAGCTTGGTCTAAACTAGCATTGAACAACAACATAGCAACTTCGGTTCAGAAGCTAAGAAGCTTGGTCCAAACCAGCAACAACATGGCAACATTGGTTCACAAGCTAGGAAGTTTGGTCTAAACCAGCAACAAAATAGCAACTTTGGTTTAGAAGCTAAGAAGCTTGGTCTAAACTAGCAACAACATGGCAATTTTGGTTCAGAAGTTAACACCTAAACAACTCCGCAACCATGAAATATATATCAGATCTTATGATGTGAAATGCATACCATAGCACCCAGTATATACAGTAAAACCTTGTTAAAGTGCCCCTCGATAACTTTGCCACCTCGCTTATTGCCACACTATTTTGAAGTCCCAAAAATCCATTTTATTTATGTTTTTCTTTATCCGCTTCCCCCGATTTATTGCCAAACCCCTTTATAACGCCAAAATTTGACTGAACAAATGGTGCCGATGAATCGAGGTTTTACTGTATTATACCGGTAGTACATGTACAGTACTATGTACAGATGTAGGTTAGGTTAGGCTATGTAGGTTAAGAGATATTACTTCTGCTACTTACTATGGGGTACCTTTTAGTCATGTGTGACCCACATTCAATTCCTAGCATCAGAGAAGGGAAATTAGTATACATAATTGTACTTACATTACAATACACTCATTGGTAACTTATAATACTGATGACTTACTTTTGGTTGGATTGAAATTCTAGCTGACCAATCCCCACCATGTTTACCTCCTTTACGCTTAACAAAGGAAGTCTTCAACAAATAGGTTTTCTCTTCTATTTCTTGTATCCCAAAATTAACTCCATCATGTTTTAACCAGCCATACTTAGGAATTCCATCGCCTTGGTCACACCAATGTCTTATAGGAGGTGGCATTTGATTTGCGTGTGCTAGCCACATAAAACCAAATACTGGAGATCTGGGACTTCTAGCCTTCATTCCAAAATACACGTTAGATCTGTATGTTCCCCAGAATCTGTCAGGATTTACAGCAGCACTCGTGCTGTTATCGGCGTTCATTTTAGGCGAATTTAACGGTGTAATCACCATAGTTATTAGATACATTTTGTATTTGAAGTAAGCTACCATAGCAACTGTTATTAAAATCAATATTCCGCCAACTACTTTGATGGATTTGTTTTTGTCAGCAACTACCGGCTTCTTTTGAAACCTGTCATTTTTCTCTGCATCATCAGATGCAACTCTGGATCCACCAGATCGCCTACGTATATCTCTATCCTTTCCCATTTTTGTTTACAATTTAACAGTTCATTGAATGCAGCACTACCATATAGAACTAAAACAGAGACATCTCTGACTAAAGCTCGCAGCCGCTTTTCAAGCCGTCGACGTGGAAAGCACACGTGCTGTTTACATTCCGAATGGTGATAACTTTGTTTACAATACGCTTCGTTTAAGACTGCTTTATTTCAAAACATCTATTCGATTCAGACCATGTTGTCACTTATTCGGAACTCACTAATCGGGACAGACACTAATATACAAATGGGATAACCCACAGCTCCTGTTTTCCGGATTTGATAACATGTGCAAGGCTAAAAGGGTTAGTGCACACAATAAAATTTTATTCTTTGTAAAACAGCACATCGATATTTTAATCCAACACTTTTTTTATTCATCCACCTTTGTTTTAACAACCAGACCACTCAAATTATAATATGAAAAGAAAACACACTGCACATACCAACTTCGACATCATGCATTTATTCCCGATTGTCTACAACTTTACCGAAAATGTACATACATGTATTTTCTATCAACTGCATCTTCTTATTTTTTCTTCATGCATTTTTATTTAAATACAATTATTCTCTGCAACTTAACCGAAAATGCCCATCTTTTCTTATTGACCGCATTTTGTTCTTTTTTTCTCTCCATTTTCCAAGCTTTATACACATTTCGTAGCGATTGTTAAGTTACATTTTGTTCCAGTCACACTTTCTTGATTGCATTGAATGCATAACCAGAGGCAGAAAAGCATAACGATCTCGAGTTTGATCTCGTTACTAAGAATCTATTGTGGCGTCATAGAAAGAACTTATTGTGGCGTCATAGACAAGACTGAGCATTCTCTATGACGTCTTAATGATCGCAAAAGCATTACCCGATACACTGTTTTATTGTTTGTTTGAGAAAACATAAGTCAAACATGAGAAGCGAAAAAATCGGGCCGCTTTCCCCGTTAATTAGTGGAATACCGTGATGAGTACTCAATCACAAGCGGGATTAATAGTCTTTTTAGTACTTAAAGTTAAGATTGCTTGCAAAGAGCAATCAGCCCATGCCAATACACTGTTCGCCGTCGTGTGCGTACGCGCCGCTGACTGTGCACACTTCCAGTGCACGCTCTCACTCGCTTATAAATATGAAAAGAAACCAACTTCAACATCATGCATTTTGATATAAATATCAATTTCTTCAATTTCTTAGTTTTGTACACATTTCGTCCTTTAAGTGATTCTTAAGTGATTTTTTGTTTCATTCACATTTCGCTAATTGCACCGAATGCATGAACAGAGACAGAAAAGCATAACGATCTCGGGTTCGATCCCGTTACTAAGAATCGATCGTGGCGTCATAGAAAGAACTTATTGTGGCGTCATAGACAAGACTGGGCATTCTCTATGACGTCATAATCAATATCGCAAAAGTATTCCGGACATCAGTGAAACAACATACAGATTGTACGCGAAATGTCCCGTCCGCGTGTACAGTACAGACCTGTCGAAAAAACATTTAAATTAGCTAACAAAAACTAGTGAAAGCTTGGTCGAGATATGGATAGTTAGTGACCGAAAAACTGTCGAGAGATAGACAAAAGCTGTGGAAATGTAGCTATAAACGAGGGTGCCAAGATAAACAGCACTTATCTGTTACCTTAATGAATTGTTAAACTTTTGACAGGTCTGTACTGTATACATCAGCCGTTATATGTTATTCTGGGCATCAATGACATACAGTTGAAACAACATGTATATTGTCTGTTTTAGCGTGTTCAAAAGGACGCGAAATGTCCCGTCCGTATGTTCAGTACAGACCCGTCGAAAGTTAAACACTTAGCTAACAAAAATAGTCTAAGCTCGCCTACCGAGTAGCATAGATATGAATAGCTAGTGATCGAAAAGATAACAGCTGCCAAGCTACAAAAACCTGTGGAAATGTATAGCTAACGAGGGGCCGCGATAAACGGTACAATTTCGTTATCTTAATGTTAAACTTTCGACAGGCCTGTACTGTACATGTTTTGGTAACTCCGACAATTCGTGTAAAAGCGATTTAAGGGAAGTTTTGAGCGCATTTTTAATTATTTTAGCAACAAAACACAAAGCAGTTTTCCGAAATTACCAAAAATTACAAGAATAATTGAAAAACGTGTTTTGCAACTTCTAATTCGTTTTATCTTGCAGAGTTTGATACAAATTATAGTGCCGTTTCTCAGGACACACGATTTTATTGTTTGTTTGACAAAACATAAATCAAACATGAGAAGAGAATAAAGCGAGCCGCTTTTCCCGTTAGTGGAAAACCGTGATGAGTACTCGATAACAAGCGGGAGTTGTAGTACAGTTAAGATTGCTTACAAAGAGCAATCACCCCAAATACACAACCCGCTGTTGTATGCATACGCGCGCTGTGTACGCTCCCACTAACTTATAAATATAAAAAGAAAACACACTGCACATACCAACTTCAACATCATGCATTTTGATATAATATAAATTTTCCGATTGTCTACAACTTTACCGAAATGTACATCTTTCTTATTAACCGCATTTTGTTCTTTTTTCTTCATTTTCTAAGTTTTGTACACATTTCGTCCTTTTAGCGATTCTTAATTAAGTGATATTTTGTTTCATTCACACTTCGCTGATTGCGCTGAATGCATGAACAGAGGAAGAAAAGCATAACGATCTCGAGTTCGATCCCGTTACTAAGAATCGATTGTGACGTCATAGAAAAAACTTATTGTGGCGTCATAGACAGGAGCATCCTCTATGACGTCATAATTAATATCGCAAAAGCATTCTGGGCCTCAGTGAAACAACGTACAGATTGTTTGTTTTAGCGTGTTCAAAAGCACGCGAAACGTCCCGTTAGCATGCACAGTACAAACCTGTCGAAAGTGTAACACTTAAATTAGCTAACAAAAACTAGTGAAAGCTTGGCAACTTAGTGACCGAGGTATGGATAGTTAGTGACCGAAAAACTGTCGAGAGATAGATAACAGCTACCAAAAAGCTGTGGAAATGTAACTAACTAGTAGCTGGAATAAACAGCACTAATTCGTTACCTTAATGTTAAACTTTCGACAGGTCTGTACTATATATTTATTAAAGCGCAATGTCAACGAAGAGTTAAAAGCGATTTAAGTAATTTCTGAGTGTCTTTAAAGTATTCTGGCAACAAAACTGTATCAAAAAAGTTTCCACGAATTACCAAAATTACAAGAATATTTGAAAAAAAAACGTGCAAGAATTGATTGTGACGTAATAGAAAAAACTTATTGTGGCGTCACAGACAGCATCCTCCATGAAGTCACAACTATATCGCAAAAGTAATGCGGACAGTTGCGTAGCGTGCATATAAGCCAATAATCCTGTGCTTGCACACGATTTTTTGATAATTAAAAAAAATAATCCAATATGTCATTTGTCTTTTACAATAAACAAATGTCTTCCTGGACATGTATTGACAAACTGTAGGCATGAAAAAAATCCCCAGCAAAATGCAGCGAAAAAAAAGTCTTTGCAATTTAAAAGATTTCGTTTCGCTCTCAGTCTAGTAGCGATAAGCTAATGTTTTCGTCTAACTAGAATGATATGACGTGTACATTTTCCTCGAATGTATGTTGGCCCAAATACCTAGACCCAGCTAATATTTCTACTTAAGATATGAGGAATGTAACCATTAAACGAAACCTTTAGTGGCATCTTCAGCTTGGGTAAACATTTTCTGTTTAAACTTTAAACCGAGGCCTTATATAAATTCAGAATAGAATAAAACAGAAGAATAGAAAGTTAACTGGTATTCCAGTTGTATCACTGTGTCTTTGAATAAAAATAGACAATCAACCAAATTTAAATCTTTTTGCTCTTTAAAATCAGAAAAATGCACCAAAGTTTGCTTCATTTTTTCAATGAGAGCGTGCTCTCGGACCCACTTGCGTGGACGCATTCTCACCAAGCTTGCACATTAATGTTTTGCTGGCTACGCCACTGGCGGGCATCAGTATTGACTGTTTTTAACGTGTTCAAAAGTACGCGAAATGTAAAGTGACATGCAAATACATGTAGGCCTATATCGTATGTATTAAAATTACAAATGCATGTACACAAACAATATTACAATATAATTATAAATGGTACACATACGTCAGTCAATGACCTGCTATATTTATGTGATATTGATCACAAGTTACATCTTGTTTATATATTTGATATTTAATTACTTGTAAGATTAAATCTCAACTGTTGACACTATAGGAAAATGAAAACTTTAAAAATCGATACCTCAACACTCAGCCAGCCACTCAGTCAAAGCATTGTAACATCTGTCTCAAAAATATATATTATTATTATTTCATTAGTAAGGTCTTTAATATTTTGGTATAAATCATTTTAAAACGTCTATATTCATCAAAGCTGAAGTCATACATAATAGTACAGTAAATAAAGGGACATTAAGTTGGATCTATCATTGGTGGGTACGGTAAATATGAATGCTAAAAGCATACCCTGTGTGGTAAAATGGTGTATTGTAATGATAAATGGAATAAGTTAAACATATAATTTGTTAAGTGCACAACCGAGTCGGAAAAGGACAAATCTCTACATTCTGTATGTTGTTTTGGAAAAAAACCCACATTAATTCTCTATTCAAAACCTCGTAATATGCTTGTTTAATTTTCTGGATTTAAATATTGACATGCCTTGATGTTACTGGAACTACCTTAACTAATATGTATTTTATTGTTATATGGATTTAAGAAGTATTTCGTTAGTGAAGATAGCATCGCGTTTTAATCATACCCGAGCCCTTCTTAGTGGTAAGTTGTAGTTGAGCATTTGCATTCATTGCAATATGTTTTGTAAATACATGTATATGCTGAAAATTTCTGAAAACATTGTTTAATATTTGGTAAAACAATAATGAATTGATTTTTATATAGCTTGTTACAAATAAGCAGTCTTTATTGATTCATATGGAACAATCATAAAAGGACGATTCTAAACGGAACAAATATGTCATTACAATCCAAACACTTGAAGCAATTAAACGAAACAAAAAGGGAGAGCAGGATGAACAGTACCGTGTTATCTAGAGTTCACAAAACGACATCTATGTTTTGATTTCTGTGTGACCTACTACAAGCTTCTGACGCTTTTTTTTTTTACAAAAAAATAACAATAGTTCATACAAGAGCTAAAAGGAAGCATTTGTACAAAAACAACAATTATTCATACAAGAGCTTAACTGGGGCCTTCCATCATAGTAATGTGTTATATCAAGTATAATAGCATATACTTCATGTCGTTATAGTAGATTTATGTATGCTGAGCTTGTTAAAACGCTAACTTACATATAAAATCGACATTACAATGACTTTTTCACACGCTTAATAAAAAAAGTCGAGACACAGAAACGAAATATAATCTATCATATATGTATTTTAACTCGTCTTTAACTCGTATCCGACATCCGTGTATCCATGTATCTTATTAATGGTGGCTAAAGCTCGGTTAAGTGGGTCTAGAAGTCTTGGAGTTGTCCGACATCCACTTGTCTGTGTCTTGTTAATGGTGTTTTACGCAACATTTACTGAATCTTTAGACATTTGTTCTTTTTTTGGCAAATGAGACTAGCTAAGACTGTTGTATTTACTTCTGTTGTTAAACCATTTTATATATTAATGACTATTTTGGGATTTCTAGCGAGCAGTTAATCCCGTGTAAGATGTGTAATTAACAATATTCGTTGAACAATTGGGACTTGCATTTTCTAACCCTTTTATATATGGTTATAATGAAGAAGTTAAATACAGTTAACAATGGATAATTGGCTATTTGAGTTGAATGATTCTTCGGACATATGGATATTGACTTTGACTGAAGGATAATTACTCCTGGGATGATGTTCTGTTACAGAATTGATTAAAGTTCCATGAATATACATGAAATACGTAAGTATGTAGACTGTTATATAATCGTTAAACAGGTTTTTATTTGAAAACCGATTTAAATACATCGGATATATGTATATTGCTGTTGTATCACGATACAGGTTTTTATTTGAAAAAGTTTCTAAAAATAACATAAAAAGAGTGTAAATTCTTTCCGCGATTAAATACTTGTATGATATACCTGTCCGTTAGTGTAGAATGTTACAAACACGTGCGCTAAAAGAGGATCCCATATCTTAGGAAAGCATTAGAAAGGCATGTATAACATATATATATATATACACCATTTATTATACCATGATAACATAAAAAGCAACGAACAAGTAACAAGTAAGTTGTTTTTTTAAAACATTTTTACATATGACAAAGATATCAGAAGGGTAAGAGTTCCTTTTGTATCCACAACATATTAAATTCTATATAAAATTATTGAAAAATTATTTTTCACAGAAAAGTTCAAAATTGCTTGATTCCGTCATTTTTAGTCGAAATCAAAATTCTAGTTGAGGGTACAAATGGAACTTTTTTCCATAAGAAGAAGATAGACAATTACTGATAAGATTTACTTGTAACCACGGGTAGCACTCTTGTATTCTGGTTTATTGCCACGGGTAACACCCTTTATTATGGTTTATTGTCATGGATATCACCCTTGTATACTGGTTTATTGTCACGGGTAACACCTTTGTATTCTGTTTTATTGTCACGGGTAACACTCTTGTATTCTTGTTTATTGTCACGGGTAACATCCTTGTATTCTGGTTTATTGTCACGGGTAACACTCTTGTATTCTTGTTTATTGTCACGGGTAACACTCTTGTATTCTTGTTTATTGTCACGGGTAACACCCTTGTATTCTGGTTTATTGTCATGGGTAACACCCTTGTATTCTGGTTAATTGTCACGGGTAAAACCCTTGTATTCTTGTTTATTGTCACGGGTAACACTCTTGTATTCTTGTTTATTGTCACGGGTAACACTCTTGTATTCTGGTTTATTGTCACGGGTAACACCCTTGTATTCTTGTTTATTGTCACGGGTAACACCCTTGTATTCTTGTTTATTGTCACGGGTAACACCCTTGTATTCTGGTTAATTGTCACGGGTAACACTCTTGTATTCTTGTTTATTGTCACGGGTAACACTCTTGTATTCTTGTTTATTGTCACGGGTAACACTCTTGTATTCTGGTTTATTGTCACGGGTAACACCCTTGTATTCTTGTTTATTGTCACGGGTAACACCCTTGTATTCTTGTTTATTGTCACGGGTAACACCCTTGTATTCTGGTTAATTGTCACGGGTAACACCCTTGTATTCTTGTTTATTGTCACGGGTAACACCCTTGTATTCTGGTTAATTGTCACGGGTAACACTCTTGTATTCTTGTTTATTGTCACGGGTAACACTCTTGTATTCTTGTTTATTGTCACGGGTAACACTCTTGTATTCTTGTTTATTGTCACGGGTAGCACTCTTGTATTCTGGTTTATTGTCACGGGTAACACTCTTGTATTCTGGTTTATTGTCACGGGTAACACCCTTGTATTCTGGTTTATTGTCACGGGTAACACTCTTGTATTCTTGTTTATTGTCACGGGTAACACTCTTGTATTCTTGTTTATTGTCACGGGTAACACCCTTGTATTCTGGTTTATTGTCATGGGTAACACCCTTGTATTCTGGTTAATTGTCACGGGTAACACCCTTGTATTCTGGTTTATTGTCACGGGTAACACCCTTGTATTCTGGTTTATTGTCACGGGTAACACTCTTGTATTTTGGTTTATCGTTACTGTTAACACCCTTGTATTCTGGTTTATTGTCACGGGTAACACCCTTGTATTCTGGTTTATTGTCACGGGTAACACCCTTGTATTTTGGTTTATCGTTACTGTTAACACCCTTGTATTCTGGTTTATTGTCACGGGTAACACTCATGTATTATGATTTATTGTCACGGGTAACACCCTTGTATTTTGGTTTATACCCTTGTATTTTGGTTTATTTTCACGGGTAACACTCTTGTATTCTGGTTTATTGTCACGGGTAACACCCTTGTATTTTGGTTTATTTTCACGGGTAACACCCTTGTATTTTGGTTTATTTTCACGGGTAACACCCTTGTATTTTGGTTTATTTTCACGGGTAACACTTGTATTCTGGTTTATTGTCACGGGTAACACCGTTGTATTCTGGTTTATTGACACGGGTAACACCCTTGTATTCTTGTTTATTGTCAAGGGTAACACTCCTGTATTATGATTTATTGGTACATTTGTCCCTGGGTTTGGAGAATGTTTCATTGTTTGCCAGAAAGGCAAATGATCTTTTCACTGAAGTTCACCTACTTGGAGATTATTCAAGAGTTTAAAAAGATGGTAACTAGCATTTTCTATTTATTGTATTTTCAGTTCTCAGATTCTACTGATTTACACATTAAATTTTTAACAAAATGTCAAATAGTTTTTTTTCAGTTCTTTTGTATATAATGGATATATGATTAAAATATGAGCTTTAATGTAAAGATAATGTAAACGTTCTCTTGAAATATTTATTAGTAAACCCTTAAAATATACAATATAGTAATAAAATGCAAATCTTGCTGAAACATATAGATTTTTTGTTTATAAATGAATATTAAATTGTTTGTATATTAATGTTTTTTCTCATATAATAAATTTAAAAATATCACAAGATGTGAAAACTTGATGAAACATGTCAAATACAGAATGACCATGTAGTTTAATGGAAGGTAAACAAAACTTACTGATATGTAAGTAATATCATGATTACATGTCATTTAGATGTATTTTTCTTAAATAAATACCATACCAAAAGAGGAGTATTGTATTTCTAGGTATCATTATTATACCCTGTCGCATTGACCACTTACATAAAGTGTTGAACTGTTCATCATTTATTTTGGCATTTTGTCCTTACATACCATTTTGGATGTAATAGGTTATCATGGGTTCAGACACCTGGTCATACCATTTGTACAATGCTGAGTTAAGCTATTTAGCTATTGCTTCATTACTTACTGTATGCACACTGATCTTATGTACAGTAGGCCATGTTTTAGGTTTTTTAGTGTCGTATTCTTAATAGCGATAGCTTCAATCTGGATCACGTTTTCTTATTTATAACCACTGAAGGTACAAAAATCAAGTATGGGGGTAAGTGTTCCTTTTGGACCCGAGACCACTTATTGAGTTCTGTGCAAAAGTATTTTTCTGTCATTTTAAAATTTTTGCATTCAAAACATTTTAGTGCAAGGTGCAAACGACACTATTTCCTATATGGAATACGAATATTTGCTTTAGGTATGGGGAATGTAGGTTTTTATATGAATAGTCACCATGCGTTTTCCATATGGTTAAATATACAGTTTTGATTCTATGTGGTTAGTCAGCCGTTTCTCTGGTCAACATACTCCATGCATGGCCTTTCCGGCAACTCTGCCAGTAGATACTTTTGTGCCATTGATACCACTTGCGACCTGTTTTCCTCGTCCCCTGGCTTCCCTTCTACTTACCACCCGAAGACACAGTTTGGATATAGAATTCAAGTCTGCACATTGGCCAGTGGACTAACAATTTTTGTTTATCAGCATTAAGGCTTTCGGATATCCTCAACATCGAATATTGATACCATTTATAATTATTTATACATCATGATACTTCAGGGAGTTAGCATGATAGAACTTTATTTAAAGTAAAATCTTTATATATAAAATGTTACTTTAAGTTTTATGATCGGTCACTTTGCTTCCCGTGTCGTTGTGTTTGCATGGCATCATGTAGTTTATAATTATTTAACGAGCCTGTATAGGGTTTCTAGATGTAAAAAAAATGTATTGATTTCGGCATGTTGGGGCTCAGATTTTGAGGTTGGCATCTATTATAGAGTGTCTCTATGTTGATAGCGTTATTATATTTTCCGATGGATAAACAAACACATTATTATACCACTCATTATAGAGATATTTTATACCTTCTGTGGTGTGATTTTCTAATTATTAGTCAGATTTTACACTTTGAAAGGTTTCATTTTATGTTTGACAGTTTTTGTCAAGTTATGACGTTACTGGTCGTATTTAAAAAATCTCGCCGGATCAAATTTAAAAATCTTTTGTGTAAATACCCGGCTGTTGAGCAATGTTTATACTAGTGGTTTATTGGATTGCAAGGCGGACAAACAGTGAAAATCAAATACACAAAACAACAACAGACAAACAACATTGACCTGTTCGCTTGACCTTTGATTTAAATATTCATTATGGACGAATTAATTTAGGAATAGGGATCGCGCGTGTAAACTTCGTCTATATGATGGGAACACTAATAATCATGTGCAATGTGTGTATGTATTAACTGCGAATCTTAATATTAATTACCCATGAGTTGAGTGGAATGAAAGGTCGAGCGGGCAGGTCAATGTTGTTTACCTATATACGTGGTTATTTACACATTTAGAGACTTGTATTCAATTTTATTGTAGGGATAAAAGGATTTCTAATATTGATGTTCATTTATAGATCGTGGTTGATATAGTAAACCATACTCGTTGGCAGAGGTAAGAACTTTTATATTGTAACTTTAACTATGTATGTAATAATGAAAGAAGTCTTCACGGAAGATAAATATCGAACATATAAACAGTGTATGAGTTTATATTGAAATATAATTTTTAATTTGATTTTCAAGATAGGGCTTTGAATGATTGTAAATCATATTCAATTAGCGTTCATCTTACAACGTTTCGGCTATTGCACTCATAAGGAAAGATTGCGATGCAACAATTGAGCTACACAATCATGCTTTAAACAAGAACGTGTTACAGACAATAAGACTAAGTGTTGTGCGTTTTATATAGTGAATATGCAACCAACTCTAAAGTTTTGTATCGTATAGTTTTCGAGAAGACAAACTTATAATGGCACATTCACTCGACAAAAGTTTTGATTTTTACATAGGAAAGTTGTCATACTTGTCATGTAAAGAATTATTGAGCATATTCCTCACGCTACAGTTTCTCCGAGTAGTATTCGAACCAATGGGGTGATCACGAGTGGCCGTGGGCCTTTAGGTCAATTAGCCAAGACACCGATAATAATACTGAGTGGAATGGTTGGATACCCTCCTAATAAGTTATCCAGTAGAATCGTTTGAGACTATCAGGTATCCATATCCGCAGTCTTAAACGCATCCATGTATAATTTTCGCAACAAATATGCAATTTTCAAAACATGAACAAATCGGTAGTACGCTTAAATATTATTGATTGATGAAAAATACAAAAAGTAAGCCTGAATTCATGTTCCTCATTCAACCTAGATATGCTTTAAGCTGTGGATACCGATATGCCTTAACCGAAATCTGGAGTTGAATTGAGTAATGGTGTTTAACGTCCCAGTCAAGAATAGTCGTATATCGAGACGTCGCCAGCTATAGGCGAAGGTGCAGAAATTTCGCCTGTAAGTTGCGCTGATGGCATTATACAACAGGGTTCTTTAACGTGCCAAGCCCACCGTGACACGGGACCTCGTTTTATTTTAAGTTCCCATCCGAAAGAACCGTGACTTTCATTTCGTAATGCCGAGTGTTTGGCGAAAGAACAGTCACTACCCACTTTCAAGTCTTGGGTCAGACCCGGTCGGGGATCGAACCCACGACCTCCCACATACGGAGCCGAAATCTGGGGGCAGCAATGTCATGGG
The DNA here is from genome assembly GCA_021292105.1 of Anadara kagoshimensis. Lineage (NCBI taxonomy): Eukaryota > Metazoa > Mollusca > Bivalvia > Arcoida > Arcidae > Anadara > Anadara kagoshimensis. The sequence continues at coordinate 20,682,408 of CM037857.1, forward strand.
CTACTTTTGAATGTACCATATACATAACATAATTTTTCACGGTTGGATGTTTTATCAACAGTGTACCAATACATGGCCACCATGTCTGTCTAGTTTATTAGTTCGTTTATTCGTTTATGATTTGGTTCTTTTTTGTATTGGTAATTTCCATGTACACGTTTTAGCCACAGATTCCCTTCTTCGATATAAAGGAGAACGGTTAGTCGTCAAGTGACCATTTCCATAAACGACTAAATTATCATTCCCACATGTATAAGCATGATGGAAAAGTCGGACAAACACCTAATCCTACAGTTATCTCCGTCTTACATATAATTAGCAATGGTAACCATTGTAAACACAGTTAACCATGCATTATAGATAAACAGAGAAAGTGCTGAGTAACCTTACAACATACAGTACAGACCTGTCAAACGTTTAACACTTGACTAACTTATAAGAGGTGCCGAATCGACAGGAACAGCTCATCTGGGCCCTCGTTGCCCATTTCTCGGTAGGTTTTTGGTAACTCTGTAGTTTTGGTTACTAGGTATCCAAAAGCTCGGCCATTTGGCCGCGGAGTTTCGCCTCGTTTTTGTTAGCTCAGTGTTAAACTTTCGACAGGTCTGTACTGTAGATACTAATTAACATTACAATACCTATATATACTGTACTTAATGTATGTTTATTTCATACATCACATATAGGTATATGAAATGATTACCCGATCACTGGTACATATATTGTTATTTCCATTCAAATTTAAACATACAAAAATCAATTTTAAAATATTTCACAGTTAGTAAAACTTAAATTACCAAATACACGGGGGTAATCCTGATACACCGTATTTCATTTACGTCGGAGTATTCCGTCGGTTTTCATTTACGTCCGAGTAAAATGATACATTTTTGGTCGTTACGCTTTACGTTAAAGAGCAAAGAACACGGTTTTTCATATAACTTCACAAAAAACGAAACTTTAAAAGAAAGCAAAAGTTCATTCGCTTTATATTTGATGGTACTTAACTGCCTCATATAAAATCTTGCAAGAAATAGTCATATTTTTCACGTTGCTGTAACATTTCTATTTTTGACCGGTCCCTTTGTTTAGCAGCTGATTTTAATAAAGCGGGCTTGGATTCAAATGATGTTTCTACTCAAAATTATCAAGAAATGTCTATATTTTCATAAACTTGCGAAGACAGAAGCTTTACTCTGCTTTTAAGCGAAATTTAATGTTTCGTTTAAGCTGAGTAGCATAAATGTTACGCTTTCCGACCAGCTGTGTTATGCTTTACGTGAAGACATGTTACGCTTTCCGTTTAATATGATTTGCAATTGACAGAGCACACTCGTCATTATAACATTAGAACAAACGTCTTTATCGATTAAATCTTCACTGGTTGTTTCAGAAGTGATTCAGAAAGCATTGCAGAACATGATTTTATTTTTGAAAGAAAACATGCAGAACCATACAGTTCGTAACTTGAACCAATAAAGAAAAAACAACAACATACAATGCACATGCTATTCTCCGAAAAGGAAACACTTGCGAAAGGGTAAACCGACTTAGAGATAGTTATACTAATTACAGAAATAAAACTACAGTCAACCCTGCTGATAAAGGCTACTCAAGGAAACACGTAAAAGTGGGTTTATGGGTAGGTGGCCCTTATACAAGTTTCGAATGACATGAATAAAGAGCAATTGAGATACATTTGTATTAACTTTTAAAAGCAAGTGGCCTTCATATAAAGGTAGTCTGTAAGGCAAGTTAAACTGTTCGTGTCAAATACCATTTTGAAAAGGAAAAATGTAGTTTATATATATATGGTTTCACCTGGTCCATGGGCTCAGTTGAGTTATTGCAATCTATCACCGTCCGTCGTGTGTCGTGCGTCGGTCGTAAACTTTACATTTTGATTATCTCTTCTAAAACTATTTGAAACTTTGTGATTATCATGCCTTGGTAACAGGCATTTACAATTTTGTTCGGGATTTGGCCACGTCTAAGAAGATGGCTGCTGTTACTACATATAGCAAAAAAGACAAAAAATCTTTTTCTCTGAAACCAAAACGTGCAAGCAAATTTCGATTTGATATTTGGATTCAGGATAACTGGGAACATGAAAATTGTGTTTTTCATGAAAACTGGACGAAAATAGGTAACGTGTGTTTTGCTTAAAGTTCATAATTTTTAAAACTCAACAAAGGTTTACTGTATGGAGAATTCACTGTTGATTGTCTTGCTATTTTCTTCGAATTAATGTCAGATCAAAGCTGCAGGCCATGTCCAAGTTTGTGACCTTTGATTCAAATTGTTAATTTTTTAAACATTTCTGGTGATAACGCATGGGATTTTCAGTTTATTGTAGGTATTTACATGACGATCATTTTTATACATAGATGTAGATCAAGGTCATGGGTTCAAAAGTCAAATTCAAACATGTACAAGTAAACCAAAATTGTTAATTATCTGCACTGACTATTAACTTGTTGTATAGGCATGTATGTTAGAATATTGTAGGTATTGACATGCTGATCATATAGATCAAGGTCTTCAGTTCAGGGTCAAAGGTTACAGATATAGGAAGAATAAAGAGGGTTAGGGTCTAGGTTACAGATATAAAAAGAATACTGAAATGGATACAATTGTTATAACTTAACTAATCTATATAAACAGATAATGGCATCACTTTCTACATTTTATCTCAACCAACCTGTAATTGTGTTGGGACGGTCATTGATCCATTGTATATAATCAGGTGAGCGTTAAGGTACATCTAGCTATTGTTTTAATGTTTAACTTTTTGATCTAAGAATATATTTGAGTTGGGTAATGTGTTTTAAGCCCCAGTCAAGATTCTTCCACAGATATCGAGACGGTCAATTCATAGATGGTGAATGAAACAAGTGTACCCAGAGAATCCGCCGACCTTCGGCAAGTGAACTGTCAAACTTTCTAAAACTGTCCCGAGTGAGACTCGCACCAAGGCGATGAGAGGCACTATGATCCATAAGCCCACCCTTTAGACCACTCGGCCACTCGTAAAATACAATTTCACTTGACTGGGGCGTAAAAAACAATTACCCAACTCAACTACATTCCTATATGAAAAAGGTAAAATAAAAAAAATAAATGAACTATTTGATCCTTTTCAAGGCCCGGTCACACAGCGCTTTACGGCTTATCACGGCCATAACCCGTCAAAAAGTGGTCTCCCGTTAAGCAGACGATATTGTTCGCGTTGATGTGGAGTTAAAAACGAGTTCAAGTCGATTTATAGACGTGACAGGAGGCGGCGAAAAATCCGAACGGCGTCGGACGCGGCAAAAAGTTTTGAACTGCTCAAAACTTTAGTCCGCGGACAACCACGGGTGACACGTGGTAAAGACGTGAAACATACGTGAAACGCAGGTGATAATCAGCGTTCCGGCAATGATTAAAACTTGGTAAGACGCGAAAGCTTAGCGGTCTGTCACGGGCAAAGCGCGGTCATCGAACGTATGTTACACGTTGGTATAGAGAGTGATTAGCGGCTTATCACTAAGAAATGGATTTTTCCGCGTACAAAGCACTACCTTAACCCGTTAAACGATGTCTCAAACGACTGATCACTGCCTTTATGAGGATGCCTTCTGCGATGTACGATGCAGTTGTGCAGAGGCTAACAACAGCACTTACAACGAGACTACCAACTTGAGAGCACCCCTTGAACAAGGCCTGAAGGTTGCTATCGCCCTGAGGCATCTTGCTTCTGGCTCCAAGTACAGTGAGATGCAATATGCCTGATGGGTCCCCACAACACCATAAGTCTAGTGGTGCGTGAAGTCTGTGAGGCAATCGTCCACGAGTATGCTCATAAGATGCTCTCCCCGCCAGACACTGAGGTCCAGTGGCGCCAGAAAGCTGATGATTGCTACCCCAGGTAGAATTTTCTACATGTCATATAGATTATAGATGGGAAGCATATTGCGTTTAAAGCTCTTGCCAACGCTGGGTCCGACTTCTTCAACTATAAAGGTCTCTTCAGTGTTATCCTCCTGGCATTTCTGTCTTCAAACTGTTCCTGTGGATAGACGAAAGCGGCAAGGGCTGATGCCCACGTCTACAATGAAAGTTCAAGGAGGGTCTACAGAACAATGACATCGCCGGGTTCCAACAGCCAGATCCTCTGCCAGGTGACACACAGGATATACCCTACTTCCTGGTAGGTGACGATGCCTTCGGGCTCAAGACCTACTTGATGAAACCCTACGCTAACAGGGACGTGCACAGTCAAATGAGTCTAGGGGTCGTGGGGAGCCTAATCCTCTGCTAGGGCCTTGGCCTTGGTTTTCCACGGCCTCTTCTTGGCAACGTAACCCTTCTTCCTTGACATGATGAAATAGAAAATTGCGTGGAGATGTGGACTGCAGAAGATCTGGATCGGCAATTGTAAAGACCAGCCGTGCGCGGGGCGCTTTTATATGCGCCGCAAGCCAAGCTTCCGACGACGCCGAGCCGCTGTCACCCGTGATTGGGCAGTGCTATGGCAGTGGAGTGCCCGTTTTACGTCCGCGCTCAACTCTTGATCGGCAGTGCTACAACGCGATGCCTTGGTTACTTGCCCCGCGTTCGAACACGTTCAAAACCATTTTAGCCTTTTACATGGCTAGACGTGGCTAGCCGTGCTTAGGTGCTTCAGTAGTGTAACAGCCGTCGACGGCAACCCCGTACAAAGCACGACCAAGTCAAATTTGAACAAAAATTACCACTTACGACTACGTCTACCAGATAATCATCAATTTTTGTACGTGATTTAGACGTGGAGTATAGTTTATGTAATTGGCTTAACTATCAATAAGTTGGTTTATACTTTCGCAAGTGTTTCCTTTTGGGAGAATAGCATGTACATTGTATGTTGTTTTTTCTTTATTGGTTCAAGTTACGAACTGTATGGTCACTTCTGAAACAACCAGTTAAGATTTAATCGATAAAGACGTTTGTTCTAAAGTTATAACGAAGCGTGTGCTCCGTCAATTGCGAATCATATAAAACGGAAAGCGTAACATGTCTTCACGTAAAGCATAACACAGCTGGTCGGAAAGCGTAACATTTATGCTACTCAGCTTAAACGAAACATTAAATTTCGCTTAAAAGCAGAGCAAAGCTTCTGTCTTCGCAAGTTTATGAAAGTATAGACATTTCATGATAATTTTGAGTAGAAACGCCATTTGAATGCAAACCCGTTTTATTTAAATCAGCTGCTAAACAAAGGGACCGGCCAAAAATGGAAATGTTACAGCAACGTGAAAAATATGACTATTTCTTGCAAGATTTTATATGAGGCAGTTAAGTACCATCAAATATAATGCGAATAAACTTTTGCTTTCTTTTAAAGTTTTGTTTTTGTGAAGTTATATGAAAAACCGTGTTCTTTGCTCTTTAACGTAAAGCGTAACGACCAAAAATGTATCATTTTACTCGGACGTAAATGAAAACCGACGGAATACTCCGACGTAAATGAAATACAGTGTATCAGGATTACCCCCGTGAAATATATCACATAAAAACAGCAGATATAAGTTGGAATTAAAATCTGCGTTATCATGCAGTTGATCATCTGATTTTTCCCATTTCAATAAACGATTGATCGCAAGACGTGCACATCATCACACACACACACCATCACACACACACACACACACACACACACGCACACAAGTATAATAGTTGTAGTTTGATCATGAGTGATTATGTTTTATGTTATGAAATGAATATATTTTCATGATTGATGTTTTAGACATTATAACAGCAACCACGTGCGGATGTTGTATCGTCTGCTACTCGTTATTTATTGCCCCATAAACACACACGTCAGTCATTACGTAGGTCAATAACAAATATGCACGTGTGCTGCTGATTGTGTTTATATTTCAAAACTGTTTTTCTGCCTGGTGCTATCAATTATTTTCTGTAATTGTTCGGATTACCATTGTTTAACATATTCAGCAGACGTTATCTCCCGTCTACAGACTATCGGTCTTGTTACGGATGGTGGGGTATGTCAGAATTAATTGTTTTACATTTCTCTAAGGAATAGTTCTTCCATATAATGTAAGTTTTGTAATTATATTACCATAAATCGTTTATTTGACTTTACATAGTATTTATTTCTATTATTTAAGAATATTGAGTTAACTTAAGAAACGTCGTGTGTGTGTGTGTGTGTGTGTGTGTGTGTGTGTGTGTGTGTGTGAAAACTACCGTTGTTTGTGGTATGTTGACATTGTCAATATTTACAATTAAAAACACGTGGCGGGTGTAGCTAGGTAAACAGGAGTACTTGCCCTTCCGGAGCACCCGGTCTTACTTCCCTGGTGGAAGTTCACGGGTCTAACCCTAAATTGTCAGTTCCAAAGTGATTACTTTGCTTCTGGGTTGTGATTCCGACATAGATTAGTATGTTTGTTTTTGACTTGTACCTCGGAAAATTCTAAAGCAGCAAAAAAGATAAGATTACATGTACGCCACAAACAAACTAGTTCTAATATTGCCTTAGTTCGTGCGAGGGCCATCAACATCAAAGTTCAGTGGCGTTTCCATAAACAACTAAATTATCATTCCTCGGTTTTTTACGAGTACATGTGTACACATTTACAGCCGCGAAATATTTTGTTTTATTTTAATCACTTTCGTTAATTTATTGTAGATCGAAATTGTAAATCGGATGAGAGAGTTAAAGCTCACGACGTCTTGGGCCGTATACGTTTACATTTCTTGGTCAATAGGCAATTCGCGGAGATGAAGTATGATTAATTTAGTTTTATTCGCGGAGTTGAAATAAACATTTTTCGCGGGGACGAAGTAATATAATTGTTTTTAAATTCGCGGAGATGAAATACAGCCGCAAAGTTACATATATGTAAGAAAGCACTTCAATGACTTGTCATTAAAGTAAAGATATACATGTAACTGCACAACAAAGAGAACAAAACAACAAAGTCTAAAAAGAAACAAGTAAACTAATAGAAAAGGGCAACGTACATGTATATACCGAACACTGACTATAAAACCCCTGACTCTGGACACGCATCAGAGTAAACGACAAAGTCTAGTTAAAAAAAACCAAGAGAAAAGAATAGACAACAGTTAAAATCGCAACATTCCGTGCTTGTACTTCATATTTTGGAACATTTTTCACCCATCACGTCAAATTCCAAGTGGATAGTGATTGGTTATCTAAGCTAATGCAAACAGATGTCGAGATAGAGAAACATTGAAAGTATTTGATTAATGTGGATCATTAAGCAGATACCGAACACGGATAGTTAACTTATCAGGACAATGTTAACATGCTTTTGGGGGGTTTAACTATATTTAAGAATTTTAATGAGAAGAAAGTCTTCAACCATTAAACAGAAGATTAGATTAGCTAGTGATAATTGGTCAATTTGAATGTCACGTGCTTCTTGAATTCCGATATCCAATGTTTTTGTTGTCTTCTGTAACTTGTAAATAACACATTCTTTCAATTTGACAGTAAATCTTGGAATGGAACTTGGTGGCAAGGAATTTCAAATAGTAATGTGTGTTGCAATGCTTCGATAACATGAATGTTGTCTCGGTGATACTGCAACTTCAAAATAATGTAACTGTTAGTGAGCTAATTAATTCTTAAAGCTATGTTTATTTGATTTCAGATTGCCTTACAGTACAGATCCAGTAGAGGAGTTAAAAGAAGTTACAAAGCTCACCAACATGTATGTAGTTTTTATTATTTTCATTATCTATTTTATTGTATTTTTCATTTTGGTTTGATTTTAACCTGTTTATCTTTCTGTCTTAATTGTCATATGCTACTTTTAAATGCATTATTTTATAAAAATTATTCAAAAGTAACACATGACATTGCATACATACATACATTTGGTACACAAAAAGCTATGAAATCCACTTGCCAACATTGACAGTGTAATAGTAACGCCTTTCATGAACATTTGCATTAATCGGAATATGGGGGATTGCAAATAGTGTACTATGGGTTGATTTTATTCAAACTTGACACAAATATAAATCAACATGAGACGATGTGTCGCATACCAAATTTATGTACATAAGCCAAAGTTCAAGGTCAGGAGGTCAATGTTGGGGTTTGCGGGTATTTGGCTCTCAAGATAGTTCTAGCTTTATTAAGGCGCCCAAACAGAGTTTGGCGACTTATTGTTTTTGCACCGTTTCTTATTATTATTAAGGCGCCCAAACGAAGTTTGGCGACTTATTGTTTTTGCACCGTTTCTTATTATTATTATTATTAAGGCGCCCAAACAAAGTTTCGCGACTTATTGTTTTTGCACCGTTTCTTATTATTATTATTTATTATTATTATTATTATTATTATTTTATTATTCTTCCTCTTCTTCTTCTTCCGGCCATGAACTTGTCCAACCAATTTCTCGAAGACCGTTGGTCCAACGTTAACCAAACTTCACATGAAGGTTGATCCCCATCTCCTTCCCCAGAGGCCGAGGTAAAATGCCCATGAGGTCATTAGGGGAGGGGCAGGAGGGCGGGGTCTTAAAAACAATAATGCTCAATTTTGCTATTTATACTATATTTTGTACTATAAAACCATATATATTCATGATCAGTGTCTCGAGATGTACAAGTCTGTATCGCAAAATTTTCCCGGGGTATCAGGAAGGGTTGGGATGGGTGGGGCAGTGTGCTACCTTTTAAACGGTTAAGATCCCCACCCATAAACTATATATTTTCTGGTTCTACATGAAAAGTTGAATAGAGTGAGACTAAAGAAAGTCCCATGGGGTCATTCTTGATGGAGAGTGGGGATGGGCGGGGCTTGGTACTAACTTTTAAATGGTAGATATCCCCATCCTGAAACTATATATTTTCCGGTTCGTCTTTTAAAGTTGATTAGAATGATACAGCAGAAATGCAAATGACGTTATTCCAGAGGCGGGTGGGGACAGGCGGGGCTTGGTACTAACTTTTGATCAGTTGAGATCCCCACCCCTAACATATATTTTCTTATTCTTTATGAAAAGTTGAATGATTGATACTTAAGTAAACCCATATGGTCATTCAATAGGAAGGTGGGGACAGGTAGGTCTAGGTACTAACTTTGAGATCCCCACCCTCAAACTATAGTTTTCTTCATGGGGTGGTTGCTATCATTTTGTTTAAGAATTAAAACAATAAGCATGAATTTTCATTGTTTAGGATACTTAAGTAATCACTGATCCATGTCCAAAAGCTCTCAAGCTAAATCTGTTTTTATAAGCAACGCTAATGGTCAGTTATCCCTGGGGCATGATTCATTCAATTCGATAGAGTGACTGCATTTAGTTGTCAATATGACATTACATGCTTGGATTAATTTAAAATCAACACATCATTAGCTCATCAAAACAACAGGTTGTGATATTGGGTATAGGTGATGTCAATCAACTTTGTCTATTGTTTGAATTTCAACCAATTGGATTCATGTACTACTTCTACTTTCATTTGACACCAAGACAATAACTTTTTAGAATAAAATTTCAGAGAGAGAGACCATACATAGACACTCTTGTTCCATGTATATATTCTAAATGACCAAAAAGGTTACATCTCTTGAATCTTTATTTCATTTAAACCTTGAAGTAAAAAAACTGTTAATTTCTAATTATATGACTTCTGAAAACAGGGATTGACTTTTATTTGTTTGGGCGCCTTATCTGTAATGATGCATCCATCATTACATTAATACTCGTTATTATTATTTTTATTATTCTTCCTCTTCTTCTTCTTCTTCCGGCCATGAACTTGTCCAACCAATTTCTCGAAGACCGTTGGTCCAATCTTAACCAAACTTCACAGGAAGGTTTATCCCTATCCTTCCCCAGAGGCCGAGGTAAAATGCCCATGGGTCATTAGGGGAGGGGCAGGAGGGTGGGGTCTTAAAAACAATAATGTTCAATTTTGCTATTTATACTATATTTTGTACTATAAAACCATATATATTCATGATCATTGTCTCAAGATGTACAAGTCTGTATCACAAGATTTTCCCGGGGGTATCAGGGAGGGTGGGGATGAGCGGGACAGTGTGCTAACTTTTAAACGGTTAAGATCCCCACCCATAAACTATATATTTTCTGGTTCTGCATGAAAAGTTGAATTGAGTGATACTAAAGAAAGTCCTACGGGGTCATTCCTGATGGAGGGTGGGGATGGGCGGGGCTTGGTACTAACTTTTAAATGGTTGATATCCCCATCCTAAAACTATATATTTTCCAGTTCTGTTTTAAAAGTTGAATAGAGTGATACTGAAGAAATGCCCATGGCGTTTTCCAGAGGAGGACGGGGACAGGCGGGGCTGGGTACTAACTTTTGATCAGTTGAGATCCCCACCCCTAACATATATATTCTCTTATTCTTTATGAAAAGTTGAATAGATTGATACTTAAGTAAACCCATATGGTCATTCAATAGGAGGGTGGGGACAGGTAGGTCTAGGTACTAACTTTGAGATCCCCATCCTCAAACTATAGTTTTCTTCGTGGGATGGTTGCTATCATTTTGTTTAAGAATTAAAACCATAAGCATGAATTTTCATTGTCAAGGATACTTAAGTAATCACTGATCCATGTCCAAAAGCTCTCAAGCTAAATCTGTTTTTATAAACAGCACCAATGGTCAGTTATCCTTGGGGCATGATTTATGATTCAATTCGATAGAGTAGCTGCATTTAGTTATCAATATGACATTACATGGGTAAATGCTTGGATTAATTTAAAATCTACACATCATTGGCTAATCAAAACAACAGGTTGTGATATTGGGTATAGGCGATGTCAATCAACTTTGCCTATTGTTTGAATTTCAACCAATTGGATTCATGTACTACTTCTATATATAAAATCAAATCTTAAAATGAAAAGAATAATACAAGTTTAAAATTTCTAATAATCCATGTTGGGATTAAAATAAGTGTTACTATTTGATTAGGGATTTTTAAGTTTGGAAACTGGTACATTGTGTATTTGATAAAAAAAAGTTCACTAAGTACATGTTTACAATAATGTAATACTATGTAAATGAAAAAACGATATATTTTGTAATTATGCAAAGTGATCATATTTTTGTTGTCCTTTTAAAAATGGCAAAAAGTAATTTGGTTTCCCTGCAGTTTTTTTAGTGATGTAGATCGTAATTAAAGGTTTAAAATTTTCAAAATGGCAGCCTTTGCCATGGACATGGAAAAAAGCGGCAAAAGTACAAGTCCTCCTAATATGAGTTCTAAGTAGAGGGTTTGATTTTTATTCGTTTGGGCGCCTTATTTGTAATGGTGCATCCATCATTACATTAATACTCGTTATTATTATTAAGGCGCCCAAACAAAGTTTGGCGACTTATTGTTTTTGAACCGTTTCTTATTATTATTATTATTCTTCCTCTTCTTCTTCTTCCGGCCATGAACTTGTCCAACCAATTTCTCAAAGACCATTGGTCCAATCTTAACCAAACTTCACATGAAGGTTGATACCCATCTCCTTTCCCAGAGGCCGAGCCAAAATGCCCATGGGGTCATTAGGGGCAGGGCAGAGGGGCGGGGTCTTAAAAACAATAATGATCAATTTTTGCCATTTATACTCGATTTTGTACTATAAAACTATATATATTCATGTCAGTGTCTTGAGATGTACAAGTCTGTATCACAAGATTTTCCCGGGGGTATCACGGAGGGGTAAGGGTGGGCGGGGCAGTGTGCTAACTTTTAAACGGTTGAGATCCCCACCCATAAACTATATATTTTCTGGTTCTACATGAAAAGTTACTAAAGAAAATCCCATGGGGTCATTCCTGATGGAGGGTGGGGACAGGCAGGGCTTGGTACTAACTTTTATATGCTTGATATCCCCACCCTGAAACTATATATTTTCCGGTTCTGTTTTAAAAGTTGAATAAAGTGATACTGTAGAAATACCAATGACGTTATTCCAGAGGAGGGTGGGGACAGGCGGGGCTGGGTACTCACTTTTTAACAGTTGAGATCCCCACCCCTAACATATATATTTTCTTATTCTTTATGAAAAGTTGAATAGACTGATACTAAGGTAAATCCATATTGTCATTCCAATAAGAGTGTGGGGACAGGTAGGTCTAGGTACTAACTTTGCGATCCCCATCCTCAAACTATAGTTTTCTTCATGGGATGGTTGCTATCATTTTGTTTAAGAATTAAACTTCATTGTCAAGGATACTTAAGTAATCACTGACCCATGTCCAAAAGCTCTCAAGCTAAATCTTATTTATAAGCAACACTAATAGTCAGTTATCCCTGGGGCATGATTTATTATTCAATTCGATAGAGTAACTGCATTTAGTTATCAATATGACATTACATGCTTGGATTAATTTAAAATCAACACATCATTAGCTCATCAAAACAACGGGTTGTGATATTGGGTATAGGTGACATCAATCAACTTTGCCTATTGTTTGAATTTCAGGCTATCATCAGTAATTTGCTCCACCTTCATAATATTAACCACATTTAAATATTTGTAATTGACCAATGAATATACATATATAAAATTATTGTAAAATTAATACAAGTTTTAAATTTCTGATAATGCATGCAGGGATTAAAATATGTAGTTTGTGAACCTGGTATTTGATTAAAAAGTGTTAACAAAATACATGTTTACAATAATGTAATACCATGTAAATGAATAAGTGATACATTTTGTAAATTATTTTAAGACATCATTTTTAACAATGGCAAAAATTCATTGGGTTTCTATGCAGTTTTTATTGTATGTAGATCTTATTTAAAGGTTTAAAATTTTCAAAATGGCGGTCATTGTCATGGTCATAGAAAAAGCAACAAAAGTCCTCCTAACATGAGTTCCGAATACAGGGTTTGACTTTTATTCGTTTGGGCGCCTTATTTGTAATGATGCATCCATCATTACATTAGTACTCGTTATTGTTATTATTCTTCCTCTTCTTCTTCTTCTTCCGGCCATGAACTTGTCCAACCAATTTCTCGAAAACCGTTGGTCCAATCTTAACCAAACTTCACATGAAGGTTGATCCCCATCTCCTTCCCTGGAGGCCGAGGTAAAATGCCCATGGGGTCATTAGGGGAGGGGCAGGAGGGCGGGGTCTTAAAAACAATAATGATCACTTTTGCCATCTATACTTTATTTTGTACTATAAAACCATATATATTCATGATCAGTATCTCAAGATGCACAAGTCTATATATCAGTAGATTTTCCCTGCGGTATCAGGGAGGGGTGGGGATGGGCGGGGCAGTGTGCTAACTTTTAAACGGTCGAGATCCCCACCCATAAACTATATATTTTCTGGTTCTACATAAAAAGTTGAATAGAATGATGCTAAAGAAAATCCCATGGGGTCATTCCTGATGGAGAGTGGGGACGGGCAAGGCTTGGTTCTAACTTTTAAATGGTTGATATCCCACCTATATATTTTTCGGTTCTGTTTTAAAAGTTGAATAGAGTGATACTGAAGAAATGCCCATGGCGTTTTCCAGAAGAGGGCAGGGACAGGCGGGGCTGGGTACTAACTTTTGATCAGTTGAGATCCCCACCCCTAACATATATATTTTCTTATTCTTTATGAAAAGTTGAATAGATTGATACTAAGGTAAACCCATATGGACATTCCAATAGGAGGTTGGGGACAGGTAGGTCTAGGTACTGACTTTGAGATCCCCACCCTCAACACTACAGTTTCTATGGGCTGGTTGCTATCATTTTGTTTAAGAATTAAAACAATAAGCATGAATTTTCATTGTCAAGGATACTTAAGTAATCACTGATCCATGTCTAAAAGCTTTTAAGCTAAATCTTTTTATAAGCATTACTAATGGTCATTTGTCCCTGGGGCATGATTTATTATTCAATTCGATAGAGTAGCTGCATTTAGTTTACAGTATGACATTATATGGGTAAATGCCTGGATTAATTTAAAATCAACACATCATTAGCTCATCAAAACAATGGTTTGTGATACTGGGTATAGGTGATGTCAATCAACTTTGCCTATTGTTTGAATTTCAACCAATTGGATTCATTACTACTTCTCTATATAAAATTAAATCTTAAAATGAAAAAAATATTACAAGTTTAAAATTTCTCAACAGTTTTTCTATTGTGTGTAGAACTTATTTAAAGGTTTAAAATTTTCAGCCGTTGCCATGGAAATGGAAAAAAGCAACAAAAGTACAAGTTCTAATATGTGTTTTGAATACAGGGTTTGTTTTTTATTCGTTTGGGCGCCTTATTTGTAATGATGCATCCATCATTACATTAGTACTCGTTCTATATACAAATTGTGTATATTGTATATGTTTCAGCTTTACAATGAAATACTAGCATAAAAGTTTGTACAAGAAAACGTGCAAATGTACATTACTTGGTATTCTTATTCAATTCAGTCTAGATATGTAATGACTATTTTTTCATTGGATCTGCAGACATTGCGACCACAGGCGCTTGATATGGTCAATAGAAACATTTCTAGATGGTTTTTATTGACCATATCAAGCGCCTGTGATTGTGACAGTATAATCTTTGGTATATGTCTGCAAATATGATATTACAAGACAGTTATACTGTCATATATCATTTTTTGAATTTAATTATAAAATACATTAAAAAATGGTATATGTCATATACCATTTCAGTCAAGTTTTGAATGTATTTTATGATTAAATTTTAAAAAATGGTATATGACAATACCAACTGAGAATAGTCACTTCGAACAAATGGAATAGGAAAACAAGATCCCAAAATGTCACCAGGTCATAAAATAAAACTCCAGTGTTTGGCTGTGTCGCAGTTAAGTAACAAAATTAAACTCAGTGGTGTGGGCACTAACCAACTCGCTTATAATTCAACACCCAATGGACGTTGAACACACCAGTCATTTCATAAAATAAAAGATAATGCCTATTTACCCAAGACTTATTGTTTTTGGGTTAATCCAGTGTTCGCCGAATAACATAAATATTGACCATGTTAGGTGTACTTCAAGAATAATCACAGACATTTACAAAACTTCAAAGTAGCTTACAGTTCCTATTGGAAATATTTCAGTTACTAAGGAAATATTTAACCTTGCACATGTAATTATTTTATTTTTATATATAATTGATATATATCATGTATTGCCAATATCGAGGCTTAGTTAAATATTGAATTCATGTTTAAAATAGTTATTATTAAAGTTATTTTAGACATATATTATATACTGTTTATTCAGGAAACTAATTTTTCTAGCGTTGTACAGGATAATCGTGGGAAAGCCTCATGCTGCGTCAGTTGATAAAACACCACGGTGCAGTAAAGTATCTTAAATCATTGCTTTTTGTACTTTATTCTTTAATGGATATTTTAGGATATTAGAATGTTTGAACAAGATAAATCTATACTTTAGTGTACTAAAACTTAAAATTCTTCAGATTGGAGATTTATAAGGTGATATGATTTGCGCATGTTGTTTTTCTAATCACATTGGTCTTGCCTCCCCTACTGGAGTATGTCCGTTTGTTAGGGAAGGACGACTTATATAACACATGATCTTGGTGTTACCTCCACTGTTCTAGGTACGTCATTGCGATTTCATAAACAAACCCAACACGTGATAACTGACCTTTTATATACATGGTATATAGTTCAAAACAAATTACAGTCAAACCTGTATGTAAAGGCCACACAAGGGAACCAATAAAAGTGACCTTTAATGACAGGTGGCCTTTATATACAGGTTCATATAATATGAATAAAGAACAATTGGGATACAATGCTATACTGACCATGGTCTTTATAACCAGGCGACCTTTACATAAAGATGGCCTTTAAGGCAGGTTGAACTGTATGTCCTTTTGGCAGAATCGTATTGTCGCACTCCTGATAATACATTTTGTTCTGGAAAGTTCGTATTTCAAACAGTAAACACGATATGAGGGTATAATTGATGGAACACTGTTCAATTTTGTATCCATTCCAGCATTTCACATTAATATTCATCCCGACTTATATACCACATAATGATTACACCATCAGGACATAATATTTATATAATGTTTAAGTCAATATTTGCGATAAAAGTGTTTTATTTATTGCTTATAAAACTAATTTGCATATTTGTATTTTATTATGTTTCAGACAAAAGCCAATCCGTCTGTAAGAAAGAATTCTGCATTAAGAACGGCCAATTCGTCTGTCAGAAGGACTTATGTATTGACAACGGATCATTTTAATTCTCGATTTTTACCAACTGGGACATATTCATCATTTGGATTGGATACTGTTACTTAGATCTCATGACGGCCTGTGAAATAGAACAGACAAAACGCGTGATGCTAATAAACAGTTAGTTTTATCATGTGTTAAAATTAATAATAATATACTACTTTTGACTAAGGATGTTGGCCAGAACGATTGGTTTTGTTCCAAGTGATATATGAATATCTATACACAAGTAGTAATCAATTGGAAGAGTAGGCGTTTTGTATTATTCCTCGTGTGAAGGCCTTTAGGTAATTATCAATACTAATATAGCCAACTATGGAAGCCCATAAGTATTCAGGTATGGAAACCCAAAAGTACCAAAGAAATCAACATACCGCACAGCACGATGTTTGGGATGATAATGAAGACGACATCAGTGACATTAATAGTTTAAGAGATTCTAACTTATCACGGTATAGATCTTGTCCACATTTAGTAGATGAAGTTAAGTATGAGAATCTTCCTTTTGAAAGTACGGCAGACGACATGTCCCGACTAACTGCTAAATTAATAATCAACAGAACTTCGCCTTCTAACAAGAGAAAGATGATATCAAACATCAATTACTGCCCGGGGTCAGCAACGCCAACCCCACCGTCAACTCCGCGAAGTAGGAGAAGTGTTCTATCTCAGAGAGACAATTCATCTACGCCTGGTCATGGTCTCTCTCCTGCTTCAACACCGAAGCTTCTGAAAAGGAGGTTGGTGGAAAGGACATCTTTGAGTAGAGAATCTTCAATAGATAGTAAAACAGGAAGTAGGAAAAGTGAACTGTGTGATGGGAAGGTGTCAGCCCCAGTTCAGCTCAGCGAAGAAAATTTAGCGAAATATGACGGTATTCGGGAACGATTAAGCAATGACGTCACCACAGCATATTGTCAACAACGGAACGAAACTGGCGAGAATGATGACGTAAATAAACAGGAGCTGTATGGTGGAGGACAGTATGATGGTGACGATACACAGGATAAATGTGAACGGTGGTTACAGACTCTTAATATATCGAAACCAAACAGGTTAAAATCACGAAGTCATATACAACTACCTCCTATATAGGCTGTATATATAAGAAATACTGATACTTATCCGTGTCGAGTTAGTTAGCTTTAATATAAATATATCATATATATATAAACGAATAAATAAATACACGCATAAATAATATACATATATATCTGATTTAGATTTCTTCAGCCAGGCGGCTGTTTATTTTCCTAGTTATTTACGAGTCACTGTGGTGATTTATATGGTCTGTCAAATGTACTGGCAAAGTGTGCTCAAGATTAAATATTTCGCGGGTTTGCAATCTATAGAGGGTAAACTCCAATAAAATCGGAAATGTACACACATATGTAGGGACAAAGCTCAAGGGTGTGCAAGTATTTTATGGTGAATTTTGCAAATGCTGACTATAGAGGAAGGAACAATTGCAATAAAACCGAAAATCTATACACATTTATAGGGACAAAGTGTGCGCAAGTATTTAATGGGGGGTTTTGCAAATGCTGACTATAGAGGGACATTTCCAATAAGACCGGAAATGTATACACATGCTGGCAAAGTGTGCGCTTTTTGTAATTGCAATTTAAAAAGAGGAACATCTCCAATAAAACCGGAAATGTATTATAAGTTACATGGTTTGTAAGTGTCCGATACGGAATGATACAGGGTCAGTAGAAAAGATACCGGGTGAGGCGTCAGTCGTCTTACCTCTTTGAGAAATGATAAAATACCAGCTGATGGAACAAGTTATGTGTTGGTCTGTATGTAGCTGGAATGTACTATGCTGAAAATTTAAATGGCTAACAGTAGAATAGAGTGTAGTGACGGTGTTTAACGATCCCGTCAATATTCTTTCACATAGGCAACTATTATGTACATTGTCGTACTTCACCTGTGTAACGATCTACAGCTCAGTGTCTTACGATCGGTACATAGAAATATAGAACAGGTGTACAGTTTTTGTTTCGTTAAAAAGAAACCAAAAACGATACAAAAAATGACCACATCTATTTGAGTTCCTCATTAAATTTCGATTATTTCAGTATTTTTTGTAAAATTTTAGGACGTCGGGAAATTACTTCCATTTTAAGTTAAAAATATAGCAGTTATTTCGGCACTATCTCTTAATATTCTTGTTTAATTTTTGAAAATGTGGCGAAAGACCTTTAGTTATAGGCTGTTTTTTTTTCACGCTAATTTGATTTTTTTCAAAAATGACCACATCTAAAGTGTTAGAGCACACTTTGATAAAGGTAAAAACATAAAAATCAAATGTTGGTTTTGACGGCAAATTACTTCCAATTTTATTTAAAATAGGGGAATTTGTGAATATCTAGTGAAGAAATATCCAATATGGCCGACACCGCACCAAATATAAAAGTTTTATTTTCCCCACTAATATTCCGGTACAAGTTACACCGACTTCCCCGTAGGTAAAAAACGGTAAAAAAAATTAGAATAATAATAATAATAGTAATAATAATAATAACCAAACAAAAGGTGATATACTTCTCGACCTTTGAATATACTATTAAAAGTTTTAAAAAATTAAAAATTAAAGACAGATTTGTCAGTCAGCTTCATAAATGTTCTGGATTTGTTTTCAAATAAATATAACGAGAAAAGTGAGGAGAATGAAAGTGAAATAATCTCTTAAGACAATAAAAATAATTATAAATTATTAATTTAGTCAAATAAGAAAAAAGTATATATTTTAATAATGTTAAAATTTCAAAATTAATTTCATTAGGCCAGTAAGCAGGTAAGTCGGTCCATCAGTAGTATATCCATCCAAATTAATCTTATTAATTTGTTGGATTTATCTTATTAATTTGGTCAAATATATCTTTTCAAAATTACAGAAATAACATTTACCGGGTATCATAGAGACTTATCTAATCATTTATACACACACGTGTCAATCATTTTTTGCAAATTGGACGGTAAGTTCTTTTGATTACAGGTGATAAAGGTCTACTAATAAACAGGATGTTTATTGATAATCTTTTAATTACTGGTATGTGAGATCCCACTTTTAGCAATATTAATTTATTGTGAATTTATAGTAATCAGAAACTACCTATTGAAGTTTGCCGTGGGAAGATTATACCAGAAAACCAAGACATCATGGATTATGTGAACTTTGTAAAAGTGATTTTATACATATTATTTGTTTTTTATTGCAATATGAGAAATTTTCTGATGCAAAAATGTATTCTATTGATATAAATAATACATTCTTTTTTTCTAATAATGGGCCAAAATATTATTCAAAATTTTATTTATTTATTTATTTATTTATTTTGCATTTACCAATTAAATATTTGTTTAATGAATTTGATAAGATAGTTAAACATAGCATTGGGATGGATGGGTGCAGTGTATCATGAATAATCACACTTATTAAAATGTGTATTAGCATTTTTACTTATATTTGTATTGCGCAAACATATAGTATTTTTATGCAATTTGATTCATGACTGGATCAAGTTACTGTTTTTGTGTAAATTAAAAGGATAAACGTTTAATATGTATCCCATTGTTTTTTGCCTAACAAACAGTATATCTTCTACTTCTAAATAACCATCTACTTTTTCTTTCTCTCGACTTGTATATTTTCCTCTTCATGTAAACATTTAAATTAATATACTGTTTTGCTTGGAATATCTCTTAGAATCATTTTACCGTCATCAGTCCATTTTAATCTCATAATGACCATGTCACGTTGTCAGTTACCCAGTGGTCAGTTATCGATAGCTTGGTAACGAGGTTTGTGAAATTTACCTGGAAGAGTTATTCCGCCTGATCATTATACAGGATTTTTGCAGTCGATTATTTTTCCATGTCAGTTTTGAAAAATGAAGGAAACCTTGGTACCCAGAAGAATTTTTAAACCTACCTTTTGCCAGCGAGCTGACTTTTCTATCACTAGAACCTGCCAAGTTGGCTCGAATTGTTCATCAAGGCGGTGATAGATGTGTTTAACGATCCCGTCACGATTCTTTCAATTACATTGCGGTGTCAGTTTTGAAAAATGAAGGAAACTTTGGTACCCAGAGGAATTTTAAAACCTACCTTTTGCCAGCGAAATGATTTTTCTATCATTACTAGGATTTGCCAAGTTGCGAACCTAGGCGATGTGAGGTGTTGTCCGTATGTGCTCGCTTTGAGATAACTCGGCCGCCAAGTAAAGGGGATGAATAAAAAGCACATTTTATTGGTGATTGACAAACATATGGAGAGAAAAAAATACTGAGATCTTCCGATGATATAACAATATTATAATAATTATAATTCATGTCATATAGCCATTTAATATGCATGTACTTAAAAATCCATATTTTTATTAAAAACTCCTGGTTTATAATTGTAATGGTAGGATTATTTGTTAATGTGGACAAAGTTCTCACGGTAACGTTATGTACAAAAACATGTTTAAAACAAAACAACACAAAACCATTTATGAAGTACATTGAAAAAGTTTTAGTTTCATAAATTTGGTCCAAGCATTACTGATGAGGAAATATATTCCGAAACGACCGTCTACTGCTGTAAAATTAAAACTGACATAATATGTAATTATATCAAAACCCCACGACTCCATTGGAGTGGCACCGCTCAAAGATCAAGGCAAGCTTATCACATACAGCAAAGAAAGGCCGAAATACTCGTGAAACAATTTCAATTTCACAAAACACACGACAAATACACTTCCAAAAACAACAAATCTTGGGACAACCTCACAACACTGACCATCAATACAGAATGTGTACTAAAATAACTAAACCAAATAAACCCCACCAAAGCATCTGTATTAGATGGTATACCAAACAGATTCCTGAGTGTTCAAAATCAATTACACCCACCCTCGCGGAAATATTTCAAAGATCATTAGACTCTGAGACCAACTACCAGCTGCAGATTGGCTAAATGCAAACATATTATGCGTATTTAAAGAAGAAAAACACCAAGTAAAAAATTACCGGTCAGTGTCGGTAACATCGGTACCATGCAGACTACTAGAACACATCATATACAAACATCTGCTTAATCATCTGGATAACATCGCTAAACAATGGACTCTGTTCAAGATATCCCTGTGATTACAATGCATGACTTCCTACAATCTTATGACAATAGTACACAAACGGACGTTGCTATTCTTGATTTCTCAAAAGCATTCGACACCGTGCCACATAATAAATTGCTGCACCGTTTGAAACTCGATCAGTATGGAATCCGTGCTTCAATTCAAACCTGGTAAAGTCATTTTTTTACAAAAGGAAAATACAAGTAGTACTAGGTGGTAAAAACTCTGGAGTACCCAAGGAACAGTTTTTGGTCCTCTACTCTTCCTTTGTCTTATACATGATCTACTAGCTGACTAGGCTCTGTAAAATCATCTGTTTGTCTCTTTGCTGAAATCCTTCAACAAGAACCTTTCAACTTAATGGGCACGTAATCATTCTCAACATTAAAAACAAGAGCAGCAAATAGTTTATATACACTGAAAGGACATATCTTGTAGAGAGTACAAAACAACCCATATCTAGGATCCCAGATCTCCGAGGATCTAAAATTGAACACCCATATCAGCAGCATCAGCAAAAAAGCTAGCCCCACATTATGGTTTTTAAGACGGGATTTAAGACACTGTCCGCAGAATTGCCACGGCAAATGAACAGCATCCATTTCCCTAGTTATCGTAGATCAATTTTGGAAAAGTAAATAATAAAATAATTTTTTTACCTATACACTAAACAGAAATTGACAAACTAGAACGCATCCAAAGACAATCAGCAAGGTACATTACAGGGGATTGTAAATATAGAGAGGAAGAATATGTTACAAAATTGTTACAAAAACCCCATCTTCCATTACTACTCTCAAGACGAGAAACAAAAACACTAATCCATATGCATGTACAAGGTGATGATCGAGGGGTTGGTGTCAGCTGTCAATGCTGAGGAATTCTTTGTTTTGAATGTGAGAAAACATAAAAACGTGCGTTACAAAATTCAAAAAGTTATCAATTACAAAGAGTCAGCACGGGAAAGTTTCAAAACTCCATTTTGATTTTTCATCAAAACAGTGCTTGACAGGAATAATCTGGATGAAGAAGAATGTGCGTGCAAAAACAGTAGAGGGCTTCAAAACTGCACTTCAAAAATGCTGCTAACATCAAGCAGCACTTTTCTACTGTTGATGATATATCCAGAATTGGATCCATTTAACGTACATATACAGATGCATTCAAGAAAGAAGTCGGTCACAACGTCTATGTTTTACGTACAAGATATTTCAAAATGGTGCGCAAGAAATGGGTAGTTGCTGTCATTACTACAACACAAGTAATACTGGGCACGAGGTTACAGCCAACTACCGGCTTACTACACTTTCGATTTTACTGTACGTACACTTTTGGGAATATTGATTTAAAAGTGAGTACCTGTTGTAAAATTTGATAATAGATCTTTATTTCAACAAACACTTTGTCCTTAGCCATGGACAGTTATTTCTGATCTAGTAACGCATGCAACTTTCAAGAAGAATCGGAATCACTTCTGACACCCACTGACAAGGTCTGTAGGTAACCATTGTCCTTAGCAGCTAAATGTACTATACATGTGGCCCGTTTAACACTGAACGTTAAGCGACATCGAGCGTGATCAGCATCTTACAGGGTTTACCTCTAACTTTTGAGTGGGTGCTGAAAACTGCATAGAAATTTATAGTCCGACTAATCGGAGCACTAAACCCACATTTTAATTTTTGACTTGTTGGATGTTTGTCTGACAGGTTTCATTATTGAATTCTTGAAATTTCTAGCGAACACAGCACAAATGAAAACACGCATCGATAACTTCCAGTATTTCCTAACCTCACTCTTGCTGTCCAAGGCCCCACAAATCGCCAAAATTGGCTAAAAATCACCGAATTTGGCAAATAAAACGCGGAATTGAAATTCGGTCATTCGGTTTTTTTTCCCCGATAAACCTTCTAAATTTTGTCTAATTTGATTAGTTCACGATCGAGAAATCACACAAGACTTTAAGATGAAGCCACGTGTCCCACAGGTGTACAATCCGTGTTATAATTAAGTAATCATTGCCTGTATAATCGGGTGCAAGACGTTTCGTCCCATAGGACTTTTCGTCCCATGCCATTTCGTACCATATTCAGGACATTTCGAACCATATTCAGGACTTTTCGTCCCATACTCATAAGACGTTTCGTACCATAGGACTTTTCGTCCCATGATATTTCGTAACATTTTCAGGACTTTTCGTTCCATAATTTTAAGATTTACAAGAACATTTCGTAGCTTGTCCATAGCTTTTCGAACCGTTACATTTGTTTTAACGTTTATCTTGGTGTTATTGTGCGATTTTTAATGGAAATTTGACGATGCATTATTTAGTTTATTTAAAGTGTTCAATAATTTTCCCATGTCCGTGAAACAAAAATGTAAGTTGTTCGATTCTATGTGTGTTTCAATACTTTGTTATGCATCAGAAATTTGAGGCTTCCACAAATCTGAAAATATTGATATTATTCATAATAAATTTTGCAGAAATGTTCTTAATGTTAGTAAATCAACGCCTGTTGATGCAATGCTTGGCGAACTGGGTCGTTATCCTATGTTTATTAAACGACAAGAACGTATTATTAAATATTAGTTTAAGATTTTATAAAACCATGATAGTATAATTTTTAAGATTTATAGTGTATTATCTGATTATTTTTTTATGCTAACAATGGTAAAATGAACTGGGTGTATAATGTAAAAAATCTTATATGTAGTCTCGGATTTCCAGAATTTTGGAATTGTCACGTCAAAACCCAAATTTGATTAATGTGGAATTATTAATACAACGTTTACATGACCAGTACATTCAACACTGGCATTATACATGACCAGTACATTCAACACTGGCATTATACATGACCAGTACATTTAACACTGGCATTATACATGACCAGTACATTCAACACTGGCATTATACATGACCAGTACATTCAACACTGGCATTATTCTATTAGTACCAAATCACAGTTATTGTTATACCAAAATGTTAAACGTAATTTTAAATTTGAATCGTATTTAGACTTATTGTGTATAGACCATTCTTCTTTAATAGCACAACTTAGATGTGGGTCTTGAAAATTATCTATAGAATCAGGTAGATACCTAATATTCCGAGAGAGCAGAGAATTTGTAGATGCTGCAACACGAACTTTTTAGAAGACGAATATCATTTTACACTCATATGTTAACTATATCGAGAAATAAGGAAACAGTTTTTACCGAAATATTATAATCATTGGCCTAGTATATATAAACTTTATAATCTTATTTTATTATTTGTAATTCATAGTCTCTTATTTAAAAATTATCAAAGTATTTATTTCATGCATTTAAATTAAGACAAAATTATATTCAACGGTTTAATTAAGTATACCTAATAACTGTACATAATATGTATTTGAGGATAATTGTATTCTGCCGCTATCTTTATCTTTATATATTTTTTGTAATATTGCTACAATTTAAAAAAAATAATAAAATAAAATAAAATAAATATCTCCAAGCTGTGCTTGACTTAATATAAAAATAATTAAATTTTATTCACAAAAAAATAAAATTAATAATAATAAAACAAAAAACAAATGAATAGATAATATTTATTTATCTCTTTTAGATAATATAACAATGTTACGAAATGTCTTGGGACGAAAAGTCCTATGGTACGAAACGTCTTACAAATATGGGACGAAAAGTCCTGAATATGGTACGAAATGGCATGGGACGAAAAGTCCTATGGGACGAAACATCTGTAATCCGTATAATCAACACCAGAGTTAATCCTCTAATCACTTAATTATTACCGAGACCACGTGTGTTCAACAAACCGTGTAAACAAAATACCGTATGAGGCCTCAGTTTTTTTATGCCTTGTTTCATGTTTTAAAGAGACGATTCAAACAGCGAGGTGAAACAAGAGAGCTGAAAAGAATACCAAATTAAGCATTTGAATATTAGTTGGCTGTTATTCGAATCCTTTTTGAATATTCGGCACAAAAAAGAAAATCTCCATCTGTTCTGGAACAGAGCTACTGCAGGCAAACAATGTGGATTGCACAAGGCAGATGAACAAAATTACCTTATTATATATTCCTGATTCATAGGAATGCTGTATGACGATAATAAAATCATGATCTCTTTAATACTCTTCTAAATAAACCCAGATTTTAATGATTAAGACCATGTAAGCAGTAAAACATGTGACAGCCATATTTTTTTTACTTTAACCCGATAAATAGTCGTTACCCACTTTGCTTTGAATACTATGTATTAAAGGGACATAATCATGATAGCGACAGAAAGTAAACAAAGCACATGGCTGTAGTCTTTCCCGACTTTGTGGTGACTGTTTGGATGAATAAAGTTTTTCATGAATAAAATGAAGAAAGAAAGGAAGCATCTGAAAGTAGATTTTTGCTGTGTAACATTCCAGACGAAATGTAAGCTCCATAAACCAATGAAGAAGGGGGGGGAGGTTATGAATGAGGTTTTTTTTAGCTCACCTGAGCCAAAAGGCTCAGATGAGCTATTGCTATCTATCACCGTCCGTCGTCAGTCGTTCGTCGTTCGTCGTCCGTCGTGCGTAAACTTAACATTTTAATCTTCTCCTCCAAAACTACTGAGCCAAATTTGATGAAACTTGGTGATTATTATGCCTGGGTAACAGGCTTTCAAAATTGTATTCGGGGTTTGACCACGCCCAACAATATGGCTGCCGTTACTATAAATAGCCAAAAGACAAAAAAATCTTCTTCTCTGAAACCAAAAGGTGCAGGCAAATTTTGATTGGATATTTGGATTCAGGATACCTAGATACACTAAAATTGTGTTTTTCATGAAAATTGGACGAAAAATAGGTTACGCGTTTTTTGCGTAAAATTATGTAATTTTTAAAATGAGACATTTTTTGTTATAACTTCATAATGGCTGAAGATAATTGTATGGCGTTTTCACTGTTGATCTTGTCTTGCGATTTTCTTCCGATTGATGTCAAGGTCAAAGGTCAAGGTCATGTCCCAGTTTTTGACCTTTGATAAAAAATGCTATTTTTTAAACATTTCTGGTGATAATGATGTAGGACTTTTGGTTAATTGTAGGTATTGACATGACGATCATTTTGATATATTGATTAAGTTCATGGGTTCAAAGGTCAAGGTCACAGATGTACAAGTTTACCAAAATAGTTAATTATCTGCAAAACTATGAACTTTTTGTATAGGCATGTATATTAGAATATTGTAGGTAATGGCCCAATGGTCATTTTGATATATAATTAAAGGTCATGAGTTCAAAGGTCAAGGTCACAGATGTAAACAAGTACTGAAATGATTATTTATCTCTAAAACTATAGACTTTTTGTATAGGCATGTATATTAGAATATTGTAGGTAATGGCCCAATGGTCATTTTGATATGTGAATAAAGGTCATGAGTTCAAAGGTCAAGGTCACAGATGTAAACAAGTACTGAAATGATTATTTATCTCAAAAACTATGAACTTTTTGTATAGGCATGTATATTAGAATATTTTAGGTATTATCCTAACGATCATTTTGATATATGAATGAAGGTCATGGGTTCAAAGGTCAAGGTCACAGATGTGAATGAATGCCTGAATGGTAAATTATCTTGAAAACTTAACTTTTTGTATATGCATGTATATTAGAATATTGTAGGTATTAGCCTAACAACCATTTTGATATATAAATGAAGGTTATGGGTTCAAAGGTCACAGATGTGAACAAGGTCTGAAATGATTATTTATCTCAAAAACTATAAACCTTTTGTATAGGCATGTATATTAGAATATTTAGGTATTATCCTAATGATCATTTTGATATATGAATGAAGGTCATGGGTTCAAAGGTCAAGGTCACAGATGCGAATGAATACCTTAATTGGTAATTATCTTGAAAACTATGAACTTTTTGTATAGGCATGTATATTAGAATATTGTTGGTACTGGCACAGTGGTCATTTTGATTTATGAATGAAGAACATGGGTTCAAATGTCAAGATCACAGATACAAACAAGTACTTAAATGGTTATTTATCTTAAAAACTATAAACTTTTTGTATAGGGATGTATATTAGAATGTTGGCCGAATTATCATTTTGATATTTGAATGAAGCTCATGGCTTCAAAGGTCACAGGTGAGCGTTAAGGCCCATGGGCCTCTTGTTTGGTTTTTTTAGCGGTAATTTTTACCGCCGAATGACCTTATCGGCGTTTGTGGGGCCCTGTTGCTGACAACATGGAACACTTCCTAAAACATTATTATACCATGCTTAACTTTTAATTAAAATCCATCGATATCGGTAGAAATACAAGGTTTTCTGATGTCTTTTCAGCTCTCTGTCACTTTCGCATCGTGAAGACATTACTAATCTGCATTGACCAATCAGATTGTGTGTTGTATTTGGATGGTGAAACTCGCAGTTCTATCTTTAGAAAGCACATGGGGATGTTTATTTACATGAGTAATTCAAGTTATTAATGGTGTTTTCACACGTATAACATATTATTTTAGTTATTTTATTTTTATAAATATCATGTGAAGACATGTGTACTAAATCCAGTGAAGATTTTCCATCATTTTTCTCGTTTATATCTAAATGCATTTTTTTTCAAATTGGGTAATTTACTATCATATCTGGAACTTGCATGTTCTTCTGAAATGCTGTCAGGTTTTGACCTATATTTTGTAGATCGTAGAGTTATAATTTTTTAAACCAGTTGTAATATTTACAGTTCAGTACTTGTTAGCAAGTCCATTAAAATTAATTCTCTTGTATTCATCCCGACCACACTGTAAATTTTGTCATAGAGTTTAATTTTTAACTGTATTTTGCATGAACATACATATATAAATAGATTTGCTAAAAAAAATTCAAAAATTACTGGAATAATATTTCCAGATACTAGAAAAAGATGAGAGGGATCAAGAATCTAAATTTTTATTTTTAAAATACACAGCTACTCCTTTTAAAAGTCTACAAATAAATCCGACAATTATATCTCTAAATGTTTTGCATACATTTAATGTTAACTTTCGTAAAGTATTTAAACGTCATGTAAATCACAGTATAAAACACCATTAATAACGTGAATTACTCGTGTAAATAAACATCGCCATGTGCTTTCTAAAGATAGAACTGCAAGTTTCACCATCCAAATACAACGCGCGATCTGATTGGTCATTGCAGATTAGTAATGTCTTCACGATGAGAGTTGAAGAGACATCAGAAAACCTTGTATTTCTACCGATATCAATGGATTTCAATTAAAAGTTAAGCATGGATTGGTAGAATAATGTTTTAGGAAGTGTTCCATGTTGTCAGCAAGAGCGAGTTAAGGAAATACTGGAAGTTATCGACGCATGTTTTCGTTTGTGCTGTTTTCGCTAGAAAATTCAAAAATTCAATAATGGAAGCTGTCAGACCACAAACCTCCAACAAGTCAAAAATTAAAATGGGGGTTTAGTGGTCTGATTAGTCGGACTAAGAAATTTAAATGGTACTGTTCAAACACAGGCATTTGTTTCTGATATTAAAAAAGTAACACTCTATACTTAAACATTACACAAGGTTTTCATCTTCACACTAGCCAAATGATCCCGTTAGTTTTTCTTTTGGTTTGACGTTATGCTCAAAAACCCAACATATACCATTCTTTTCTACATATATTCCTCTAAAGAATGATGTATTAAAATTTCCATCAACTTTATATGACCATTGCACTTTCTGACATGCCATGGTCAACTGGAAATGACGATCCCACACAAAATTTCGGCAAACCTTCTGATTGGCTAAAAGTGCAAAAGATTTTTATCCTGCACCAAATTACGGTAAACATTCTGATTGGCTATCTTTTTGTACTTTCGCTTTTAGCCAATCAGGAGGTTTGCCAAAATTCAGTGTGGGATCATCATTGCCAGCTGACAGTGGTCATGTCAAAAAGTGCAATGGTCAAATAAAGTTTAGGTCAAATAATTTAATATCAGAAACAAAAGCCTGTGTGTTCAAGCCATTAATTTGAAAAGGTTTGACTTTGCAATGTAGCCTAGGGTTTAGAAAAAGTATTGTGGGTATAGGGTTTGATAATAATAAATAAAAACTAATGACAGCATGATTATTCATATCGCTATTATTTCGAATACACAGTATTCCTTCTCAGGCTTACATTTTTAACTAACTTAAAATTAAATAATACAAGATATATGAATATGAAATATGAAAATGAATAATTATGCTGTCATTAGTTGTTATTTTATTATTATCTATAAAATTCTCTACAATACCTGGAGTCTATAGGGTTTGACTTGGCAATGTAGCCCAGGGTTTAGAAAGGGTTTTGTGGCTATAGGTTATGGCTTGACAATGTAGTCAAGGCTTTAGAAAAGGATCTGTGACTATACTACATGTATCTAGTCATTTACTTGGCAATGTAGCCTAGGGGTTTGGAAAGGCTCTGTGACTGTAAGCAGCTTTGACTTGGCAATCTAGCTTAGGAAAAGACTCTGTGACTATAGGCTTTGATTTGGCTATGTAGCCTATGGGTTTGAAAAGGTCATGTGGTTTTGCTATGTAAACTAGGGCTAAGAAAAGAATCTGTGGCTATATAGGTTTTTACTTGGAAATGTAGCCAAGTACTTGAAAAGGTTCTGTGACTATAGGCTTTGACTTGTCTATGAATCCTAGTGTTTTTGAAAAGGCTCTGTGTTTATAGGCATTTACTTGGCAATGTAGCCATGGGCTTGAATAGGTTTTGTGACTTTAGGCATTGACTTGGCAATGTAGCCTAGGATTTTTGAAAAAATTCTGTGGTTGTAGGCATTGACTTGGAAATGTAACCTAGGGTTTTTGAAAAGATTCTGTGGTTGTAGGCTTTGACTTGGCAATGTAGCCTAGGGTTTTTGGAAAGATTCTGTGGTTGTAGGCTTTGACTTGGCAATGTAGCCTAGGGTTTTTGAAAAGATTCTGTGGTTGTAGGCATTGACTTGGCAATGTAGACTACGGTTTTTGAAAAGATTCTGTAGTTATATGCATTGACTTATCTATGAAACCTAGTATTTTGAAAAGGCTCTGTGTTTATAGGCATTTACTTGGCAATGTAGTCTAGGTTTTTGAAAAGGTTCAACTTCTGTGGCTATGATTTTGACTTTGGTATGCAACCTAGGGGTTTAGAAAAGGCTCTGTGACGATAGGTGTTGACTTGGCTATATCACGGTATAGCCTTTCGTTTGAAAGGGTTGTTTGACTATATTGAATTGGCTATATAGTCTTATGTTTTAAGTATGCTCTAGCTGTGACTTATTATATTTACAATATTTAACTAGGATCTAGAGTAATTTGTTAAGACAAAATTCTTTCATTTAGATTTAGGTTTTTACTATGTCACAGCCTGCACAAGGAAGATTGATTGATTGAATAGGGTTTTACTCCTTGAAAGTTTTACTTTTTGACCTTTGCAGTGTGTTCAGAACAATGTGCAGGGAGGGTTCTTTAATGTGCCATGGCAGGCACATCCGTTTTGAAAGTCTCCCTTGTGATTTTCATTTCTAAATACAGAGTACACAAGAAAGAGATTATATTATTTACATTTCATATTTTTATTGTTAAAATCTACATGATGTCAAGATTTATCAATTATAAAGATGGTCAATAACAACTTTATACAAGCTGTTCAACATCAATATGATAGAGCATGTGTTGTAATATATCACTACCAGTGTTTAACCAATCAGATTAGTAATCAATACCTGCACAGTTACCTGAAATCTGAATAAATATCTTAAATTTATTTTCAGTTCTTGTCACCATCATGCCTGCTAAAAATACAACAAAAATTGTGACAAAGTTACGAGAATTGATGAAAAAATACTAAATATGTTGGATCAGAGAAAATAAATGCTTACATAGTTCCATCAGGGGATGCTCATCAGGTATGATACAGGATTAAGTTTAAAATTATTTCACTGAAGTGGCGAAACTTGTCATGTTCAACATGAAGATTTGATTTGAAAAAAATCTCCATTTCTTACTCAAACAACCAAGCTTATAGTAAATTTGTGAAAAATATTATTTTTATTTGTACAGTCCAACTTGCCTTAAAGGTCACCTCTATGTAAGGGCCACCTGCTTATAAAGGCCAGTAAAATTGTATCCCAATTTTTCTTTATTCATATTATTTGAATCTGTATATAAAGGTCACCTGTCTATAAAGGTTACTTATACTGGTTCCATTGGATGGTCCTTATAGACAGGTTTGACTGTATGCTATATTAACACTTTTAATAGTGATTTATTTCACAGTAAATTTGTCAATTTCACAAATTCTAGGTACATACTAATCCGAGTAAAAGTTGGCTTCTACTTATCATACTTATGTCTAACGTTATTTTACAGAGTGAATATATAGCACCATGTGATTGTAGGAGAATGTATGTTACTGGTTTTACTGGTTCAGCAGGTAATTCTATTCCAGTTCTCCCCATGTTCTCTTTTCCATCACAACCTGTATAAAGGCATCGTCCCATCATCAACCTAGACCACTGCGGTAGCTCAGTTGATAGAGTGCTCGCTCCCTGTGTGGGAGGTCGTGGGCTCGAGCCCCAACTGGGTCTGGCCCAAGACTTGAAAGTGGGTAGTGACTGTTCTTTTGCCAAGCACTCGATATTAGGAAATGAAAGTCATAGTTTTTGGATGGGAACTTAAAATAAACAAGGTCCCGTGTCATGATGGGCTTGGCACTATAAAGAACCCTGCTGTATAATGCCATCAGCGCAACACATAGGCAAAGTTTCTGCACCTTTACCTGTAGCTGGCAACATCTCAATATAAGTGAAATATTGACTTGAACACCATTACTTAACTCAACTCTATCATCAACCTTATGAAATAAAATACTTATTGATTATCTTGATGACAATAATTTATATCTGATCTAAAAGAGTTTATGATTTTCTTTCATTATTTCAGACTTCAGATGAGCATTTTTAGGTCACTTGAGCCAGTAGCTAAATCCGTCTCCTTTTGTCTGTCATCATTTTTCACGTGTTAACTTTTCACATTTTAATCTCCTGATTCAAAATTCTGTGGCTAAATTCGATGAAACTTGGCATCCAATATGCACAAGTGAAGAACTTTTAGATTTTCACAAATAAAGAGTTTATGGCTCCTTGGGGTCCAATAATAGGTAAAAGATTTGGAATTTTAAAAAAAAAAATCATGTTTAAAAGTATTAGTGTCAGACATAAAATATTTCATATCTAGTACCCTTATTACATGTTCAAATCTTCAGGGACCAATAAATAGGAGAATCAAAAGGGTCTTTAGGGGGAAAAGTTGAAAATAACATATTTTGTATGTATTTATCTTCAAAACTGTTAACTTGACCTCTTGTTTACCAGTGGAAGCTTAATTAAAAATTGTGTTTTAATTTTAATTACCTGTTTAATTGAACTGATTAATGACTTCATAATTATGTTTAATATTAATTATTCTAATTACTGACCTACAGGTACAGCAGTGATAACTGAGAACAAAGCAG
Source organism: Anadara kagoshimensis (assembly GCA_021292105.1). Lineage (NCBI taxonomy): Eukaryota > Metazoa > Mollusca > Bivalvia > Arcoida > Arcidae > Anadara > Anadara kagoshimensis. Next base: position 20,715,342 of record CM037857.1, read on the forward strand.
CCTTATGGACAGATGGACGGTATTACTTACAAGCAGAAAATCAAATGGATTCAAACTGGACTCTCATGAAAGATGGTATGTAATTCATATCAGTAGAATGTCCCTCATGAAGAAAACCACTGCAGTAGCTCAGTTGCTAGAGTGCTTGCTCCATTAGTGGGAGGTTGTGAGTTTGAACCCCAACCTGGTCTGACTCAAGACTTGAAAGTGGGTATTTACTGTTCTTTGGCCAAGTACTCAACATTATGAAATGGGATGGAAACTTAAAATAAACAAAATCTTGTGTCACGGAAGGCGTAGCATGATAAAAATAAACACTGCTGTATAATGCCAACACAACAAACAGGCAAAATTTCTGCACTTTTACCTATAGCTGGCAACGTCTCAATATAAGTGAAATATTCTTGACTGGGACGTTAAACACTATTACTCAACTCAACTGCTCATGAAGACAAAAAGTAAATGTTTTTAAGTTTTTCTAACAAGTCTACATTTTATTTTTTAGACTGTCATGGTAATAATAAGGCATAATACATCTGTATCAGTGTGTAATTCAGAGTGAGCTGGGAATTATTTAATCTGGTTCATACACTTTACTCAGTAAATCCCACCATAATTCAGCCTACATTTTATTATTACATGTATTATTACATGCAAGTTCTCGTATCATGCGGGTAATGAATATTGTATGATTTTATAATGTTATGTGAACTAAGTACATCTAATTTCTAGTATAGTGGGTTATCGGACTTCGGTATTATATTTACTGTCAATTAGACAGTACTATACCTGGTCCCTCAAACTTGGGAATACTAATAGTGGAAACTAAAATTGACTATTGATACACTAACCTTTGTAACCTCAAATCAGACCTTTGTGTTCAAGATATGATTTTGGTTCAAAGTCTTGACACATTGGATTTGCATAGAGACTCTGTTTTTTTTTTTAATTTCATGAAATTTCTGCCAGGGGTACAGGGGTATTTCTGACATATTAAAAAGGGCCAGGGTCATTTGGGAGTTTAGCGCACTAAAGTTGATGCAAATTAGAAATTTCTCATTATAAAATCGAGCTATTTCATGTAAAGAAATGCATATTTATATTATCCAAATTATAAATGATCTAAAAGGTCATGTAAACGCTGTGTATATGAATCTATGAGCTAAACTGTAAAAAGTAAGGTACTTAAAAATAATTGGGAAACAATACAAAAAAATTGGAAAATATCAGTGTTTTTGCCATTGGGAATGAGGCCCGATTTTGGCCACAAAATCAAGGGCGAAAAGATGAATTTACACTGATTGCCCATCAGCCTCTGCAGTTTGACAGAGGGTATAAATATAATGTAGCTGATGTAGGATTATATTACTTTGTAGGTTTACCAGATACACCATCACAAGCAGAATGGTTAACAAAGGTTAGTTAAGAAGAAAAAATATAATTTGATTTGAGCCGGTGCATGCGAAAACCTACAACTTGGTCAAAATTTTCAAAATTGAGATTTTTACATATTATGAAAGTCCATAATGTTTTATACATGTAAACAAATTTTTAAAGTAAAACACAAATCCTAAAATGTAAAACTGACGTCATAAAAACTTGGATGACGTCACAATTTATTGGTGAAGTGTTCATGAGTGCTTTCAATTTTGCATTCAATTTTCAATACTCGAACATCGTTAAACAAAATTATTGTCACTCTTCCGACCGTGCTGAACATGTGATATCTTGATACATTAACCTGACATGGTGTAACTGGGTTTAATTGCCGGTCTCTGCTTTATCGACTTGGTGCGACTTGATCTGGTCGGTCCCTAAAGGTATATGATCAACAGACCTCTTTACAAGTGTAAAGGTAGTCTCAGAACCATCGATATTACGGTCCCTGGTCTTCAAGAAAATTTTACCAGGTTCTATACTTGAAAATTTTAAATGTATTGGATGTTTGTGTATAAAAATTCAGAATATTTATTGCAGATAAATGTTATTACCTTTGTAAATCTCCCAACAAACTCAATATCCGACAACCACCATAAAGTTTAGTTATGATTGGTCATTTTACAAGAAAATTAGTTTCAATTATTAAAAACATTTTAAAACCCATTAGATTTTATAATTCTTGATTTAAGTGGTCATTTAAATGAAGCGAGTGCATTATAATTCTAAATTTAAAAATAAATAAATAAATAAATAAATACTTCTTGAATGCTCTGGTGCTTGTGCATTCCAATAAACATGCGATCGATTTGATACTTTGACCTATTTTATCTCAGTTAAATTTTATATTTCATAAATGTGCTGATAAAATGATCCAAAATGATACATGACCGATCAGAAATGAGCTGATTAAAATATTTTCCAATCTTTCAATTCCCGGTTTTTGGGTCCATAAACACTGTATGCAATGCTTTTAATTGTTATATGCAGATTTTGTAACAGTACTAATATCCGAAAGTGCCAACATCAACCCCACAGCATTGGCGCTTTAATTGCGCAAATCCTATACAACTCCTGCCTATGAAACATTGTGCATGTCCTGCAATCTGCATTTATTAGAAAAGTGACTGCAGTGTTGAGTCCTGACAAAATGCACCATTCGAAATAAGTCATTGTATACATATTTTTGTTCTGTCTTGTAAAATATTCTAAATTTTTGTAATAGCAAACACAAACTGCTTTATATTTGGAATTCGCCCTTATCAATGTAAGACATCGGAATTAATACATTTATTAAAAATACAGACGAGTACTGTTTGCCATTTTCATCCAGTGCCTGGTTCTCGTCCATAAAGTGATTCAGATGCAATTGAAAACATAATCGTACATAAAAAATCTGGATTTTATGGGGTGTCAAAAAATAAAGTGCACCCATCTGTTTATCAAAATATGGTTTATTGATCGATTGATTAATGAAATAATTGATTGAAAGGCGATCTACGTCCTAGTCAAGAATATTACACTTATATTGAGGACGTCTCCAGCTATAAGTGAAGTAGTACACTATTATTTTACCTTTGTAGTGTGTATCTTATATGACGAATATACCCCTTGTACCATCTCCAGTGGTTTAGACTGAAAAAAAGTTTGAATTGAATTGCCAAGTGCAATGTACAGGGAGGATTTTTAAAGATGCCTGCAATGACACAGGGCATCTGTATTTAAGGTCTCTTCCGAAGGACTCCGTGACTTTCATTTCTAAATGCCGATAGCGAATGCTTGGTGAAATTTTTCAAGTTTTTGTCAAACCCTGTCTGAAATCGAACCCATGACCTCTCACATAAGAAGTGTGCACTCTACCAACTAAGCTTCCATTGTATACATACATTCTGTGCGAAATCAAAAGAAACATTTTGTTTTGGTACAAAGGCGCAACTGGTACACTTGGTATTGAGATTTTGGATAGTTCTTCTTGTGTCTTTGTAAGACAGGTCTTAAGAGCAAATTTTCTTTTTTTACAAGAATGAGGGAAAACAGAAACGGAATTTTTTTTTAGAAAAGCTGTACTCCTTCTGTTTTGCCCATCATATCCAAAATTAAAAACAAAACATACAGACGTGGGCGTTTTGGGTTTTTGGTCGAGTAATGTTCAAAATGCCCTAATGTATTTCTTAGCATAGCATGCGCAAGTGACCAAGTTTTTTTTCGCCGATACAAAGTACATACATGTGGTATTTAAAACAAATAGTTTATAATTAAATATATAAAATTTAAACAACAATTATGAATAACATAGGCAAATGGTCCTTTATCCTTTAGCAAAACACGTTTTCTGATATATTTCATGAATTGACCTTCTACTTTCATTAGAATGTAGATGTATTGCTCGACCTCTAAATGGGGTAGGAAATGGCACCTAGTTCTCATCTGCATAATTAATTATGCAATTCACAATTATTTCAACGCCATTAATATTGATTAAGAGGCCGAGGTGGCCTAATGGATAAGACGTTAGTCTACAAACAGACAAAACCAGGGTCTCTCACAGCTTCGAGTTCCGAGTCCCGCTTAGACCACATGTGGGAAAGTAAGTTTTCCTTGCTGTTGGCCCTTACTGGTTACCCTGGTATGAGTTTAATGGACTGGGGGAATGGTACGCTTGTCTGCGACGTACTCGGTGAGCTAGCACCTTAAAAGCCGTCCTGAGTACGCGCTAGTACAAGGCAGACCATACAACACACTCGCAACTCACATGCAAACATGAAATTGTTCATAGACTAATCATAGAGATTAATAAAATTGCTCTCGTCGCAAATAGCTGAAAAATTGCTGATACGACGTTAAGCAACATTCAACCAACCAAGCCATTAATATTGAAGTCATTATGAGGTTTTTGAACCCTGTTCCCATGTGTTCTTGGATCATTTAAATTATTCTTCACATGACGAATGATAAAGCTTAAAACAATTTCTCTGATGGCATACCGTATCTTAAATACTACCCGACAAATTTACTGTACGTTAAAAGGTGAAATTATGGTGCTAATTCTGTCTCTCTCCTCGTTTTGTTTGTATTCTTTGGTTGTCTTATACTCCATACTAATGGACCCTATCGTGCAAGCTCCCGCTAAGGTAATTAATTAAAATTATTTTTTAAAAATTAAAAAAAAAAAAAAAAAAAAAAGTCAGAGGGATTCGAACTCCCGGAGCCTGTGTTAGATAAAAAGTGTAAATCCAAAGTCGTATCCACTACACCACAACGACCACATATGAAGCGCAATGTTATACAATGTATAAAATTTGTTGTGTCACCGCTAAGGCCAGTAACTCTTCATTTGTTTACATTCACAGACGTACCCACGGTGCTGTTGCTGGATCTTGTTACCGATAATATTTAATTTAGTTGCTACATCTTCATTAAAAAGACATAAAATCGTAAGACACATTTGATTAAACATGTATGTTATTCAATAACTCAAGTAAACCCCGGGTGATACACACATAATCTTCCCGGGTCATCTCTCTCTCTCTCTCTCTCTCTCTCTCTCTCTCTCTCTCTCTCTTATTTAGATAAAATGGGAAGATGTTTGTATTTATTATAATTTATTATATTATTAATATTGATATAAATATTTATAAAACGTGACCAATATCAGTTTCGAAATATTTTTAATACAACCATCTCCATACTCCGAAAATACATGACCGAAAATGGTGCTCGTCCACATCTACTTTAAGCCCGTACAAATGCTGTAAAAACATATGGATGAATTAAAAAACTCAACCTCATCTGTCTCCCCTTCAGTTACCATATCTTACCACCCCAACACTTAAAATCACTCTGTTAAAATCAGTTATAACTTCAACTCGTTCTAAAAGTTAAAACGTCAAACTTGTAAATTGACGCACAATACATGCAGTTGACTTCCGTGTTTGTGACGTAACTTCGTCGCGATTTTTCTCAATTGTGATGTAATTGCCAAGTTGTAGGTTTTCGCATGCACTGGCTCATTTATTCTGTTAGTGTATATAGAGATATACAGAGTATAGCCCTACAATACTTTTGATTTACTGGTTGATTATGACCAAGTCTATCAGCAAATTTTTAATTTCGAAGAAGAGGTGGGTATATTGGTTTACCTTTTTCCTTCCGTCCGTCTGCCCATCCGTCAATCCTTTCTTCTGTCAGAAACAAACATTTTCATAACAGTTTTCTCAGCAACTACTAATCTGCATCAGTCCAATACTGCAAAGAGCAATTACAAGTTTGCTGGACATCTACTTCCTGTTTTCTGACTTAGTTTATTTTATTTTTCAATTAAAGTTAAAAGTTAAAGTCTGTCTTGAGCCATTAGGCCCATCAGGCCGGAGCTTATCCCGGTTTCGGTGGCGTTAAGCGACTGAGAGTACAAGACTCTCCCCTGAATGGGACGCCGGTCCATCGCAGGGTTAACCCCCAGCATTTTGCTGGTACTCATTTATTTTTCAGCTGAGTGAGCTGGAACAACGTGAAATTAAGTGTCTTGCTCAAGGACACAACGCCTTAACCACTAGGCCACGCGCTTTTTCAATATTTATGGGGAATGGCAGAACATTTTGTAACAGTTTTCTCAGCAACTGCTAATCACAGTCATTTATTTCTTGTTTTATTTGAATTGTTTTATTAAAGGAATTACCAGTAGGAGGGACAGTTGGAGTTGATCCTTATCTGATGTCTAATGGTAAGTTTACAGTATAAAACATTTGACTTATTGGCATATACAGTAAAACCTTAAGAACTCTGCCACCTCCCTTATCCTCAGTCGAACGATCCATTTCTTCTATGTATTTCTTTACCTTGATTTATCAGCAAACCCCTTATATGCAAAAATTTGATTGAACAAATGGTGGTTATGAATTTTTCCTTGTAATAATATTTATATAGTCAGTGTGATGTAAAATTATTTAAATTTTCTGTACAAAAAGTGCCCACACCTGCTGCAGCTACAGGGGATATTTTTTTATTTCCCACCACACAGTGATGGGATAATATAAGATGCCCTTTATTTGCATTGACAAGTGTGTGTTTTATTCAGTCTATATATTTGTCTGTCTGTCAGTCTGCCAATCTGTTAATCTGTTGACTGTAGGTTTTCATATGATAACTTGAGAACAGATCAAACGTTTTTTCACACTTTACACAATAATTTACTACTATGAAACGTAGATTAAAGATTTTCAATAGAATCCTATTTGTGATTTTAAAAAACAAAGTTTAAAAGCAAGAAAAGTATATGATTGGCGTCGCGACAAAAGGGACCTTATCTTTTTGACGTCACAATCGAGATAATCGACATCAAAGTTTTACTTTTTTCGCGCTGATAAACACGGAAGTCAGCTGTAATTTTTATGAAGAAAGCGGGTGTTTTTTTATTTTGTATAAAACTGCAAGACGTGTAACTCTGCGAACTACTGATATATAAAATTTAAAGTAATTTAAAATAAAATGTTATAGTTTTATTTTTCACTATATTTATATTAAAATAATCCACATAAAGTAAAATATCATAGACTTTCTAACATTCTGAAGAGAGAGAGAGAGAGAGAGAGAAATTGATGGTCATACTACGTTAAATTATCATTTCACTCCACAAATTTTGTTCAGTAGTTCTTTGTTCATTGAAGTTTTTGTAATTTTTATTAACTTCAAATTGTACTGTTTATAGAATACAATGTTTAACTATTCTAGTATTTTTTAACTATTTTTTAGCTCACCTGAGCCATAGGCTCAGATGAGCTATTGCAATCTATCACCGTCCTTCGTCCATCGTGCGTCGTCCGTCGTGTGTAAACTTTACATTTTAATCTTCTCCTCCGAAACTACTGGGGCAAATTTGATGAAACATGGTGATTATTATGCCTGGGTAACAGCCTTTAAAAATTGTGTTCGGGGTTTGGCCACGCCCAACAAGATGGCCGCCATTACTAAAAATAGCAAAAAGACAAAAAAATCTTCTTCTCTGAAACCAAAAGGTGCAGGCAAATTTTGATTAGATATTTAGATTCAGCATGCCTGTGAACATTAAATTGTGTTTTTCATGAAAATTGAACGAAAAATAGGTTACGCGTTTTTTGCGTAAAATTATGTAATTTTGAAAATGAGACATTTATTGTTATAACTCAATAACGGCTGAAGATAATTGTATGGAGTTTTCACTGTTGATCTTGTCTTGCTATTTTCTTCCAAAAGATGTCAAGGTCAAAGGTCAAGGTCATGTCCCTGTTTTTGACCTTTGATAAAAAATGCTATTTTTTAAACATTACAGGTGATAATGGCATGGGATTTTCAGTTAATTGTAGGTATTGACATGACGATCATTTTGATACATAGATCAAGGTCATGAGTTTAAAGGTCAAGGTCAAGGATGCACAACTATTTCCATTATAGTTGATTATCTGCAAAACTATTAACTTTTTGTATAGGCATATATATTAGAATATTGTAGGTAATGGCTCAATGGTCATTTTGATATATTATTAAAGGTCATGGGTTCAAAGGTCAAGGTCACAGATGCAAAACAATACCAAAATGGTTAATTATCTCGAAAACTATAAACTTTTTGTACAGACATGTATATTATAATATTGAAGGAATTGATTTAACGATCATTTTGATATATAGATAAAGGTCATGGGTTCAAAGGTCAAGGTCACAGATGCGAAAGAATACTGAAATGGTTAATTATCTAGAAAACTATTAACTTTTTGTATAAACATGTATATTACAATATTGTAGGAATTGATTTAACGATCATTTTGATATGTAGATTAAGGTCATGGGTTCAAAGGTCAAGGTCACAGATGGAAATCAATACATAAATGGTTAATTATCTCCAAAACTTTTAACTTTTTGTATAGACATGTATATTAGAATATTGTAGGTTTTGATTTAATGATCATTTTGATATATAGATTAATGTCATGGGTTCAAAGGTCAAGGTCACAGATGCGAAAGAATACTGAAATGGTTAATTATCTTAAAAAACTATAAGCTTTTTGTATAGACATGTACATTACAATATTGTAGGAATTGATTTAACGATCATTTTTATATATAGATTAAGGTCATGGTTTCAAAGGTCAAGGTCACAGATGCGAAAGTGTACCAAAATGGTTAATTATCTCGAAAACTATAAACATTTTGTATAGACATGTATATTTGAATATTGTAGGTTTTGATTTAACGATCATTTTGATATATAGATAATGTCATGGTTTCAAAGGTCAAGGTCACAAATGCCAAAGAATACTGAAATGGTAAATTATCTCAAAAACTATAAACTTTTTGTATAAACATATATATTAGAATATTGTAGGTTTTGATTTAACGATCATTTTGATATATAGATTAATGTCATGCTTTCAAAGGTCAAGGTCACAGATGCGAAAGAATACTGAAATGGTTAATTATCTTAAAACCGATAAGCTTTTTGTATAGACATGTATAATACAATGTTGTACGAATTGATTTAACGATCATTTTGATATATAGTTTAAGGTCATGGATTCAAAGGTCAAGGTCACAGATGGGAAAGGATACTGAAATGGTTAATTATCTCGAAAACTATTAACTTTCTGTATAGGCATGTATATTCGAATATTGTAGGTAATGACCTAACAATCATTTTGATATATAGATGAAGGTCATAGTTTTATACTTTTGTTTTTACGTTTTTAGCTGTTTCTAAATAATGTATTGTAGCTAGAATATATATATATATATATATATATATATATTAATATATTATACATATATTATATGTAGCAATCTCGGGACAAGGTATGATTAATTTGCAAAAATCCTTGCATTTAATTCTGCCTTACTGCTGAAAATTAGGAGTTTTCTTTAATAAATGTTATTGACCATTGAACCTCTGCATGAGATATGTACTTAGCCTCAGGTGAGCGTTAAGGCCCATGGGCCTCTTGTTGTATTTTGGTGTTTATAAATTAAAAACTTATAAACAATAATTATGGAGTGGAGTTATTATAACTTTCAAAAATAGCTAGATAACTCACAGTATGTATCGCTACCAGAATACAAAAAAGGAATTGGTATGAAAGAAATTGATTAAAATCATATCACTAAAATCTTTCTAGATTTTTTTTTCAAATAGATGACATTAGATCAACATTGAAAGTAATCGGAAAACTTGTTTAGTAACTTCAAACAAATTTCTAGAACTAGACCCAGTGCTAATACAGGCACTGAATATGACAAATGTTGCCTGCAATTTTCCATATATATATCACGGGCTAAGGTATCTAGAAATAAAGTTAAAAAATCTATTAAAACAAAATAAACATAAGACGAATAACCTAAAAGGTAATAGTCAAAACTCTTCGCTAGCGATCGCCAGATGACAGTAGGTATGTTTATATAAATGTCTTCTTTTACGTCCGTAATGTGAGGTCATGAATTAGATCGATACAAATCGTCGCCACAAAAATTAAGGTCACACATACATGTTTAAATTGTAAAGTGATTCCTGAGTACCATGAACGTGATTTATTTTTATAAATAAGACAGTCTCGTGCCTAATGTTACAACGGTATTCAAATAATCATGTATAACGGCTTTGGTAGCCAAGTTGGTAGAACTCTTGCCTTTATAAATAGAGCTTGAGCTCTCTGTTTGATTCCCGGTACGACCTTGCACTTTTCTTTTTTAAGATGCAATAATTATCATAAACCTTGAAAGTAACAGACTGGTAATTGCGAGGTATAAAAGGGAATTTAGGTACGAGATTTTCCATTTCCCAAATTCTATAGAAAAACGAGATTATAATGCAGCGGTCTGGTTAGTTCAGTTGGCAGACCACTGATGTCCCGTATTGTTTAACGGTCCTTCCTTTTAAAGGAAAAATTGGAAATGATATATATTTAAATAAGCCCATAAATGGTGTTGGTACTGGCTCCAAGTTCATAGATCTCTTAACATAGATTTTCCTTAACTTAAGTCCGATAACTTTTGACAATGTTTTATGGTGTTCCAAATAAAAAAAATAATCCCTTAAATCTATTAATAATTTAAAAACTTACAAAATTACTCAGATTTCAAATTTGCCAGATTTTTAGGAAATCTTAGAGTGAAATTTTTGCTAAGTACCGCTAATTAGAACTGAAAATTATTTACTTTGCAATAAAATACATGTATAACAAATATAGGTGTATCCATCCCAAAGACAGGAACACCTAAACCAGTGAAATTGCAAAATAATTAATAATTCCATACACATTTACGTATTTTGGACAGAAACTTAGTTTTATATACTTTTTGAGCAATGTGGGAGGTCTTGGGTTCGAACCTCGGTCGGGTTAGACCAAGACTTGAAAAAAGGTAGCGCCTGTTTTATCGCCAAGCACTCGGCATTTAGAAAGTAAGTCAAGGGGTTCTTCAATAGACCTTAAAACCGATGCCCCGTGTGACTACAGGCATGACACGTACGAGAACCCTTCCTGGACATTGCCTTATGCGCAGTAGATAGTTAAAAATGCCAATTAGCCTATAGCTGGTGATGTCTCGATATAAGTGAATTATTCTTGGCTGGAACGTAAAACCCCATTCCTGAACCAACCGACTTTTTAAATATTTTACATCTATGTATATAATGTTTTTCCTTGTGTTATAAAAAGTTTGTACCTTGTACAGTAGTTTCGATACAACACGATTTAAAACAGAAATGTAAAAAATGTGAAATAAATAAGGCAGTACATGGTTCTCTCGCCAAGCACTCACTAGGGTATGAAAAATGAAAGCCATGGTATTTACAAAGGGGCAAAAATGAAATACGCTTTGACAATTCAGTTACTCGATGTTACAGTAGTCATTAATTGATATTTTCACATATAACACTGAGAGACAGTTAGAGATAAGACAATTTTAAAAAATTCTTTCAAAATAACAAACGACAGTCTCGGTGGCCCAGTGGCAAAGCGTCTGCATCGAGAGCGGAAGGGTTCTCGACCCCGGTCGGGTCATACATAAGGCTTTCAAATTTGCGATTCAGTATCCTCGCCTAAAGCTGTGTTAAGAGGGCATCGCTTGGTGAAAGGATGAGTGGTAGGCCTTACTTCGGCGTACTGACTTTGTAAGGTTGCAACTTAGAATTAAAAACAGACCAAAAACACAATCGCGTATACACGAAATTATTCTTAGGTTGATCCTTGGACATAATTAAACTTCGTTGCTAGGTAACTCATTCGAGAAATCATTTGTGTTTTGTCCATACCTAAGATATAAACTAATGAACTGATTTTGAGTTTTGAAAAAAGTTGAAAAAAGTTTCATCAAATTAAAATACTAGCATTGGACAGCATGAGCATGTGCTTGGTCTTTGCGAGAAATGACACGCGAGAATAACTTATAAATGTATATCGTCAAGCAGAATGTGAGATGGCAGTTTCAGGACTCTTGTTGTATTTTAATGAACATTGTAATTTTTATGACAACAATTTGAAATTAAAGGTACAATTAATACTAGTATAATATGTAATTATTACTGTTGTTTCTTGAATGACCGATCTTTTTGTCAACATAATGACAAAACTATAAATCTGCATTGAATTTTTAATTTTTTCATGGCATATACAAAAATTCCAAGTCAATTATGCAGATGTTTCCATGGAAACTAGTTTCTTCTATTTAACTAGTCTTTTTGTAAATTGATAATTGTTGAAAATATTTGTCGGTATAGATAGACATTAATGTTACATAATCATCAGTGTTAATAATAGCTTAATAGTTGCTCTTAATTATTCGTATGTCATTATTCTGGACATAATCATTCGGTTATAAGTCAAAGATTGTGACGTCATCAAACGAGTCCATAGCAACGAGAATAGTTACCCTAGAAACATAAAACTGCTTTTATTACGAAGAGAAAATGTTAAACTATAATAATAAACAAAAACTTGAAAATGTAAAATTTTGACCTTAAGGTCCCTTTTCTCGCGACGCCAATCATATATAATAAAAATAAAATAAAATGTAGATTTTATTAAATTTAATTTGCGTAGAATTATTGCTCCACAACATTGTTGGGTAGGGGTTATCATTTATTGTCCCATAAGATCCCCTAATTTTACAACAAGCAACATCAATATACTGCAAATATTAAGGTTTATAAATAATGCTAGTATGTTTATATATATATATACAACTTAGACCTGTCCGCTTGACCTTTCATTTAAATAATTATCACGGACCAAGTACATCTATGTATAGGGAGCACAGGTGTCTATTTTGTATATATCATGAGATATACTCACCTCATGGAAAACACCTGTGCACTGTGTATGTATTAACTGAATCTTAACACTACCCACATATTGGTCGGACCCTCCTATATGAATATTCATAATAAAAGGTCAAGCAGACAGGTCAACGTTGTTTGCCTATATATGTAATATGTATTGTTTACTTCCGGATCCCTTAATATGTGATGTTGCATAAAATGATTATTATTTTTTTAGATACATGGAAACCACTTCATCAACATTTGAAGAAGTCTGGCCGATCTATCGTACCTGTACAACAGAATTTAGTAGATCTAGTTTGGGATGACAGACCACCGCCCCCAAATAGCTCTTTATTGGTTCTTACAGAAAAATATACTGGTAAAACTTGATACAACAATCAATTTTGTCATCCTTTAAAGAAAGTTTTTCGAGCAGTGTTTATTTAACTTGCCAGGGTACATAAAACTAATAATGTTTGTAAATCTGCCAGGATAAATAAACACATGCAATAAAACCTAGTGGATTATTTTGATCAACATGACGATCTGAATCGTGGGACATAAACTCTGTATATAGGTTATTAAAGTAAATCTTTATTATGATGTCACAAAAAAATCAAGATTTTAGATTTTGACCAATTTCTACTCAATACTTATACAATTACGTATTATACAGTGTTAATTTTAAAGCACTAGGTTTTAGGTTTTTATCCACTGTTTGAAATATTAAATTTGAACTTTCCATCCCTCCTCTTGCCCTGGCACACCAGACATTTCTTGTATGGATTAATTCCTCAAAACTATGAGGCACTATTTTACAAAACTTAGCGCAAAGCATCAACATTGATAGAAGATGTGCATATCATTAATCCAAGTTAGTTTGCTTATTTTCCTGGGAGTTATGGTTCTTTGAATATAAGTGCAAATCACAAAAAGAGCCAGCTGAATTTAGATGAACTTGAATGATAAATAATTTAAATATTCTAGGTAAAAAATGGCAGGAAAAGATAGTAAAAATAAGAGAGAAACTTAAAGACAAGAAATGTGGAGCTTTGGTAGTCACGGCTCTGGATGAAGTAGCATGTATGTATAAATATTTATTTAAAGGAGATGAGTATTGAGTATTATTATACCTTTTGTAAATTTCTCGAAATCTGATTGGTTAATAAGCGTTTGGATAAATTTAATGTCACCCTCGGATTGCAGAAAATCTGACGTCACAGGGTGACATTACGTGAGCGGTTGACATTACGAAAAATGTCACATGCGCAGAAAAACTGCGTATGCGGTTCGATCGCATTCGTCTTCTAAATCAGTAAAACGCTTTTCTAAAGTAATGATAAATGCTACAAGCGTCTCACAAGTTGCTTACGGACGACGGCTGACTGTCATGATTTTCAATCCAGTATACTTTGGTTGCACAGTATAATTAACATCAACAATCGGTATAATAAAATAAATATTACATTTTTGATAGGATGACAGCCCATATTGTCACCCCCTCGAAATTCATTGTCAACCTCGGCTTCGCCTCGTTTGACAATGAAATTTCTCGGGGTGACAATATGGACTGTCACCCTATCAGAAATGTAATATTTATATAATGGTGTTTAACGTCCCAGTTAAGAATATTTCACTTATATCGAGACATCACCAGCTATAAGCGAAGGTGCAGAAATTTTGCTTGTGTGTTGCGCTGATGGCAAATGAGCTACCGCAGTGGTTTAAAGATTTTATTGAGAAATTGAACATAGAATTATATAAATATTATCCATTTATATTTTAAAGATAACTCTAATTGGGATAATTCAGTAAAGATCTAAAGTAAAAATTTAAAGATTAGAATGTTTTACATGATTGGAAAAACATATTTTGGCAAAAATATAGGTTTTGGACATTCAATAAAAGAAAAGATCTCTACCTCAAATTAGATAGATTGACGACTTTGTCCCTTGATGCTTAATAATGTGTAAATATATATAAATGTGTGATAGATATTACATTTACAACAAACTTGATGTTTTGTTAACTGTTTTACAGATTTATTTAATCTAAGAGGATCAGATATCCAGTTTAATCCTGTGTTTTTCTCTTACGCTGTTGTTACTTTGGATAGTGCACAGTAAGTCTAATTAATGATGTACATTTATACTTGTTATTTACCTATTGCTGGCCATGTCTTAATATGTTCTGACACTTGCGGCCATCATGGTACCAAAACAGCGTCATGACAACTAATGATGTACTGGTGTCTGTCAGTGACGTCATTAAACGACACAATTCAGGCCGAGTTTTCATTCTTTTTGCTTGTAAACCAAGCATGCAGGCCCTTTGTCCAAACATTGTGGGCGTGGCCGGCAATCCGTCAATTAATGATTGTAAAGAGTGATGTCAGTTAAACCTGATGTAGAGGCTTTACTGATTCTGATGTAAGGCATATATGGAGATGTTTGCCTGTACAACAAATTAAAGGAGTGTGATAATTTGAACATCACTTTGGTCATTATTTTGTCCACACTTAAGGTAGCGACGGACAGCGGTCATGTGATTTTTTAACAATATGTTGGTTAAAAGATCAAAGTCGGGAAACGGAGCGAACTTGATTCGGATAACGATCACCCGACTCGAAATCCTACTGAAACTAATGAATGTTTGTAGTTCACTGACTTAAAAAGAACAAAAACAAGAGATGGGAATACTACTCATGTGAGATTTTTTCCAAATAAATAGCGGATTTACAAATAAATAAAATAAAATAAATCGAAATGTCCGGTTGGAGCATACATTATCCTACTTTTAACTTCGTCCGAGAGAAAAGAACCCTCACTCTGTCTCCGACATTGTAGTCTTCCTACGGTAGCCTAATAACTATGCAATTGAAAAAAATTCCATGTGGAAACAACGTCGTCAGCTACGTATACTGACGTTTTATGGCAGATCTTCCTGCTTGCCATGAGTGAATGAGATTCAAGTTGTTGATATGTCATTCGGCAAGATTGTTCAGAAGGATCTTGCAACTGCAATGTTTTTATAACAAAAAACTTTTCTTACAAAACATCTTTTCTGACATCACATTTGTCACTTCGCCGTAAATCCAAAAGAATCTCTCATATATCCGACTGCAGGGCGGTCATTGTTTTGAATAAACTTCAGAGTGACGTAACGAAATGTATACATTTGTTAAGTACTTGGTGGGGGCACACTTGGGGAGCTTGACTGATTAAATAATATTTAAAATATTTTATGTAATGTTTCAAAGTTAAATTTGATACTGCTTTTATTGAACTGAATAGATACATTATGTTATGCGATTTTTATCTTTTTGTGTTATATTTACATGGATATTTATTGGCTTTTTGTGATATTATTGATACTACATCAGGCCTTCTTGCAGTGTTCATTCATTAAAATCCCGACAATTTAAAACAAGTGATCATGTATTTATTTATTTATTCAAACTAATCAATGCGCCAGGTCTGAGTTGTCCGATGTCTGATAAAGATGTACAAGAACTGATAATTATTAAATGAATGAAATGCGGTAACTTTGATAAACAAAAACATAAGGAGTCTTTCACGTCAATGTAGGCAAGTTCACGTTGCCTCAGTAGGAAAATTTTACGTTCCAAATCGAAAAACGGTTCAAATACTATCCATCCCGGATTTCCCGATTTTTGCACGTTTTCCGTCACAATAGACATTTACTCAAAAGTTAGTCCACAAAAGTATCTTCATTTTCAGATATGATATGCACCTCTATGTGTTCTTTAAAATACATCTTTTTGAAAAAAGTTTATAGTCAAAAAAAAAAATTAATGCACATTTTAGAGGGTAAAATTGCATTGAAATTTTGCAATTTTTAATGAAACTTTTCCATTCAACTGCCATTTAATTCTGTTACAGGCATCAAATCATTATAATTGATAAGTTTATTTAAAACCCCCTTCATCAGACTTAATTTAAACAAAACTTACATATTTTATCAACTATTTGCATTAAGTTATAAGTGTTTATATCAAGTGGCTGCACAACCGTTAGAACAAGACAGGGGAGACAACTTTCAAGGGGAATAACTCTTTTTTTAACTCACAAAGTAAACTTGAATTTTTGATATATGATACAGGATATTATTATCTAAATGTATGCAAAAAATTATAAAAATCTATAGTTGAATTATTTTCCATGGCTCTCTCTGTAGCCTCCTTAACTATTTTATTTCTTTGTATTTCGAATTCAAAAACTGAAAACTTTTAATTAACTGAATGTCACAATCAATTTCACTTACGTTTAGAGTGATTTTATTTAAGTTTCAATTGTTTTAGTTAAATTGAAAGATTAATTGAAATATCTGCATTGAGGAAAAAGGTCAGATTTAGTGTCTGCACAATTTGAATTTCTGTGCTTCTGATTGAAAGTGAAATGAGCCGATCAACCATTTTTTCTGTGAGATTTGCTTTCAAAATATTTCAAACTTTGAATTAGTAATATTCACTTATGTGACACTTTGATAGTCTATTTATAGAAGATACCAAGTTAGATAAAGCAGTTAAGCAACATTTACAAGTGAACGGAGTTAAAGATTCTGAGTCCACACAAGTTACACTTGAACCATACGACACCATCGGCCAGTTTGTGGCAGATCTGCCAGATAAAGTTCAAGGAAAAATATGGGTACATTCTCTCTCTCTCTCTGATGATATGAATTTATAAATGTATCATTTAATATAATATATTTTGTTCTTTTAAGCATTTTTTGTGATTCATTTACATAGTATAAGTTTCACAGTTAATATGGAAAAGTTTCTGCCTACAGGAACTTTTTACAATGTAGCAAGCTGCTTACAAATAAATTTCTTACTCTGGGATATTGCAAGCCCAGTAAGATTTATAACATCAAGGACCTATCCTTTTATATGTTGTCAATATTGACTGAATTTAAATTGACATTTCTGTAGTTATAGTTACCATGGTTACCTGTTGTTTATATTTAATATTATATTTATTTTTAGATCAGTGGTAAATCCAGTTATGGTTTAACTAATGCCATACCTAAGGTGTGTATGCTATACCTACTGTAAGTCTATGTGACTTAAAATTAACAAAAAAATCAACAATCCTTTTTTTAACCATATACTAAGTTATTACTAAGTTAATGATAGTTTTCATTTTTAAATGATACAAATAAGTTTAATTTTATAATGACCAGGGCCGCACAAATCACCAAAATCGGCTAAAAATCTCTGAATTGGCAAATAAAACGCCGAATTGAAATTCAGTCATTCGGTTTTTTTCCCCTATATACCTTCTAAATGTTGTCTTGTCAATTAAGATTAGTTCACGATCGAGAAATCACACAAGACTTTAAGATGAAGCCACGTGTCCCACAGGTGTACAATCGGTGTGATAATTAATTAATCATTGACTGTGTATAACACCAGCGTTAATCCCTTTATCACTTAATCAGTTAATTATTATCGAGACCACGTGTTCAACAAACCGTGTAAACAAAATATCTTATGAGGCCTCAGTTTCATGTTTTAAGGAGATGATTCAAACAGCGAGGTGAAACAAAAGAGCTGAAAAGAATACCAATTTAAGCATTTGAATATTAGTTGGCTGTTATTCGAATCCTATTTGAATATTCGGCACAAAAAAGAAAATCTCCATTTCTGGAACAGAGCTACTGTAGGCAAACGATGTGTATTGCACAAGGCAGATGAACAAAATTACCTTATTATATATTCCTTATGCATAGGAATGCTGTATGACGATAATAAAATCATGATCTCTTCAATATTCTTCTAAATAAACCCAGATTTTAAAGGGATACTGAAGTCTAGGGGATTATGACCAAAATCGATAGTTATAAGTACAATATTAATAATAAAATTTAAAAAAATAAAAAATTATTCCATTAAGATATATATTTCGCTATTTGAAAATTGCAGAAAATCATCGTCGCAGCTCTTTTGTGTTGGAGGTGAGAAGAACATGCTGTGACGTCATGTGTGAACAAACCTCGCCATGCTATCAATAGTGTGGTTACAGTATTAGTGTAAAAGTTGTTAAAAATATTGTTTAAGTATGGTTTTGTGTGCGACCGTTGATTGTAAAAATAATTAAAAAATTAAAATAACTTCGACCTTGTCTCTATTTAGACTTATTTTAAATTAGTTAATGACCAATATTGGCTAAATCATGTTCACAGTGATCTATGCATCAACTGACCTAAAATAATAAAATATTCTTTTATTTTTTCACGATAAATCGATAAGATCTCAATTTCTTAAAAGTAGAATTTACATCCCTTCCTCGCATACAGGTAATTAAGAGATTATCAGTAACCTACAGTACCTTTAGATCCTGTTTATTAGACATTCCATCGCCGGTAATCAAGAGGTAGAATTACCTTACAATATACAACATAGATCTGAAGATTGATAGGTGTAAATAAATTAAGTAAAAAAGTCTTCACGATATCCCATATTAAATGTAAGTATCATTAATTTGGAATTTTGGAAAGATGCTTTAAAAATATTTAAATATTTCAAAAGATTGATTAACGAATGTATAAATTGATTGGTCGACTGTCGTGAAATATTCCTCTTCGTAAATTAAATTTTAAACATCAAAAGCTCTTAATTTTTACACGCCCGTCATATGACGGGATGTATTATGTTACGGTGCTGTCCGTCCGGGCGGGCGTCGGGCGGGCGGGCGGGCGTCTGTTAACAATTTGTATTCCGTTCAATAGAGACCACAAACATTTATGGATTCAAATGAAATTTGGTATACAGCTTTACCATGGTAATACCTTGTGCAAGTTCGAATTACAACTTTTTCGGAGTATTTTTGGAGGAGTTATGCCCCTTTTTTAACTTAGAAATTTGTGTATGTATGACCATGTGGTTTCCGATCATTAGAGCCTACAACTATTTATGGATTCAAATGAAATTTGGTATACACATTTACGATGTTAATATCTGGTGCAAGTTCGAATTACAACTTTTTCGGATTATTTTTAGAGGAGTTATGCCCCTTTTTTAACTTAGAAGTTTTTGTGTGTATGACCATGTGGTTTCCGATCATTAGAGCCTACCACTATTTATGGATTCAAATAAAATTTGGTATACACATTTACGATGTTAATACCTGGTGCAAGTTCGAATTACAACTTTTTCGGATTATTTTTGGAGGAGTTATGCCCCTTTTTTAACTTAGAAATTTTTGTATATATGACCATGTGGTTTCCGATCATTAGAGCCTACAACTATTTATGGATTCAAATGAAATTTGGTATACACATTTACGATGTTAATATCTGGTGCAAGTTCGAATTACAACTTTTTCGGATTATTTTTGGAGGAGTTATGCCCCTTTTTTAACTTAGAAATTTTTGTATGTATGACCATGTGGTTTGTATTCCATTCAGTAGACAATACAAACATGGATTTAAATGAAATTTGTTATACAGTTACACCTTAATCATGGTAATATCTCGTGCAAATTTGAATTACAACTTTTTTGGGTTACGAGTTATGGCCCGAACACGGAGTTGGTAATATATTTTTACATACATATATCCTAGTTGTACTTATACTTCTCAGTAAATAGTACTACTCGATCAATATAACACGGGCGTATAATGCTCCGCTCGGCGGTGCTCTTGTTTAAAAAAAATTCCCCTGCTTCTCATGTCATTGACGCGAAGAAAACAAAGAAAGAAAGAAAAATCTGTAACAGTGTGATCTAGTTCAGGACAATTTTGAATGCTGACGGTGAGAGTCCCTAGAGGCCTGTCCTTTAAAAAATTGTATAAATTTACTTTTGAATTAATTTCATTACAATGTCGTTTTCAATGAGACTTGACTACAAATTTCATGAAAATCTCTTAAAAAAACTAAAATAAAGTACAATATCCACGGTATGTATCATTTACTATGTTATACTGCTGTTTGTGTTCATATCATTTCATAATTTCTGCTACCTCATCTGTTTCACATCTTGATATAAATTAAATTATCTTGACTACGATTTTGCCTCACAAGTTTTAACATATTCAGATAAAAATGAAATTATCAGGACATGGATTATACAATTCAAGCAATAATTATAGCTAGCTTCATCTTAATATAAATAAAATAATCTTGAGATATACATGTATAATACAATCCAAGTAATAATTATTGACATGACTGGTGACATCTTGATATAAGTGAAATTATTGTGAGATGTGAAGATACTTACATGTAAGTACAAATAATTAATACATGTATAAACTAAAGAGATGTATTGTCCAATTTTCATTAGTTTTAAAAGTGCAGCTTATTTCCCGGTTTCATTGGTACACATATATAAAGAAATTGGGAAACAATTATAACTTAGATTTACAAAATAGTTGTCATCTTCTGAAAGAAACGCGTCTCTTATTTTCCAAACTATACACAGGATGAAATAACTCTCCTGTTTATTGTGTAACCAGTAGGTGATCTGACGACGAAACGCATTGAAAATAAAAATTGAAAAGTGAAATTAAATTCTTGACTCAGAACAATTGTGTGGCGGAAAGGGCTCAATGGGTGGTCAGGTGGCCCAGTCGGTAGAGCGTCTTTTTAGTATTGTGAAGGTGTCGAGTTCCGGTTACATGGGTTACGCTGCTGATTTTTTTTCTTTTCCTGTTACATTTGGGGAATCATCCGACCCTGGCCATTGGCTGACCAACAAGTTGGTCCCAGGGTTTCGATTCAAGGGAGTTGAATAGAAAAAAAGATGGGAGGAATGTGGCAGACCGTGTAGCTCAATCGGTAGAACGTCCCGCTAGTATTAGAAAGCTCCCGGGCTCGAGTCCCGGTGTAGCAGCTGCATTTATCTCTTTCCTGTTAGTACATCAAAAGTAGCTACCCTCTCTTCTGATTTATAAATGTTGTTATTCTTTTTTTCATATATAATTATTATTATCATTAATATTATTTTAATGCATATTAACATCATTTTCTGAAAGGACCTATTTATTTATTTATTTTATATACGTATTTACTATAAATAAATATAAGTAAAAGTCTGAAATAATTATTGTGAAAATGATGTTTTAAAAATTCTCTAAAAATTATAGATATTTATAAATTATGAGACTATCAACATATTAAAACAAGGTGTGTAAATACACAACCACTGAAGCAGTTATAGGGTTGGTAAATATACAGGAAGTGTCAATATACCTGTCTCCTCGTTAGTTGAGGGCGCGGTGGCCTAATGGATAAGACGTCGGTCTTCAAATCCAGGGTCTCTCACCGCTGTGAGTTCGAGTCCCGCTCGGACCACATGTGGAAAAGTGAATTTTCCTTGCCGTTGGCCTTCACTGATTCACCTGGTATCAGTATAATGGACTGGGGGAGTGGTACGCTTGTCTGCGGCGTACTGACTCTGTGAGCTAGCACGGTAAAGTCGCCCTGAGTGCACGCTAGTACAAGGCAGACCATACAACACCCTCGCACTTCACATGCAGACACAAAATTGTTCATAGATTAATCCATAGAGATTTATTAAATAGTTCTCGTCGCGAATAGCTGAAAAATTGCTGATGCGACGTTAAGCAACATTCAACCAACCAACCAATCGTTAGTTAAGTTTATTAGGTACACTCCGATAAACAACTAGTCTATCAATATTAAGGGTTTAATTACAGGTGACTATAATAATAATAATAATAATAATAATAATAATAACTTTATTCTCATAAACCGTAAATGTTTTTTTGTTTTTGTTTTTATTATTTTCATGACTGGCCATGGTTAATGTCTTCTCGCCTTATGTTGTTTCTTGCAATCGTTGCTAATCGCAAAACTTCTTGGTTGAAATGCACGATCTCAAGGTCAAAGCTGTCAATTGTACATTTTTAGCTCACCTGGCCTAAAGGCCATGTGAGCTTTTGCCATCACTCGGCGTCCGTCGTCCGTCAGTCCGTCAGTCTGTCAGTCAGTCCGTCTGTAAACTTTTCACATTTTGGCTATCTTCTCTGAAACCCCTGAACCAATTTTAACCAAACTTTACAGGAATGATGTATGGAAGGTCCTTTACTTAGATTGCCGAAATTTTTTTGATCCGCCAAAAAACATGGCTGCCAGCGCAGAAGATAGTTTAACATTGGACCCTATGGGAAAAATGCATTTTTGACTATTTCCTCAGAAATGACTGAAGCAAATTTAACCAAACTTTACAGGAATGGTGTAAGGAAGGTCCTTTACTTAGATTGCCAAAATTTTTCTGATCCGTCAAAAAACACGGCCGCCAGCGCAGAAGATAGTTTAACATTGGACCCTATGGGAAAAGCATATATTTGCTATCTTCTTTGAAACCGCTGAGCCAATTTGAACCAAACTTTACAGGAATGATGTATGCAAGGTCATTTACTAAGATTGCCGAAATTTTTCTGATCCGCGAAAAAAAAATGGCCGCCAGGGCCAAACAAAGTTTAACATTGGGCCCTATGGGAAAACGCACATTTTGGCTATCTCCTCTGAAACGACTGAAGCGAATTCAATTAAACTTTACAGGAATAATGTATGGAAGGTCTTTTGCAAAGATTGCCGAAATTTTTCTGATCCGCCCAAAAATATGGCTGCCAGCGGGGAACATAGTTTAACATTGGACCCTATGGGAAAAACACATTTTGGCTATCTCCTCTGAAACTATTGAAGCAAACTTAACCAAACTTTAGAGGAATGATGTATTGGAGGTCCTTTACATAGATTGCCAAAATGTTTCTGATTGGCCAAAAAACATGGCTGCCAGAGCAAAAGGTAGTTTAACATGGGACCCTATGGGAAAAGCGCATTTTGGCCATCTCCTCAGAAATGACTGAAGCGAATTTAACCAAACTTTACAGAAATGATGTATAGAAGGTCCTTTACTTAGATTGCCAAAATTTTTCTGATCCACCAAAAAACATGACCGCCAGCGTAGAAGATAGTTTAACATTGGACCCTATGGGAAAAGCATATATATATGCTATTTCCTCTGAAGCTTGGGAAGCAAATTGAACCAAACTTTACAGGAATGATGTATAGAAGGTCCTTTACATAGATTGCCAAAATTTTCCTGATTGGCCAAAAAACATGGCTGCCAGCGCAAAAGGTAGTTTAACATTGGACCCTATGGGGAAAAACGCATTTTTGACTATGTCCTCAGAAATGACTGAAGCAAATTGAACCAAACTTTACAGGAATGATGTATAGAAGGTCCTTTAGTTAGATTGCCAAAATTTTCCTGATCTGCCATACAACATGGCTGCCAGTGGAGAACATTGTTTCACATTGGACCCTATTGGAAAAGCATATATTTGCTATTTCCTTTGAAGCTACTAAAGCAAATTGAATCAAACTTTACAGGAATGATGTATGGATGTTTCTTTACTTAGATTGTGGACATTTTTTTGATCCGCCAAAAAAGATGGCTGCCAGCACAGAACATAGTTTAACCCTATGGGAATAGCATATATTTGCTATCTCCTCTAAAGCTACTGAAGCAAATTGAACCAAACTTTATGGGAATGATGTATGGAAGGTCCTTTACTTAGATTGACAAATTCAAATTGCCTATTTCATTTACTATAAAGGCAAAACACTTTCAAAATCTCGGAAGCTGAAATTTCATTGGACAATAAATGTTACAACAATGGGTCATTCACATATGCCCCTAAACGGTGTTTCCTCAGATCTCCCACTCCGCGCCTATATCAAAAATGGGGGAGCAAGTGAGAGATGTGATTTTAATCAGATTGAAAAAACTGTGAATGGTACATATAGTTCTACAGTGATTTCCTTAGCCATTCTGTCTGATATAAACAGTGCATTTTTTCATCACTGGAATACAAATTTGCTTTAAAAGCATTTTAGTCAGGTGAGCGATACAGGCTCAGCCACACTGAGCCTCTGGTTAAATAAATTGATCTGTACGATTTCTGTGTAGCAAATGCATTCCCTCTCAGTGTTCATTGCTCGGCAGTTTCATTATATGTCCCAAACCTACAAACGATGATCATTATCTATAACTTCGTATGAATCCGATTTGAATAAATTCTCTGGTTCACTTTCAGTTCCCTAATATTCTGACTCAAAATCGAAAAGATAATACGCCTTTTCTAATAATATGGACACGTAACAACTCGTAAGATGCAACACTTCTGTATATATAAGTAGAAGTTAGGAAGAGTGTTTGTTCACACATGACGTCACAACTTGTTTTCGTACCTCCCGATTGAAGAGTTCCAAAATGGCCCGAGGTTACGAATTTTGATTTTTAGCTCACCTGAGCCAAAGGCTCAGATGAGCTATTGCAATCTATCACCGTCCGTCGTGCGTCGTCCGTCGTGCGTCGTCCGTCGTGCGTAAACTTTACATTTTAATCTTCTCCTCCAAAACTACTGGGCCATATTTGATGAAACTTGGTGATTATCATGCCTGGGTAACAGCCTTTCAAAATTGTGTTCGGGGTTTGGCCACGCCCAACAAGATGGCCGCTGTTACTAAAAATAGCAAAAAGACAAAAAAATCTTCTTCTCTGAAACCAAAAGGTGCAGGCAAATTTTGATTAGATATTTGGATTCAGCATACCTAGAAACATTAAAATTGTGTTTTTCATGAAAATTAGACGAAAAATAGGTTACGCGTTTTTTGTGTAAAATTACGTAATTTTTAAAATGAGACATTTATTGTTATAACTTGATAACGGCTGAAGATAATTGTATGGAGTTTTCACTGTTGATCTTGTCTTGCAATTTTCTTCCAATTGATGTCAAGGTCGAAGGTCAAGGTCATGTCCCAGTTTTTGACCTTTGATAAAAAATGCTATTTTTTAACATTTCTTGTGATAATGGCGTAGGATTTTCAGTTTTTTGTAGGTATTGACATGACGATCATTTTAATACATTGATCAGGGTCATGGGTTCAAAGGTCAAGGTCACAGATGTCCAAGAATACCAAAATAGTTAATTATCTGCAAAACTATGAATTTTTTGTATAGGCATGTATATCAGAATATTGTAGGTAATGGCACAATGGTCATTTTGATATATGAATAAAGGTCATGGGTTCAAAGGTCAAGGTCACAGATGTAAACAAGTACTGAAATGGTTAATTATCTCAAAAACTATAAACTTTTTGTATAGGCATGTATATTAGAATATTGTAGGTATTGGCCTAACGATCATTTTGATATATGAATGAAGGTCATAGGTTCAAAGGTCAAGGTCATAGACGCAAACGAATACTTAAATGGTTAATTATCTCAAAAACTATAAACTTTTTGTATAGGCATGTATATAGGAATATTGTAGGTATTGGCCTAATGATCATTTTGATATATGAATGAAGGTCATAGGTTTAAAGGTCAAAGTCATAGAATTGAACGAATACTTAAATGGTTAATTATCTCAAAAACTATAAACTTTTTGTATAGGCATGTATATTGGAATATTGTAGATATTGGCCTAACGATTATTTTGATATATGAATGAAGGTCATAGGTTCAAAGGTCAAGGTCATAGCTGCGAACGAATATTTAAATGATTAATTATCTCAAAAACTATAAACTTTTTGTATAGGCATGTATATTAGAATATTGTAGGCATTTGCACAAGATCATTTTGATATATGAATGAAGTTCATAGGTTCAAAGGTCAAGGTCATAGATGCAAACTAATACTTAAATGGTTAATTATCTCAGAAACTATAAACTTTTTGTATAGGAATGTATATTAGAATATTGTAGGTATTGGCCTATCGATCAGTTTGATATATGAATGAAGGTCATAGGTTCAAAGGTCAAGGTCATAGATGTGAACGAATACTTAAATGGTTAATTATCTCAAAAACTATAAACTTTTTGTATAGGCATGTATATTGGAATATTGTAGGCATTTGCACAACAATCATTTTGATATATGAATGAAGTTCATAGGTTCAAAGGTCAAGGTCATAGATTCAAACGAATACTTAAATGGTTAATTATCTTAAAAACTATAAACTCTTTGTATAAGCATGTATATTGGAATATTGTAGGTATTGGCCTAATGCACATTTTAATATACAGATATTTTAGCTGTTTATAAATAATATATTGTAGCTAGACTTTAAATATGTTATATATAGCATACTTATATAATAATTATTATAATTAATTTGCAAAAATACTTGCATATTATTGGCCCTTACTGCTGAAAATTTTGATTTCTCTTTTATTAATGTCATTGACCATTGAACCTCTGCATAAGATATGTACTCTTCCTCAGGTGAGCGTTAAGGCCCATGGGCCTCTTGTTTAAACTTCTATATCTTTTTTATTTCGGCGAATAAAATGGTGAAATTTTCAATATTATAATAATTTACCATAAATTTTCATATTTTGGTCAAATTGGCAAGACTTCAGTATCCCTTTAATGATTAAGGACCATGTAAGCAGTAAAACATGTGACAGCCATATTTTTTTTTTTTACTTTAACCCGACAAATAGTCGTTACCCACTCTGCTTTGAATAAACATGTATTAAAGGGACATAATCATGATAGTGACAGAAAGTAAACAAAGCACATGGCTGTAGTCTTTCCCAACTTTGTGGTGACTGTTTGGATGAATAACGTTTTTCATGAATAAAATGAAGAAAGAAAGGAAGCACCTGAAAGTAGATTTTTGCTATGTAACATTCCAGACGAAATGTAAGCTCCACCAAAAAGCTCTATAAACCAATAAAGAAGGGGGAGGGTTATGAATGAGGTTTTTTTTTTTTAACTGTGATTTTTACTGCCGAATGACCTTATCGGCGTTTGTGGGGCCCTGATAATGACATGTGGTATAACACAAAAACAATTAGGAATTTCTTAAGTAATATTTATGGAAAAAAAACTTTTAAATGCATATAGATCTTAGTAAAAAAAAATTATTGAATATGTATGTATATTTGTTAATTATGTAAAAATTTGTAGTGTTTTGACTGGATGTAAATTATTTAATTGATTTTTCATAAGGATTTTGTTTAATTAAATAAAAATCTGTTAAAAACTGTATCTAAGAACATGAAGAATAAGTAGAATCTGAAAACTTATCTTTTGAAGGAAATGATGTCAAAAAAATAAACCCTTTAAGAAATTATAATTCAGTACGGTTTTATTAGCATGCCCACATGAGATACAAAAAGCAGACATATATAGTTGTAAGCATTCTCTGTAACAGCCAATGGTGGCCTACTTTTTTTAATCTTTACAGAGGTGTCTTTAGCAGGCACTGAGACACAGGACCTCCGTTTTAAGTCTCATCTAAAAGACTATTTTAGTAATGAGCTTTTCACCGCTCTAGTAGTATAGGCAGGAGATGAAAATCATCTCAAAAAATTTCCAAGTCCTGATTTCGTAAGTCACATACAGAATTTATACATAACTTATATCAAATGTTTAAATATCAACCCTCTGTATCTGATTAAAGTTTCTTAACTTTAAGTAAGTTTGGGACATGTGTCCCTGAGCATATGCTGATTTAAGTTGTTGATTTTAATATGTTTTTATTTTTTTGTGGAACAGCATAAATTATATCTTAGATATATTGTAGAGAATTATCTTGGATTAATTTTCAGGACAGACGACATGAACAGCCTTCACCTGTAGCTGAGATGAAAGCAGTTAAAAATGCCATTGAAATAGAAGGAATGAGAAGAGCACATGTAAGTTGCAGTGAAATGACCAGTTATCACCCAGGCTATCCTACTGCGTAACAGTGAAATGACCATTACGTTGTCACCCAGCGTGCATGCGCGAGTCCGTAAATTTCACTTAAACAACTTCTTCTCCTGAATCACTTGACAGATTGTGATCAAACCTGGGTGGAATCATCCACAAGAAATGCCATTTAGATTTTGCGAAAATTGTTTACCTTGACTTCATTCAAGGTCATAATGGCTGAAATAGTGACTGTAGGTGTAAATCACTATAATGACTTCTTCTGACAAAGCGAAAAACCTAAGATCCACAAACTGAATATACATAATCAGCATGAGAATTTCTACAAAGTTTGCGAATAGATTTGACCTTGACCTTAGTCTAAGGTCACATTTACATTGCATGTAAAAATGCTAAAAATGACTTCTTCTCAATAATCAAAAGGCCTATAGACATCAAACTTCAGATATAGAATCAGTATGTTGAGTTCTACAAAGTCTGTGAATAGATTTGAACTTGACCTTGGTTCAAGGTCACAGCTACCTTGTATGTAAACATGTTAAAATGAATTTTTGACCGGGTTGCACAGAGTGCAAATCCGGTTTATAGTATGGTGAATGTCGGGTGGGTGGGCGGGCGGTTGGACAGGCAGGCGGCGAAAATAGGGTACCAACATTGTGAACTCAACTCCTCCTACAGTTTTTAACCAAAAACCTTGAAACTTCACAGAATGTTTCTATATATATTGAAGATGTGCACCTGACCTTATGGAAATATTTCAAGATTTTTTCCCATTTTTCCAGACTTTGAAACTTAGTCACTTTTTAGTAAGTTTTTGGACGGGAGGGGGTACATACATTGTGAACTCAACTCCTCCTACAGTTTTCAACCAAAAACCTTGAAACTTCACAGAATGTTACTATATATATTGAAGATGTGCACTTGACTTTATGGAAATATTTCAAAAATTTTTTCCCCATTTTTCCAGACTTTTATGGAAATATTTCAAGATTTTTCCCCCATTTTTCCAGACTTTGAAACTTAGTCTCTTTGTACTGTATATATAAAAAAATTATCAAAGATGTGCACCTGACTTAATGGCAACCCGGCCTATTGAGTCTTTGACCCATTTTTCTCATGAAGCAAAAGGTCTATAGACATCAAACTTCAGAGATAGAATCGGTGTGTTGAGTTCTGCAAAGTTTGCGAATAGATTTGACCTTAATATTCATATATGGTCACCATGTAAAAATGCTAAATATGGCTTCATATGAATTAAAAGGCCAGTAGACATCAAACTTCATATTTAAAATCACTGCCTGGAGTTCTTCAAGGTTTGGAATAGATTTGAATTTGACCTGCATCAAATTCACAGTGACCCTTTGTGCTAAACATGCTTAAATGAGTTTTTATCATGACCCAAAAGGGGTATAATTATCAAACTTGATGTAAAGAATGAGCATGTTAAGTTTGTAAATAGATTTTACCTTGACCTTCATGCTAATGAAGCTTATGTGTGCCAGGTGAGCAGTACAGGTCCTATTGGGCCTCTTGATTAAAATTTCTACAAAAGTTTCTGATTAAGTATAAACAAGTTTGTTTAATGCGTAATTTTGTATTTTCAGATAAAGGATGCTGTTACATTGTGTGAATATTTTTCATGGCTTGAAAAAGAGGTATGTGTACTTTGTTGATTTAAGTTTTTAAATCTGCTATTATTGTATAGTTTAAAAATAATTACATGTACCAGTATATGATTTATTATTCTTGGAAAAAAGCATTACAGATTAAAAAAATTAAAAAATTTATGTGGATTATTGTGATTCAAGATACATTTAAAGCTTTCTAAAAATTTACTGGTTGAAGGACAGAAATAAGCTTAATATTCAAAATACAGTGTGTTATTTAAACCTCTTAAGAATTTCAAATTAGATTTAATGAGTTCTTGTCGTATTTTTCTGAAAATAAATTTACATTTGTAAATGTACTTTTAAAACAAGAAGAAAAGACTGATTATTTTGTATACTTATAACAAACCAACCAACCTATTACAACTCTTAAACTAGAACTGTCTCTTGATAGTCAAATACCCCCTCTCCCAACATCAACAAGGGATTAATGTTTTCGCAGGACCTTGACTTTTCCAATATGACCTTGGTTCAAGGTAATGACACACCTTTGGACCATGAAGATTATTCATGTGAAGTTTTATGACAGTCTTCCAAAGCAGCAATGAGATATGGCCCGGACACAATTTTACATGGACAGACAGACAGACAAACATGGTGATTCCTGTATAATTTGTTGGGGTATAAAGACTGATATACTTATAACAAACAAAGCAATCTATTACACCTCTTTAATTTATCATATTAGCCCAGATTTTGGTGCACATGCAATCTGATATCTTTGTTAAACCTCTGTATGTAGGTGCCTAAAGGAACAGTGACAGAAGTGTCTGGTGCTGATAAATTAGAAGAAATTAAAAGGTTTGTTATACATACCTGCATCATTTGACATGGATGTTTTTTGGTTTTTTTTGATACAGATATTTTGTAAGAATTTTTTTTCCCGGCTGACCAATCAAATTTATCTATTTGTCCAGATGGGTACCTTCTTTTGGTACTTTTTTTGTTTTGTTAATTGTTTGATTTTGGTACAATTTCCATACAAAAAGTTTGAATTTTTAGTACTTTTTGTGTAAAAAAAAAACAAAACTTCAAAGTGGGAAAAATCTGTCTAATTTGACCTTTTCCTTTTATCCATCTGTCGATTTTATCCGTTTTTATAGTACAAATCTTAAAAATGGATAAATCCGTAAAAATGGTCAGCCTTTTTTTTTCACAAACTTCTTTATAGAAACTTTTTAACTTTGAAGTTTATGCTCACTTATTTCTAATACATATTTGGTTGTAACTTTTATTTGTCATTAGGATATTGATTGATTTGATAGGATTTACGTACCAGTCAAGAATATTTTACTTATATCAAGACATCAGGTGAAGTGGCAGTAATTTTATCTTTTGCATTGCACTTATGGCAATGTGCAGGGAAGGTTCAATACGATAATACAACAATACACGGAATTTGAGATACAAAAATTGTAATTACATGACTACATGCATGAATAACTATTGAGTTTTTTTCTGCAATGCTGTTGTACATGTGCAATGTCATGGTTACTTTTATACACATCGTACATCTATACATATCTACATTCCATTTTACTGTTGAAGGTTTTAGCTAGCTACTGTTGTAATCAATACAGTCAAACCTGCCTTAAAGGCCACCTCTATATAAGGGTCACCTGCCTATAAAGGTCAGGTTTGACTGTAATTTTATTGTCAAATGTATTACTTCAGGGGCCAAGAAGACTATATCAGTTTAAGTTTTGACACAATATCCAGTACGGGGAAACATGGAGCCATCATTCATTACAAGTAACTATATTATACATTAAGTTTTAAGTTTTTATACATTTCGAGTTCATGGACACACAAACTCTCACTCTTCCAATTTCCGACTTCCTCTTTTCTCTTCTTCCATCTTTTCCACCTTTCCTTCCATTTTCACCTCTCTCTTCATACTCCCTCTATCCCTCTCTTTCAACTTTCCATATCCCTTTCCTGCCCCCAATTGGGAAATCTATATCAATGTACAAAAGCTAGACCTTAGAGTTTTCATCACTAATGGCTTGTCCAAATGGGAAAAGCTGTAAAACGGCCCCTACAATATCTTTGGAACATACAATAACTCATATACTTTATGGATTTTGGATGCAACATCATTAGGCAAAGTAGAATTTAATCTGCATAATTTTTGGCTTTTGGGTACCCAAAAGGGGAACTTTAGGGAGGCTCTTTAAATTATGAAAACTGCCCTTTAAAATAATGCAATAGATATTTGATCCAGACATAATATGTCTCCCCATGTGAGTGATAGGATAGGTCCATAAATATTTTGTTACAAGACAATGTTGACTCCTAAAATTGCACAACTGATAAAAATACAGTAAAACCCTGTTATGATGACCCTTGATAACTTTGCCACCTTGCTTATTACCACATTATTTTGAATTTCAGAAATTTACTTTTCTTTATAAGCCTCCTGCAGTGTATTACCAACCCTTTTATAATGCATATAGTTTACTAGACAAATGGTGGTGAGGAGTCTAGAAAGTTTTACTTTAATCCAATATGAGCCTTTTGGGGTATCAAGGGGTAGTACACCAGTGAACCCCATTGAAAACTGGTTTTAATGATCTGTTAATACTCAATTTTGATATTTTTCATAGGCCAACAGCAGAATCTGATCGTAAACTTAGTACAGAAGAAATGTATTTATGTGACTCAGGAGCTCAATACAAGTAAGTAATCACATAATAACTAGTAAACTTATAGTGGTTTATACTTAAATACAGTCCAACCTGTCTTAAAGGACACCTATATATAAGGGCCACCTGTTTATAAAGGCCAGTAGAATTGTATGATAGTTCTTTATTTATATTATTTAGACCTGTATATGAAGACAACCTGCCCATAAAGGTCACTTTTAGACAGGTTTAATTGTACTGTAAATTAGGAAAATCGTGTGTTGTTTTATGTAAAGTTACATTTTATTTTATGTTTTAAGATTGCTAAAGTGTTTGTTTCAAA
This sequence comes from Anadara kagoshimensis, assembly GCA_021292105.1. NCBI lineage: Eukaryota > Metazoa > Mollusca > Bivalvia > Arcoida > Arcidae > Anadara > Anadara kagoshimensis. Next base: position 20,748,414 of record CM037857.1, read on the forward strand.
TACTAAAAAATGTAGCAAGCATTGTGTGTTGGGCCAATATGTTCAACATATTCACTTATTTATATAAATTTATCCTCGCACACTAATCATGCTGATAGTTTAAGTATTTTAGTGGTCATATAAATTTGCTATGTATTCATATAAAATATGTTACATTTGATTATTTACAGAGATGGTACCACAGATGTTACTAGAACTATGCACTTTGGTACACCAACAGATTATGAAAAGGTACAAGTATGATGCACGATTGATTTGTTATAGAGATAGCAGTCATGTAAACAAATGTTGGATAAAATTCAGACATGCAAATATGTTCATATGTTTCATGCAAAAATATTTACAATATGACTGTATCTCTCTTCGATGAAACATGCAGAAGCAATTGTATTTCAACTCCCGTTGAAAGACAATAGGGGTCATGGCCCTTGATGTGTATCAATTTTCCCGCAATATTACGTCATGTCCCACACAGGGGGTCACGTGATCATGTGAGATATGCCGACCTCGCATGGCTAAAAAACCCTATATCACACAAGCAGATGTGGAAAAAATAGCGCCAAGGTACAAAATATTTATTAAAAGAAAGAATTGTAAATATACATGTAAGAAATGACATTTCTGCTCTTTGCCCTTCATCAAATTTGGCAGGCGCCACACTATCTTTAATTATCTCTTGAAATACCAATGATCAGAATGTCATTTCTTAATTGACAATCAATAATCAGAGGGACATAATTGATTAATTAATCAGAAACTACTTGCCAATGTCAGCAATGACCGGTTATCAATTATAGGATTTGTAGGATTGCTGCTCTGACGACTAACAACCACTATTGCCTGCAATAATGGTAATATCACTAGTATGTATAATTTTAGTGTTTTTCCCCATGATGAAGTTTTTAAAAAAACCTTGAAAAATGTTTTTGTTATCAAAATAGCAGGGGTCCTACCATAACTACATTTTCCTATAATTTTTGCCCTTTCCTGTATTTTCCTATATAATTTAAGAAACCTCCTATATTTTCTTATTTTCCTTTATTTTTGTTACTGGTACATTTCAGCTTCAGGAATTCAGAATGGGGACATTTTTCTTCAAATTTAGTACTTATCTGAAACAAGATTAACATTTATGTATTTCAAAAGCAGTAAGTGTACATTGTAGTTGCCAATATTTTATGTTTTGGAATGGCTGAAGAGGAGGAAAGGAAGCCATGGATGTATATTTTATGTGAAAACTATTTAAAAATATTCCTACAATTTTAGTGAAAACTCCTATATTTTCATATAAAACTCCTATAATTTTAACCCCATATTCCTATTTTCCCTATATTTTTGTACCCCAAAACTAGTAGGACCCTGAAATAGTATAACCAGTAATTATAAATATAAGGCTAGTCAAACAAACATAAGTAAACCTTCATCATCACTCACTTGTCTTGCTTATAAAAGTTTTAATCATATCTAACTATTTGTTTTGTTTTTGTTTCTTTAAATCAATCTTATTTCATTTAAGTTGTAATTTATTTATTTTATTCATAGGAATGTTTTACAAGAGTGTTGAAAGGTTATATAAATCTAAACACAGTGATTTTTCCAAATGGTGTAAAAGGTATGTAGGTCTTCATCGCTTATTACTCTAATGCCTGCATTTAAGGGGCATCGGTGACCCAGTTGTCTAAAGTGCTGGCTCAGGGATCAGCACCTTACTCAGGCAGATGGTAGTGCAAAAGTTCACTTGCAGACGATGGGTGGTATAATATTTGTATTACGAGATAGATGAGTTTGAAGCTCAGTTTGTAGAGCACTCATTTAGTGTGTAGGAGGTTCTATGTATAAGTCCCAGACTGACCCTGTGTTTTGTAACAGATGCCATTATACTATGTTATTTGAATGGCCAGCCCCTGGATTCACAATCCTTCAATAACTAAGATTTTCCTTAACTAAAATCTGGCAAACTTGAAATCTTAATAATTTTGTTAATTTCAAAGATATTTAGGAATTGAAGCTGTCTTTTTAAAGATCACTTCAAGCTTATATTATTTGTTTTTAGTTTTGTCAAAAATATTTTACCTTAATGTATAATACCACTGCTGTAGGTCAGTTGGTAGAGTGTTCGCTCTGCAAGTGGGAGGTCGTGGGTTTGAACCTCGACCAGGTCTGACCCAAGACTTGGAAGTGGGTAGTGACTGTTCTTTCGCCAGGCACTCAGCATTACGAAAATGAAAGTCACAGTTCTTTCGGATGGGAACTTAAAATAAACAACGTCCCTTGTCACAGTAGGCTTGGCACAATAAAGAACCCTGCTGTATAATGCCATCAGCACAACCCACAGGCAAAATTTCTGCACCTTCACCTGTAGCTGGCAACATCTTGATATGAATGAAATATTCTTGGCTGAGACGTTAAACACCATTACTCACTCGCTCACTATTTATGTATAATACAGTGAAACAAGTATATAATACCACCCATAGTATTTGATAGACTAATAGAGGGGACCATTATATACAGGCAAAAATACATAGGTTGTCTTTATATATGCTTTTCTATATAGCTGTTTACATCTAATCAGCCAATTTTATAAAATTTCTGTAGAAAACCCCATGAAAGATTGGTATTTTAATTAACACAAGCTTTAACTGAAAATCAGTCTGTCCATCAGCAGCTACAGTAGAAAATCTCTTCACAAAGGAAAACATTGCCACAATGTCATTTGCCATCAATGGCATCACTTCCTGTGTAATCACAACTGCATTATCTTTATTAAATTTTTCATAATCACTGGCACAAACACAATGAAACAGATAGTGCAGTCAAACCTATCTATAAAGGCCACCAAAGGGAACTAGTAAGAGTGGCCTTTATGGGCAGGTGGTCTTTTTATACAGGTTCAAATAATATGAATAAAGAACAATTGGGATTCAATTCAACTGTTCTTTATAAACAGTTGGCCTTTAGGGCAGGTTGGACTGTATTTGTAATTTATTTAGAAAAATATCTGTAAAATGTATCCAATCTGTAACAGAATAATGAATAGTTTTACATGTATTTCAGGTCATATGTTAGACACATTAGCCAGAACTGCATTATGGGATGCTGGTCTGGATTATCTTCATGGTACTGGTCATGGTGTTGGATCGTTTTTGAATGTTCATGAAGGTACTTATTTGTTAAAATATTGTCAAGTCCTCATGTATTAACTGACTGAAAACCTCTGATTTATTCCAAATACGTATCTTTTTATTGTTGGTATATGATTTATATCATACATGTATACTGTATACATGTATGTGGTGGGTTATTTTTTGTTTGACAGCCAAATTTCTGGTTGACATGATGTACAATGAGCAACACTTGACCTCTGTGTGTGATAAATATTTTCGCATTGCAATGGGTGAAAGGTCAAGTTTAAAAGTTAAAGCTCTGGATAGTTTTAAAAGATTATACTGAAACTCTCATTAAAGAGCAAGACTGATAAAATTGAAGGGTTTTTGTTGTATAATGTTTAAATTTACACAAATGAAAAAAACTGAAAACTTTTGTATCTGTTACAGGTCCCTGTGGTATAGGTCCCAAAGTATCATTAACTGATGTCCCATTAGAAGAAGGAATGATCTTATCTGATGGTATGTAACATGTATAACAGGAAAGGGTTCAAACCCGGGATCTTCCCAATACTAGCGGGACACAGGAAAGTGTTCAAACCCGGGATCTTCCCAATACTAGCAGGACACACTTCAAACTGAGCTACCCAGTCACCTATAAAGTCTGGTGTGCCACATAAATAACTTTCATTTTGTCGTCACAATCATGATTAAAAATATCTTTGTTGCCTTGTTTTCTATGTTTTAATGTTTTAAAATATGCATTTTCATGTTTTAAATATGTTTTGATACTCATAGAATTTAAAGAAAAAGAATGAGTCACCATCTGCTTTGTGAGAAAGTGAAATCTTAACTTGTAAAAGCCTACCAGACAAAACATATTAGACAATTGGTCATGCTAGCGCTGTTTCTATTTAAGTTGACAACCACTGATAGATTTTATTAATATTCTACAAATGATAAGATATGTAAAATATAACATTGTTTATTAATGGATGTCCTTAAGTTTTAATTTAGGATAAAGAAGTAACAATTAGATATTTTTGTTTATGTCATTTTACTATGTTTACTAAATAATTTCTTCACACATCTAATTATATAAAAGCCTAAATGCCTAATAACTTCTGACAAATCAAATTTTATGTTGTATGAAATATCTCAAAATAACATGTATTAGTTTCAGTTTTCTTTTGAAAAAATTACATGATTTTCTTATTAAATGACTTGTTTACATTTGCCTACAGAACCAGGTTATTATGAAGATGGAAAGTTTGGTTGTAGAGTAGAAAATCTGGTTCTAGTTACAAAGGCAGACACTACTGTAAGTTATATTTTAACCACTGAACATTGTTAGTAGTCTTTAACCAAGTGCTCCACACTCATAAATAAATTCATTGGATCTGTTTATTATTAAAAGCGGACTCTGAATCTCTGACAAGGAAACTCTGTATTTATCTATCTAAAGCCTGCTTACTCAGATCTCAACTTCTCAACACCTGACTGTTCTCTGTTATTTATTTGTTACTTGTCATGTTGTTACATAATTCAATTCATTTTGTAATGCTATAGCAATGTATTGTTTGCTTTTTGCAATAAAGTATTATTATTATTTAATTGAAGAGGGCTTTGGTGGTCAAGTGGCCTCTTACCACTTGGGTTTAAATCTCATTGGAACCAATCCTGTGGGAAAAAGTTAATCATATATTGGTGAAGATTAAGTTGGAACAAAAATCCTTATACTGATATAATGACCCATATGTATGATTTTTGCTCGGCACATATCCAATGGAAACTTGTTTTTAAGCATGATAACAAATATTTTACAGTCAAACCTGCCTTAAAGGCCACTTAAAGGACTACCAGCATTTAAAGGCCAGTTTGTGCTCTTTATTTCTTGTTATTTGAACCTGAATATAAACGCCCACTTTTACTGGCTCTTTTGGGTGGTCTTTATAGACAGGATTGACTGTATTATTTGATAATTATTTAATATTTCTTATTTAAATGTTTTTTACTGGCAGTACAACTTCAAGAAGAAAGGCTACTTGACCTTTGAACCCATTACCTTAGTCCCGATACAGATGAAGATTGTGGATCCAAAACTACTTACAGAAAAAGAAGTAAATATAATTTTTTTTCATTTTTTGAGGTCTATTGTCTATAGCTGGCTGAGCTAAACGACAGTGTGTGTCCATGCATAGAAATCTTCTCTGACACTGCTTGGCTTACAAATCACAGTGTCTCTCACCACCTAGGATCGGATGCAACTTTGGGAGATCATAGTGTGAAAAGTTTGTGAGTTTTCTTGCCAGAGGTTTTCTCAAAGTACTCTGGTATCTGTTCCCATCTCACAATTGACCACTTCAATATAAATGGAAAAATCTCGAGCTCTATAAGTGTCAAACATCATTTCTGCACTCAGAAACAACAGCCTTTGACAACAATGGTTAAGCCTGTACGGTTGTGAGTTTAAATTTAGACTGCAATGGGCATGGCTACTCTGGAATTTTCATGTTAGGAAATTGTATGATTCTCTTCCAAGCAGTGAACATTGTAATGTTACATGGCAATGCTCATTGGATGTTCAGGCATTGTAAATTGTTTTAATGTGGTTAGATATTTACCAATCATAGCTCAATGAAATTTTTATGTAGTATAAAAATTAATTTGTTCTTTTCTATCTTCAGACAAATTGGTTAAATGACTATCATTCAAAGGTTAGAGATATAGTTGGTAATGAACTGAAAAAGCAAGGCAAAACTGCAGCATATGAATGGTTAATGAGAGAAACAGAAGTTATAGGATGAAGACTCGCTTTCTAGTAGAGAGCTATATTATAGAGTCATTATGTTTTGTCACATGAATAGTGTGATTTGCAATAATTTCCAGTTATAAAAACAACCAATGTGATAAGATTTCAAACAAGACTTAAAAACCTATTACTAAATAACAAATGAAGTACTAATGTTGGACATTTTGTTGAGGAATCATGAAATATATCACCAAGTAAAACTGAGTAAATGTAGTTAGAGTGTTGTCGCATGTTATATACAGATACAAAACTTTGTCTTGTTTTCTTTATATAGTAAATATAGTGTCAGCAGGTACTGTAAATAATGTAGCACTTCATCATTAAAATAGTCTTCATCATTAAAATAGTCAACAGAGGTGTTCTTGATACCAAATACTTGATTTCTATATACAAATCAGCTTACTATTTTTATGATAAAATTGATATTGTGTTATCAAGTAGAAATTGGTGTCATAAAATTTTTTTGGCATCATCATAATTGGCAGATCGCGGGCCATGCCCACAATGTTCCGACAAGGGCCCGGCATGCTTGAATTACACAGAAAAAGAATGAAAACTTGGCCTTGCACCTTTCAATGATGTCACAAACACTAGTATGTCATTAGTTGTCATGATGCTGCTTTGGTACCATGATGATGGACAGTGTATGAACATAAAAGACATGGCCGGTAATACATCAATTAACCATAGTGTTATTGGTGCTTAGCTAATTGCTTTCATATCAATGGTCATTAACTGCATTCCAATTACATTATTCATTATTATGTTGTAAAATGCAATCACCTGTGTTGTCAGCATATTTAGGACCACTGGCTGTTAATAAGGAGGATTGTAAGGTACCTACAAAAGTATTTGAACCATTCATTTTTGGTTTGTTATTATACTCAGTACCCATAAAATTGGAGTTTTATAATTAGTGCTCTCAATATGCGTTTATCTCGTGTTTTGTTATTTGGCGGTTGTAGCTAGATAAAAAGGAGGTGCTTATCCTTCCGGAGCGCATGTCCTTACTTCTCTGGTAGAAGTTCATTTGTTCAACTTGATTTGTCAGTTTTTAAAGCTTTACCTTTGCTTTGGAATTGGCGCACATGATGGGTGTAGCTAGCTAAACAGGAGGTGTTTACCCTTCTGGAGCACCTAGCCTTACTTCCCTGGTGGGAATTGCCAATATTCAAAAAAGAGATTTCCAAAGTGTTCCAAAACAAGAATCATAAGTACTAATAATGTAAACCAATTAGCTTACCGTCTCAAGTTTTATTACAGTTGTTCCTTTTATTAGAGTTGTTATATGTGATTCTGGATATTCTGTCGATGTATCTACAAACGACATGTTAAGTATTACTTACGTGGCTTGTTTTATGATATTTGTCATGCACGATATTAAAAATGATAACAAAGAAAGACACCAGAAGAATAAGCACATGCTGTCTATCATGCTACATCCACCACGTGTAAAATCAGAAGTGAGGCTGAAAGGAACATGGACATATGGGGTGTCAAAGCAACATGGATATATGGCATGTTGAAAAATATTCAAAGAACAAAAATATATATAAGCAAATTTAGGTAATGAAATACTTTGACCATCATAACAGTATTGTCGTTAAGTATGATGTCTCTGTGGCCAGGATTGCCCTGGATATAATTGATGTCCTATAGTTTCCTGTTACTTTCACCCTCAATTTTTGATTACACACGTGGTGGCGGATGTAGCTAGCAAAGCAGGAGGTGCTTACTCTTTAGGAGCACCCGGTCTCACTCCCCTGGTCGAATTTCACGTGTTTAACCTAATTTGTCAGTTTCAAAGTTGTTACTTTGGTTTAGGATTGTGATTTGGACATGAATTAGTGTTATTGTTTTTGACTATGAAGGAGTATACTTTAGTTTTTGAGTACAGTATTTATAAAGTGTAAGTGGTAATTTACTTGATATACTTTCAACTCAACCAGTTTACCTCAATAGTATTTTAATTATTGACCGTTTTTTGTTATACAGCCATTACATTGCTTGGTATCATAACGCAAATATCATAAATAAACCATTCATTTCAAAGTATAAATTTTTAAAGTTATGTTAATCACATGGACTTCTACCAGGGAAGTGAGTTTGGTTGCTCCGGAAAGTTAATCACCTCCTGTTTAGCTAGCTACACTTGTAATCAAATTTTGAATTGAAAGGAACATGGAATTATTGGACGTCAAATATACCAAAGCTAATTTTGATAACAGAAACATAACTTTTATCAATATTGTGATGACGACCATAACACTTTTCGAGGATTTGAGAAGCCTAGAGTTGCAATATTCTTGCGTCACAAATTTTTTGTAAACAACTTTCTTCGTTGTATAAAGTTCCCGTAGGGGGAACAAGCTCTACCAAAGCGTATTAATGGCGGAAGAAATACACTATAAAAAGAGGAAGCAGAAATATTGCTGCATAGAAATGAAAAGTTTATAGAAAAGTCATCACGTTTGTCATATAGTTTCGAATGTAACCTTTAATTTGCGTTATAATCATGACAATTTAGTCTAAATATGAAGCAGACTTCTGTCTGTGAAATATTGGGGCAAAAACAAAGGTTCTTAACTTTCCTTTTCTTTATGAATTAGAATTATTCTTGTTCATGTGGTCAGCTCTGTTCTTTACCATTCTTGTCATTTTTTATACTCGTGTAAAATCCTTGTCAAGTATGGATGGTCTTGTCACACGTGCTTATAAATACTCATGTAAAATCCTTGTCAAGTATGGATGGTCTTGTCACACGTGCTTATAAATACTCATGTAAAATTCTTGTCAAGTATGGATGGTCTTGTCATACGTGCTTATAAATACTCATGTAAAATCCTTGTCAAGTATGGATGGTCTTGTCACACGTGCTTATAAATACTCATGTAAAATTCTTGTCAAGTATCGATGGTCTTGTCACACGTGCTTATAAATACTCATGTAAAATCCTTGTCAAGTATGGATGGTCTTGTCACACGTGCTTATAAATACTCATGTAAAATCCTTGTCAAGTACGGATAGTCTTGTCATACGTGTTTATAAATACTCATGTAAAATCCTTGTCAAGTATGGATGGTCTTGTCACACGTGCTTATAAATACTCATGTAAAATTCTTGTCAAGTATGGATGGTCTTGTCACACGTGCTTATAAATACACATGTAAAATCCTTGTCAAGTATGGATAGTCTTGTCACACGTGCTTATAAATACACATGTAAAATCCTTGTCAAGTATGGATGGTCTTGTCATACGTGCTTATAAATACTCATGTAAAATCCTTGTCAAGTATGGATAGTCTTGTCACACGTGCTTATAAATACACATGTAAAATCCTTGTCAAGTACGGATAGTCTTGTCATACGTGCTTATAAATACTCATGTAAAATCCTTGTCAAGTATGGATGGTCTTGTCACACGTGCTTATAAATACACATGTAAAATCCTTGTCAAGTATGTATGGTCTTGTCAGAGTTAAAATGGCAGGAACAGTCTGGTAATTGTAGACCAGCATTTGATAACATTGGATAACAATCAGATTTTACACTTTAGGACGAAACAAGTATGGCATTACCTTGGGTTTAGCCAGAATACAGTGTTTGCAGCTTAGATATGTGTGCTTCCATTGATAATATCTAAAATAAGAACAAGTCATAACACAAAGAGAAAAAGAATCAAAAGCATCAAAGACAAATAGAAAGATACTAATCCATGTTCTAATCACAATCCCAGAGGCAAGGTGATATGAAAACTTTAAAAAAAACATGAACTTCCACCAGGAAAATCAGTTCTAGTGCTCCGGAAATGTTAAAATATAAAGCTCATAACTAGCATGTTATAAATGACATGGCTTACCATAAAAATCTTTCTACACTAATATTGATTTTAAGGAGTACCTGTAACAAAAAATTATTTCATATTTGTGTTAAATACTATTTTAATAACACAATATCGAAAACCCCATCAAAATTAATGTTCAAATAAGAAAGTTATAGTTGTTTGAATTCCTTGGATTTGGCCTTCCATGGGTAGCTGTAAGGAAAACGATCCATATCGAGGCTGACCTGTGTGTGACGTGACTTAAGTAAGCGTATGGTAAGCTGATGTAGCGACGTGTTATATGATGAATTGACAAAAAATAACAACTCTAACATGTATATGTCATATGATTAATCGTTATTTTTTAAATATTTTTTCTTTATTTTTTTTTATTTTATATTTAGTATATAAACATAACACAAAAACGATAATATAACAATGCATACATTTTGAATAGTTTTTAGAGAGAGAGAGAGAGAGGGAGGGAAGAGAGAGATTTTCACACTATGATACAAGATTGTTCTTTGTGTTCTTTATAACAGTACGGTGGATTTGTTGCAATTCTCTTTTCTTACTTATTTTACCTATTGCTATTTCTTTTTCGATGTAATATACATCTTTTAAAATATATTTAAAATTTTAAAGAGAGTTTTTTACCAAATGCGAGACAACGCATTTTATAGATGTAATATGTTACATGCATAAGATTAAAATTTTTAACTCTATTAAACGATCTGAAATACAAGTATCTAAAAATTAAACTAATTTTTAGCTCACCTGGCTATGCCAGGGTGAGCTTTTGCCATCACTTTGCGTCCGGCGTCCGGCGTCCGGCGTCCGTCGTCCGTAAACTTTTCATTCAAAGATATTCTCCTCTGAAACTACTGGGCCAATTGAAACCAAACTTGGTCACAATATTCTTTGGGTGGCCTCCTTTAAAAATTGTGTCGCTCAGGTTCATACCTCGTCCAAGATGGCCGCCAGCACGGAACACAGTTTAACATTGGAGCCTTTGGGAAAATGCATTTAAAGAATTTTTTCTGAGAAACAACTGGGCCAATTGGAACCAAACTTTGTCACAATAGTCCTTAGGTAGTCCCCTTTTAAAAAAGGTGTTTCGCAGGTTTCCATGTAATCCAAGATGTCTACCAGAGGGAAAATAGTTTAACATTGGACCCTATGGGAACAATTTCAGAGATCTCTATCTCTGAAACTACTGGTCCAATTGAAACAAAACTTGGTCACAATAGTCTTTTGGTTGTCCCCTGTAAATATGATGGTTTTCAGGTCTGCACCAAATCCAAGATGGCCGCCAGCGCAGGACACATTTTAACATTGGACTGTATGGGAAAACGCATTCAAAGATCTTTTTCTCTGAAACAATTGTGCTAATTGGAACCAAACTTGGTCACAATAGTCCTTGGGTAGTCCCCTTTAAAAATGTTGTCTGGCAGGTTTGCACCTCATCCAAGATGGCCGCCATCGATGAACATAGTTTAACATTGGACCCTATGGGAAAACACATTCAAAGATCTTCTCCTCTGAAACTACTGGGTCAATTGGAACAAAACTTGGCCACAATAGTCCTTGGTGGCCCCTGCAAAAAAGGTGTTTTTAGGTTGGCCCTTTATCCAAGATGGCTACCAGCGGGGAAAATAGTTTAACATTAGACCCTATTGGAAATACATTCAAAGATTTTCTCCTCTCAAACTACTGGGCCAATTGGAACCATAGTTTAACCATAGTGGGAAGCATAGTCTAACATTGGACCCTATGGGAACATTTTCTAAGATCTTCTCAAAAACCACAAGGCCAATTGGAGTCAAACATGGTCACAATAATCCTTTGGTGGTCCAATTAAATAAAAATTGTGTTCAGCAGATTCACATCCCATCCATAATGGCTGTCAACAGGTACATAGATAACCATGGGTTCCTTAATCGGAAAACACATTGGCAAATATTCTCCTCTGAATTTATTTGGCCAATTTGGACCAGACATAAAGAGCCAGGTTCCAGGTGAGCGATACAGACTCTTAAGAGCCTCTTGTTGTTAGATCTAACAAAATACCATTCGATAAAAGATAGTTTTCCAAGTCTTCCAAAATGTTGTGTACTATATTGCATTCCCAAAAGAGATGAATAACTAATTATATAATTCATTTTCCTGTTTACAAAAAGTAACGTTACACACTGCCTCTGTTTTAATACCTAGGTATATATAGGTATTAAAACAGAGGCAGTGTGTAACGTACATCGACTTATTAAATATACGAAAAATAATAAACAATTGTTATAATTTTTAAGTAAATTTAATTTTTAAAAATCACACTGAACCGGCTACCGGATACCGGCTTCAAATACAACACAATTGACGATTTTTACTTAGTTAACTTATTGACAAGTGTTTAGCATTAAATGCTAATAACAATAAATTACTGTGATTTCGACAATTTTCAGTCTGTTAAAAATAGCGGAAATTTCCACATTTCAAAGGTCATTTTATCCCGATTTTGAAGAAAATTTAAAAATGCATCTTGGATGGAATATGTGACCAAGAAACGAGGGAAAGCTAGAAGTGATAAAAGTAAATGTTGTTAATAAATTCATACATACTTTTAAAAATTCTTTTTTTAAAGTTTGCATTATTAATCAATTATTATTTATTTATTTATTTATTTATTTATTTATTTATTTATATTTGACACGAAAATCATGGGAAAAATGAATAACATTAAATGAATTATAGTAACAATTTACGATTTTTATTTTTCAAAATTAAATAATTCCGTCATGTTCCCGTCGACAGTGATCAGTCTTATCATATTCAGTAACTCTTATACTTTCAATTATTTATTAGTGTGAAATTGTTAATTCAAGACAACATCAAACGATCAAGATAGTTTATTACCGGGTGTCATGAAAACATCAGTCAATCATTTTTGTTTTATGTAAGAACACATCATGTTGATCAAAAGCACAGGTGTCAATCTAAGGAATGTCAAATAAACAAATTTTTTACCAAGGTCGACTAATAATAATCTCTAATTATTGGTAGGTGTCATTCAATTTTAAATTAAACTTAATCAAATAATTTTCCGTGTGATGGTAAAAGTATTTTCTGCTAGCCCAGTATATTAGAAAGTTAATAGTTTTATGTGGGGACCTCTTACTTATGTGACGTCACCGCACGTTGTCCATCAAACCGATCTTTTCGATTTGAATTTACGGGAGGTGTATTAGAAATTCGCCGATATCTCCCTTATTTCGTCATAAATTTTTATGAAATTTTCGCATTAAGTCATATTTCAGTGTGGAGAATAACAAAGTAAAAATAAAAAAATTCGTTGCAGGTACTCTTTAATTTGCGAGTTTGGCTTTTTTTGCTTTCCATCCTCTATTGCTGCTGCAACATCAATTTCAATAACGGATACAAAAAACATCACCATGGTTACACACCATACCGCCATCTTGTCACCACGTCGATTGTACTGTAGATCTAATAATAGAAATTATATCTGATCTCTTACACAATAGTAATTTTTTAACAATTCAGCCACAACTCATAGATGGATTATATTTTATCTAGTATTCATAACAAATAGCCTAATATAAAATATTACACACGGTCAGCCATCTGCATTGTTGGCTGTTATAGCTATGCCAAATAAATGATTATACAATACATATCACATATAAACTACATACGGTTAAACGATTTTTTTCAAATCGTTTTATTTTTATTTATTTTTTATGTTAAAAATTTGATTCATTTTGGTCTCTTGTATCTGAGAGAAAGTAAAAGATAAATTATTCATTAAACTGTATACGTATGTTAAGTTTGATGTCTCTGTGTCCAGGATTGCCCTAGATATATTTGACATCTTATACGAGGGCACTTCAAAAAGTTTTGAGACTTATTGGCTTCCATAAAATTGTAGTGACACGTATGTACAAGATAACCAGGATTGAATAGGTAAAATCACGGGTGATATACGTATGAAATTTCGTAAAAAGATATTTAGTAATTACAGAGATATTTGGACTTAAACAAAGGTTAGTCATATACACTAAGGATATTTTGATGTAAAATGAAGCCTGAAGAATAGTCTGAAATAAGAAGCTATATCAAAAACCGTTGTGCTTTGTCAATACCAAGTAAACAGATATTGAGTGAACTTAAAATAATTTATGGAGAATCGTCTGTGTCTAAAGCAACTGTTTATAGATTGGTGAAAGTGTTTACAGAAGGGAAAGGAACTGTTAAAGACAACCCCGTTCAGGACGTCCAAAATCGTCATCGTCTGAAAGAAACATTGCTGCTGTTGAAGCCATGGTGAACGAAGACGCTAGGTATACAGTGTCTGATATAGCTTCGTGCTCGTATTTCAACGGGTAGTTCATATCAAATTTTAACAAAGCACCTGAAATTGAAAAAAGTATGCGCACGTTGGGTACCCCATCTTTTAACAAAAGAACAAAAAGCACAACGAGTTAAAAGTTGCAAACAAATATTGAAAAAATACAAAAATACTGGTGTTAGGCGATTAAGTGAATTACTAACAGGAGATGAAACTTTGATACATTGTTTAGAGCCCCAAAGAAGGATAAATAATAAGCAGTGGTTGAAAAAAGGACAATCTAGACCTGTAATAGCAAAACGACTTCAAAGTTTAAAAAAGGTTCTGTACACAATCTTCTTCAATTCGAATGGCCCTGTTGTTCAGATTCCTTCTCCGTCAGGTAAATCTGTTACTGGGATATTTTATAGGGACAAGGTGTTAAAGTCTGTTAAAAACACTATAATAATTTCCGCCCTAGAACTGGTTTAAGAGGCATACACATCATCCATGATAATGCATCCTCCCACAAGAGTAATGTAGTGCAGCAGTTAGAGTAATACAACTTCCACATCCCCCATATTCACCAGATCTAAGCCCATGCGACTTTTTCCTTTTTCCTACCTTGAAAAAGATGCTCGCAGGCCGTCGGTATAACTCTCGAAGTCAGCTTGGTAGTGCTGTGCATCAGTGTCTAAAGAGGATACCCAAGTCCGACTACTCTGCTGCTTTCAAATCGTGGATTTCTCGGATGGAAAAGTGTATACATGTTAAAGGAGAATACTTTGAAGGATTAAAATAAAAATTACAAGCAAAATAATGTTTTTCTTATTTTTCCTCTGTTAGTCTCAAAACGTTTTAAAATGCCCTCGTAGTCCATATTCCTTTCACACAATTTTCATTACACCCGTGGCGGGTGTAGCTGGCTAAATAGGAGGTGCTTACCCTTCCGGAGCACCCGACCTAACTTCCCTGGTGAAAGTTCACGTGTCTAACCTAACTTCGGACATGGATTAGTATGTTTCATTTTGATTACTACTGCTACTGATAATAATAATAAAAAAACATACCAATCAATGTCCAATTCAAAATCCCAAAGATAAAACTTTGAAATTTGGCGAATTTAACACATGAATGTTCACCAGGGAATTGGGGTTGGGTGCACCACAAGGAAAATAATAGAAAAAATCTACTCACCACCTGACAAAAATAAAATATTAATTCACACGATTTATATACGTTTTATGTATAATTATCAAATAACTACATTAAATATACCATTAAATATAAGATAGATGTATGTTTTCTTTATATCATTTATCCTTTAATAAAATAATATAAGGCCTATAAAAATAAAGATTGTTTGATTTAGTAACGGTCAATAAATAAAAACTGACAAATCTAATTAATAGTATTGTTATTTTTTAGTATGGGCGGATATATAAATATGTGAATAAATATTTATAACCCCAAGGTTCATAATATATAGGCCAAGCGAAATTGCTTAATGAAGCGGTATTTGACTGATTTCTAAGACAAGTAGATTTGTCCTTCTTTGTAGATTGTCTTTTTCAGGGTGGTTGGTCAGATAAACTACATATTCCAAGTGTGATCTGACAAGCGACTTGAAAGATGTAGAAAAAAATCTTTATCATATACTATTTTGATTTTGGCTAGCTTTGGTGTGATATAACCAAAATTTTAATTTGTTATCAAACACGATTTCATTATGCTTTTGTGTATCTACCATTAACATTTCGTACTGGATTCCGTTTTGGCCAATATAAAATTTATTATTTTTCCGCATTTCTAGATTTAGCCTTATTGCTTGCAATTTAGCAGAATTGTTATTCAGTTTACTAATTTGATCAAGGTCATCTTGAATAAGTCGACTGGTGCATACATTTTGGCATTTCGGTCAAAAATTTGTGTTTTCGATATTTTCCTATACATCACTAATATAAAAACACAGAGACAAATTGGTCCCAGTATGTGACCTTGTAGTATTCAAAAACAAACATACTAATCCATGTCCGAATCACAATCCAGAAGCAAAGTAAAAAACTTTGGAACTGACAAGTTAGATTAGACACGTGAACTTCTACCAGAAAAGTGAGGCCGGGTGCTCCGGAAGGGTACGGACCTCTTGTTTAGCTAGCTACAACCGTCACATTGTGTTAAAGGAACATGGAACTATGGGATGTTAAATATATCAAGGGCAATCCTGGACACAGAGACATCAAACTTATCAACAATACTGTGATAACGGCCATAAAACCTTTTGAGGGCCATGATCCCACTTTTGACGGGTTGTTTTGATGATAATTCCTTACAATATTTTGGGATAAATATAATCAGAACCAGGATTACCAGTTTTACTATTATTCCGTAACTATGATTTTCCTTAACCTAAATTTATTTAAGTTTTGACTATATTTTTCAGAACTACATATTTGACAAACGTTAATTATATAAGCTTAAAGTGATCTTTAAAATGACACCTTAAATCCTCAAATGTCTAAAAAATAAACGAAATTATAAGAATTTCAAATTTGGGAAATTTAAGTTATGGAATATTTAAAGTTAAAGTCAATAGTAGTTACATATTTTACCAGTGTTAATTTCATAGCACAAGATAGTCGTTTCGGAATACAATTTCTCCTCAGTAGTGATTGGACCAAAATTGTGAAACCAAAATTTTTTTTCAGGGGGTTGAAAAATTATCCAAAGTGTCAAAATATATTTTACCAAATATAGCTAAGGAAATACTACGCATGAGGGAGTAAACAATAGACAAGTAAAATATATGACCTGCTAGGCCGAATGAGTAGACCAAAACATGCAATAGTTTTTTGGATTACTTAAGCGCATATTGCTAAACATTCTAAGGAGCTACACATGTATATACTATATTTAACAACCGTAGCTACCATCTAGCTATATATAGATTGTAGAACATTAAAAACTATTACACTTGTTAGATTTCAGATAGCAAGAGATTTTTTTAACAATTTAATAATCCTTTAAACAATATCCAATAAGTTGAAAAGAACGCCCAACACTAAACCATGTGAGGCAATGTGTATTTTCTTTTCAAAAGCACAATTGAAACGGCACCTTAACAGTAAACATAGTCAGGGCAGCGTTTGAGGAATAGACGTGATGGCAAATTATGTGATGTGAAGATGTTTCAAATAGAAAGATGTTTACAACAGGAAAAAAATTTGCAACTGACAAACCATACACTTGACAATAGTTAACACAACCAGTAACACACTACTGCAATGCATGTACTTGGTTATGGCTACAAAATGAGAACACGACACTACAACACGTCAATGTTATATACAACCCAGCCAAGAATAACACGACATAACATGGCGATATCAAATGTAACTGATAACAACAAAATATAACAAAACATGCACTTTAAATTTTTGATAGACAACATAATTGTTGTGCTCGGTAATATTATTATCTAACAAACAAGCGGTATATTAATGGGTACAAACTGTGCACCAATGCTTGCTGATTTGTTCTTTATTCTTATGATGCAGATTTTATGCAAAACGTTGTAATTAATTCTGGAGAGAAGACTGTACATTTTGTTCATAATCAGTGGTAGTCTTAAAAAGTGGTTTCGAAAAAAGCCGAAGTATCAAAACAACTTTAAAATGTTAATATATATGTGACAAGCATAATTTTAAAACGCCAATATCTCACAAAATTTTCTTTCAGGTTTCAGGTGATTTTGAAATGCCCTCAGGTAATGTCTTCAAACGTATGCTAACATGCTGGGCAGTATAAAGATCTGTCACTGTTTCGTTCTATACATCAATACTAAGAAATACACCGATGGTGAAAGTAACAACTTTGTTTATGATAAATACTCTACAATAGAAGTATGCCGAATAAACTAGCATGTTGTTTCTTGTTTTGGTTGATGTTTGCAGAGTTAGTGTGTTCATATATGGACACAAATAAAGCTATTGGAGATAGATGGTACAACCCTCCAAATAGAATCAGAACATATTACATCGCAGCTTTGGATGCAGAATGGGATTATGCTCCCACTGGAATGAACCTAGTGGACAACGAAATGAGGTAAGGCTATCAAGTGAGTTTTTAAAATATATTTATTGCTTTCATTGTTTATAATAAAAAAGAAACATACTAATTCATGTTCGAATCACAATCCAGAAGCAAAGTAAAAACTTTTGAACTGACAAGTTAGGTTAGACACGTGAACTTCCACCAGGGAAGTGGGGCCGGGTGCTCCGGAAGGGTAAGCACCTCCTGTTTAGCTAGCTACACCTGCCACGTGTGTTATCAAAATTGTGATAAGGGAACATGGAGCTATGAGACGTCAAATATATCCAGGGCAATCCTGGACACAGAGACATCAAACTTATCAACAATACTGTGATGACGGCCTAGGATATATTATCCAGGATATATTTTACTTCCTACAATTCCATGTTCCTTTCAACCGATATTGATTACATGCGTGACTAGCTAAACAGAAAGCGCCTTTTCTTCCGGAGACTAAACCTAACTACACTGGTGGACGTTCGTCTTTAACTTAATTTGTCAGTTTCAAAATTTTTACTTTGCTTCGGTATTCTAATTTAAGAAATGAATTAGTATGTTTGTTTTTGATTATGTTTAATAACAAACTCTTCTGTATCACCTGTTTCATATTTTCATGCTAAAAAGATAATTTAGGGTTCTTTAGCTTATCACGTTATTACAGGAACGCGAGGGTGACTTCTAAAACATTGATATTCTGTGTATCGACATAAAACGTACGAAATTTTGTTTGAAAGGTGATATTTCTCTCAAGATTAGCTGAAAGGTGGTTATTGTCAAATTATTAGTGACAAAATTTATTGTGCATCCCTAATAAATAAATATTTAGCAGGAAACGTCATGTTAAAAATATTTAATGTTATCATGAACAAAGAGTGAAAAAGCTCTTTACATATTAATATAACAGGATCAAAACTCTTTCAATTGTCTTACAAACCTAACATAATTTATGAGACTCTAAATTTATATTTTATGATTAAGCCTTGTTTATGTTAGATTATGACATCGTTAAGTTATCGACGGATTGTTGACCTAATATACATAAACATAAAACTGGGGAAAAAATAAAAACACGAATGTCATCGGCTACAAGATACAAAAAGCTTTATTTACATGTATAGTCGAATGTAATTACAAATAACATAAGCTATGTAGAACAGGTCATTATTATAGTCTTATATACGTGATATCTAGCAAATTAGGTTTTTTGCTATAAAAACAAAATTTGGTATCGGTATATATCGGTTTCACATGTGGCGGGTGTAATAGGTAGCTAAATAGGGGATGTTTACCTTTCTGGAGCACCCGGCCTAACTTCCCTGGTGGAACTTCACATGTAGGTTTCAGCGTTCTTACTTTTTGTTTTGGGGTTGCAATTTGGACTTGGATAAGATTGTTTTTTGGTATATTGTCTCTTTTGGTCAATTCATACAGTTTTGTAATATTTTTTCCGCACAAAATTTCAAAATGTTGACTAAGTTGGAATGAACCTGCTGTTGCTATATTAAAGCTTAATTGTTCCTAGTTTAGAGTGTTTTGTTCATAACAGAGGCCTAAGATGCAAGTTGATACTGAACTTGTAACGAGACACTTGATTTATCCAAATCGAGTGCAGAAAGACAGACGATTTCGAACCTGCAAAATAATTACTTCTATATACCCGTTTGCATGATAATAAAAAAACTACTTCAACACTGTTACATTAATTATTGTTATTGTGCGACTTATCCGAACTAAGTCACCTTCAATGTTGTTTCCTAATAATAATAACATGGCTGGGAATAATCATGTTGTATTTCATTTAGGGTTAAACTGTGAAATGTTTTATGGCATTGATTACTTTTAAAACTTGAATAAAATAGATATTATTATTATTATTTAAATGAAATATGAAATATAATAAATAGTTATATATATATATAAATGTGTATATTTTTTCTGAACTTTTGTTATTTTAACGTCTCATACTCTATTAGTTAAATAAATAAGAATTATAATAAAATGGAAAATAAAAATGTGCACGTTTCATTACTTCCTATTTTTTTTAACTTGATTTAATTCTTTAATAATATTTTAAATAGAAAAGGGCACAATGTTGTATTAGATCCAGTAGGCTAGTATTTGACCATGATAGTCTATACATATCCATACATATCCATAGTATATACATACCGGTAGTCTATCATATTGGCCATTATCCACTGACTGAAATATTGATACAAATATTGTACCACCTAAATTTCAAATTAAAAGTGGAATGGATTTTTTTGAAGGTACCACAAAGATTTTTATAACTGAATTTTCATCACGATGTGAACTTTATCATGAAAACCAGACATTTTCACTTTTCTATATCTTTAATAAGAAAAAACCTGTTTATACAAACAGTGCTGTGCACTTTCTAATGAGTTTCATAGGGAAATTAAGTAAAATGTCACCATATTTTAAATCAAAAGTGGAATGGATTTTTTTCAAGATATTTTAATCATTTTTATATTTGAATATTCGTGACAGTATGTATTTTTCACTGAGAACCAGACATTTTCAGAAAATAACATTGTTATTGGTGAAATTTAAATTTGAAAATCGGGTATATGCAGTTCCCATTGTAACTTAACGGGCTGGCGATCGCACAGGTGACTTAATACAGGTGATGAGACCATCGTCTTAAACGCATCAATGGTATACGGTCGGACCTCGATTTCTGTACATGTTTGCGTCAAATGTTTCAATATACTTTACGTTTAATTACTTGTATTGTAGAACATCTTTATTAGTTTACTGTAGTATCTAGTATATAGAGACAGTGCTTACAGTGGCGCATTGTTTTGACTTGGATTACATTGTCTGCCATACAGTTGTTCTAGAGAAAGGTTTAAATAACACTGCGCTTGTTCATTTATTTGCGAGAATTCTTCAGGATGTAAAATATAAAAAACAGTCTAATCAATGTCCGAACCACAATCCAGAAGCAAAGTAAAAACTTTTGAACCGACAAGTTAGGCCAGACACGTGAACTTCCACCAGGAAAGCGAGGCCGGGTGCTCCGGATGGCTAAGTATCTCCTGTTTAGCTAGCTACACCCGCCACGTGTGTAATCAAAATTAAGTGAAAGGAACATGGAACTATGGGACATCAAATATATCCAGGGCAATCCTAGACACAGAGACATCAAGCTTATCAACAATACTGTGATGACGGCTATAAAACTTTTTGAGGGTCTTGATAAGCCTAGGCTTGCAATATCCCCGAGTCAACAATTTATTTGCAAGCAGCCTACTTAGTTGTACAATCATATACAATGTTCCTAAAAGTTTCCAAATTTGCTTTGATCTGTTCCTTACGTGTTAATGCAATCTAGACTGTATATTGTGTATTGTATCATTTATTTTCGACGGTATTAATTTTTTGTGGCATTAATTAAGAAAACCAGAATTTCGTTAGGTGGTAAATTCGTGGTTTGTTAATATAATGTTTAGTCGACGTGTAATTTACTGGGTCAAGGCAGGTGTTAACAAATACAACGAATCGGCAATATGGACACCATGGAAATTGATGATTTCACAGGCGAAGCCTTTTGTGTAAAAATTTGGGACAGTCCATTATATACTTTGCAAGTTCATTTTTGGAAGACATTGGAAAATTACCTTATTTCTTATATAAATGTAGAATATTTATAAAAATTAATTTGATTGCCGTCTCACAATTTCCATGTTAATTTGAAAACAATTTTGAAATGTGCTGTTGTACACCTTCTTATAAAAATGGGTCGTCTCCTGTCAGTCAACGACAGCATTTGACATCTGACGTCATCATGTCAGCACGTGGAGCAATGTCTTTATGAAGTTGCAAAGTATACTCGATGTCAAATACTTTATTGAACAAACACATTGCAGATGTAAATATTTGTGTCTAAAGGCGCACAACGATGTAGAAACGTGTTTGTCATCTACTTTTACCTACATGTATATTTGTATGTACGATAATTTTATTTTGGGCACGTTAAATTGTAATACACGATTTCTTAACACACATGCTTCATTGATTGGTAATAAATGCCCGACTACACGACAGAATTACGTCTGTTTGTTGTAGTTTAACTGTCTGGTAAAGCAACGTGTCTTGTCTAAAACAAATTTTTGTCATAAGGTCACTGGGAGAAATAAAATATTGTATCTTAAGCTTTTTAAGAAATCGAATCAGGAGTTTTTTAAAAAAAAGTTTTAAAAGTTCTATATTTAAAATATTATACCTTATAAATTTTAGTTTCTTCTAATACCATTGTAATTACTTCGGGCCATATAATCGTATATGTAAGTCCGGAGCTCCGGGCCGAACATTATATATAAATTATCTCCCCTGATGAGACGTTGTTCCCCTGGGATCCTCAATGGCTTCGTCTGCCAGTCCCAACCAAATTCCTATTAAATCCTATGGTAATAAATAGATCAATAATTTTTCACTAAGGTTCAAATTTGATGAAAATTCAACTTCTTTCTCAAGAAACATTTTAATATATTGTTATACATATGAAGAAGTATTTTTCTTATCTCCAACCGAATCGAAAACTTGTTTATAAGTTTACGGTCTTATTGTTACTGTTTAGCTATAGTCCGATCAAATTTTCAGTGATAAAAAAACATGTTTTGAATGGGTGGTGTGATTCAAACTTAGATATCTTACTTGATATAACTTCAATAGACTTGAAATTTCACACGTGTTATTAGAACATATTTTTTTCATATTTTGAATATTTTTTGCTAATATTCTCAGCTTTTTTCAATTTTTTGCTTTTAATTTATATGAATAAATTTAAATAAACTTTTTCGATAAAAGTTTGTAGAGAAATTAATACTTGTTCGTTTGCAGTCTTGTTTTAAAGATAAGTATTTAAAAATACTATTTTTCTATCTTCATGCTTAAATTATTGATATTCACTGTAATTTTTGAGTTTTCGGGAGTCAAAATTTAGCAATTAATAAAAAGGTAACATATGTTGATATGGCATATTCGACAGTTTCATTCATATACGTTATTCATAATTGGGTTCTGATTGGCTAATACCTATTCACGCCATACGGATTTATACAGGTGTTTCTATTTCTAACCAGTATACGTCACGGGCTAACCCATTGCACTTTTTATGAATGGACAACAGGTAAAACAACACAAACATCAAAATAATGAATAATATTCATTTATTACACATGTTTGACCTAGAACGACGCAATTTTTTAATTTAATGTTTTGAAACTGCAAAACCTTCAAGCTTATCTAACTAAGCCACGATTTTTATCTTAAATGATGAAATTATTGGTAATAATGCATTTTACTCCGTGATACGCATTATCTGAATTCAGATGCGCGTCGGATAAAAACTGGTTTTATTTGATTTTTAGACTTAATATAAGGAATTTGATCAAACTATTTAAACACATGTTATAAAAATAACAGATCTACATATAGCATTAATAAAATTTGAGGTAAGTAATCCACGATCTTTTAAAGGCTAGATCGGTATTCATCACTAAACAAGTGATCGGACTATAGCTACACTTTCAAAGTGTGAAATTAAAATTGGGAATGAAAAGAACATGGGACGATATAACATACCACTCTATTATGTAATATCTACACGCATTTTATTTGTAATTTGTTTGACAGGCCAAGGTAATTTGTTTGACAGGCCAAGGTTTTAACACTTGTACTTGTCATAGACTTAATTAAGTAAGACAAACATGTTTGTGTCTAATTAAAGGACACCCTTTCTAGTTACAAATATTTATAACTTATGTCAGCACGTTCTTTCTCTCAATCCGTCCTACAGTAGATGACTAAAACCTGAAGTTACAAGTTGACTGCACCGTCATATTTAACATATAGTCCATTAATCCGTCAAGATTATTTACTTGTACATGTATGTCGGCACGTTCTTTCCCTAAAAATCTGTCCTACACTAGGTGACTAAAAATCGAAGTTACAAGGTGACTGCACAGCACTGTGCATTAATCCGTCAATATTATTTCCTTATTACTTAATATATGTATATCGGCACGTTCTTCCCTCAAAACTTGACTAAAAAGTGCGCTGACTGCACATATTGTACTGCACCGGCATATTGTAACGTTAGTCCATTAATCCGTCAAGATTATTTACTTGTATGTCGGCACGTTCTTCCCTCAAAACTTGACTAAAAAGTGCACTGACTGCACATACTGTACTTTACAGTGCGTGAATCTGTCAACATTATTTCCTTATTACCTAATATTAAGTAATGAATTTGCGGTTAATCCCGCTGATATACATGTGTTTTTAAAGCAGAAAATGATAAATATAGCTTTACGGAACATGAACTCAGTTATTGCTAATGCCGTGTAGACTAGTGTACAGAATTTTGAATGATTACAAAATATCCAAACTTCGGAACCTCACAAAATATTAAAAACAAATTTAAAATTAGAAACACAAACGCACTTAGTGATTTGCCTAAAATTATCTAAAAAGGTAATTTACCCGAGGAAAATGACCACATGTTTCCAATTTGACCACCAAAATTCCTAAAAACAACAGTGATATATACCTCCAAATTAAATCTAGTTGTCTTGTCAGATATTGCCACGATATAACATCTTTACAATGACAACCCAAGTTATTGCAAGCATGTCATTGGTGTACTTCAGAACTTCAAATTTTCCAAGTTTTAAGGAAGAAGGTAATATTTTAAAAAATCACTGGCCCAATTCCTAAAATTCTCCAACTATTTTAAGCAATTTGAAGATTGTTTAGTATGTACTTGGTAATAGCCAAGGCTAATGAAAACCAAATCACACGCAAGATACGGTCAGATACAAGGAGTCGAGTTGAGTTGAGTTGAGTTGAGTAATGGTGTTTAACGTCCCAGTCAAAAATAGTTCACTTATATCGAAACGTCTCCAGCTATAGGCAAAGGTGCAGAAATTTTGCTTGTGCGTTGCGCTGATGGCATTATTCAGCAGGGTTCTTTAGCGTGCCAAGCCCAACGTGACACGGGACCTCGTTTATTTTAAGTTCTTATCCGAAAGAACCGCGACTTTCATTTCGTAATGCCGAGTGCTTGGCAAAAGAACAGTCACTACCCACTTTTAAATCTTTGGTCAGACCCAGTCGGGATCGAACCTACGACTTCCCACTTACGGAGCGAGCACTCTGCCAGCCGAGCTACCGCAGTAGTTACCAGATATAGAAGATATAATTGGAATTAAAAATAAGTAATCTGTTGGTTTTTTTAAACGTGTTACTGAACAAAACATGCACTAAAGCTCTATAATAAAAGGTAAAGGTTCCCGATTTATATTGCTTATCAGTAAGAACGCCAAAGCCGCTGGCGTATGGATTCATTAAAATTTGTGAACTTGCAAAAATGGGACAAAACTAAGCAGAAAATGGCGAACCTTAAGACGAGGCAAAACCAGGAATTGTGTTCAATGTATCATTGTGTGTTATGATAAAAAAATCAGAATATATGAAACTCGTCTACAACTACTTTTTACAATGATATATTAATTCAGAGATAAAAACGAGTCACTAACTAAAATTCAAAGAATTGTTCTTCACAAGATTCCTTCCCATTTATCACAACAAATCAATTTTATACCAAAAGAAAGTTTTTAATTTGATATATAAATCATCAAATACTTTTTCTTTACACAAAAAGTGTCCAAGTGTTGAAGATTGACAAAAATTCCTGGTGTTTCTGTTGTGAAATTAATTGGCGTCATGAAATTTTTTGTTTGAATAACAATATTTTTCTCAAATTTGAAAAAATAGGCGATTCCGGTATATAATTCAATGGTGCACAATGCCTATCTATATTTTATAATGTTTTATCGTTAATTAAAACACGAGAGGATTTTTCGTCCATCAGACACTTGTCAAAAAGTAATCCCAATTTTCAAAACGGCGGAAGGATAAAAATTGTAAAACCGAAACACAATTCTCCGAAAAGCCACTACATTCTCACGGTAATCAGACTTGTTGTGACAATGTGGTTGAACTGCGTTCTGCCTGTTCTGTAATGTAGTTCTGCCTATTTTGTAATGCAGTTCTGAGTTCTGCCTGTTCTGTAATGCAGTTCTGACTGTTCTGTAACGCAGTTCTGCATGGTCTGTAACGCAGTTCTGCCTGTTCTGTAATGCAGTTCTGCCTGTTCTGTAACACAGTTCTGCCTGTTCTGTAATGCAGTTCTGCCTGTTCTGTAATGCAGTTCTGCCTGTTCTGTAATGCAGTTCTGTCTGTTTTGTAATGCAGTTCTGCCTGTTCTGTAATGCAGTTCTGCCTGTTCTGTAATGCAGTTCTGCCTGTTCTGTAATGCAGTTCTGCCTGTTCTGTAACGCAGTTCTGCCTGTTCTGTAATGCAGTTCTGACTGCAGTTCTGTAATGCAGTTCTGCCTGTTCTGTAACGCAGTTCTGCATGGTCTGTAACGCAGTTCTGCCTGTTCTGTAATGCAGTTCTGACTGCAGTTCTGTAATGCAGTTCTGCCTGTTCTGTAACGCAGTTCTGACTGTTCTGTAATGCAGTTCTGCCTGTTCTGTAACGCAGTTCTGCCTGTTCTGTAATGCAGTTCTGTAATGCAGTTCTGCCTGTTCTGTAACGCAGTTCTGCCTGTTCTGTAACGCAGTTCTGCCTGTTCTGTAACGCAGTTCTGCTGTTCTGTAACGCAGTTCTGCCTGTTCTGTAATGCAGTTCTGCTGTTCTGTAACGCAGTTCTGCCTGTTCTGTAACGCAGTTCTGCCTGTTCTGTAACGCAGTTCTGCATGGTCTGTAACGCAGTTCTGCCTGTTCCTTAATGCAGTTCTGACTGCAGTTCTGTAACGCAGTTCTGCCTGTTCTGTAACGCAGTTCTGCCTGGTCTGTAACGCAGTTCTGCATGGTCTGTAATGCAGTTCTGCCTGTTCTGTAATGCAGTTCTGCATGTCTGTAACGCAGTTCTGCCTGTTCTGTAATGCAGTTCTGTCTGTTTTGTAATGCAGTTCTGAGTTCTGCCTGTTTTGTAATGCAGTTCTGTCTGTTCTGTAATGCAGTTCTGTCTGTTCTGTAATGCAGTTCTGTCTGTTTTGTAATGCAGTTCTGAGTTCTGCCTGTTCTGTAATGCAGTTCTGTCTGTTCTGTAATGCAGTTCTGTCTGTTCTGTAATGCAGTTCTGTCTGTTTTGTAATGCAGTTCTGCCTGTTCTGTAATGCAGTTCTGTCTGTTCTGTAATGCAGTTCTGTCTGTTCTGTAATGCAGTTCTGTCTGTTTTGTAATGCAGTTCTGAGTTCTGCCTGTTCTGTAATGCAGTTCTGCCTGTTCTGTAATGCAGTTCTGCATGGTCTGTAACGCAGTTCTGCCTGTTCTGTAATGCAGTTCTGTCTGTTTTGTAATGCAGTTCTGAGTTCTGCCTGTTCTGTAATGCAGTTCTGTCTGTTCTGTAATGCAGTTCTGTCTGTTTTGTAATGCAGTTCTGAGTTCTGCCTGTTCTGTAATGCAGTTCTGTCTGTTCTGTAATGCAGTTCTGTCTGTTTTGTAATGCAGTTCTGAGTTCTGTCTGTTCTGTAATGCAGTTCTGCCTGTTTTGTAATGCAGTTCTGAGTTCTGCCTGTTCTGTAATGCAGTTCTGCCTGTTCTGTAACGCAGTTCTGCATGTTCTGTAACGCAGTTCTGCATGTCTGTAATGCAGTTCTGTCTATTCTGTAATGCAGTTCTGTCTGTTCTGTAATGCAGTTCTGACTGTTCTGTAATGCAGTTCTGCCTGTTCTGTAATGCAGTTCTGTCTGTTCTGTAATGCAGTTCTGTCTGTTCTGTAATGCAGTTCTGCCTGTTCTGTAATGCAGTTCTGCCTGTTCTGTAACACAGTTCTGCCTGTTTTGTAATGCAGTTCTGCCTGTTCTGTAATGCAGTTCTGCCTGTTCTGTAACGCAGTTCTGCCTGTTCTGTAACGCAGTTCTGCCTGTTCTGTAACGCAGTTCTGCCTGTTCTGTAATGCAGTTCTGCCTGTTCTGTAACGCAGTTCTGCCTGTTCTGTAACGCAGTTCTGCATGGTCTGTAACGCAGTTCTGCATGGTCTGTAACGCAGTTCTGCATGTTCTGTAACGCAGTTCTGCATGGTCTGTAACGCAGTTCTGTAATGCAGTTCTTCCTGTTCTGTAATGTAGTTCTGTCTGTTCTGTAATGCAGTTCTGTCTGTTCTGTAATGCAGTTCTGACTGTTCTGTAATGCAGTTCTGACTGCAGTTCTGTAATGCAGTTCTGCCTGTTCTGTAATGCAGTTCTGCCTGTTCTGTAATGCAGTTCTGACTGTTCTGTAATGCAGTTCTGACTGTTCTGTAATGCAGTTCTGACTGCAGTTCTGTAATGCAGTTCTGCCTGTTCTGTAATGCAGTTCTGACTGCAGTTCTGTAATGCAGTTCTGCCTGTTCTGTAATGCAGTTCTGACTGTTCTGTAATGCAGTTCTGACTGTTCTGTAATGCAGTTCTGACTGTTCTGTAATACAGTTCTGCCTGTTCTGTAATGCATTTCTACAGTTTACATTTGGAATGGTTAGCGTTAGTAATTTCTAAACGCAATTCAACCACATTAATTGATACAATTTTATCATCAAACTTAGTTTAGTGCTCGTCAAAAATAGAGTTGTATTGTTTATCGTCTCAGTTGTGTGTTTATCTACTGCTGTTTTAACATGTACATGATTTTTAAATCTCTAAAATCACTTTATTTTATTACTAAAAAGAGAATTCAACAACACACTTGTTGGTGGTGAGGAGAGAGTAGGAAGAAGATACACCAAGGTTGTGATTAGACGATATACGGATGCCACCTTTACCCGCCAGATGCCTCACCCACACTGGCTTGGTTTTCTGGGACCAATCATTCGGGCGGAGATGGGAGATGTGTTAATGATTCACTTCCGTAATTTTGCTACCGGTAGACATTACTCCTTACATCCGCACGGCTACAGATATTTCAAAGACAGTGAAGGTAATGTCATGTGCTGATTTTCAGTGCATTATTTTAATAACAATTCCAAAATTAACACCTGACACAATTCATGTATCAAGTTTTAACTAGCATTTGGTTCTTGTCAAAGTTTGTGTCATCGCGCGCTCGTGTCCCGTGTGTGTTATACTTGTGTGTGTGTGTGTGTGTGTGTGTGTGTGTGTGTGCGTTATAAATACTCATGACAATGTGTGTGTGTGTGTGTATGTGTGTGTGTGTGTGAGTGTGTGTTTGTTGTGTGTGTATGTGTCATTTTGTTCAGCACCTGACACAATTCATGTATCAAGTTTTAACTGGCATTTGGTTCTTGTCAAAGTTTGTGTCATCGCGCGCTCGTGTCCCGTGTGTGTTATACTTGTGTGCGTTATAAATACTCATGGCAATGTGTGCGTGTGTGTGTGTGTGTGTGTGTGAATGTGTGTGTGTGTGTGTTTGTTGTGTGTATGTGTCATTTTGTTCAGCACCTGACACAATTAATGTATCAAGTTTTATCAATTATGGTAGATGAGGTTATTATCATTGTGTCATCGTGTGTGTGTGTGTGTGTGTGTGTGTGTGTGTGTGTGTGTGGCGAGATGAGGGAGAACAGGTGCATTTTATTGTATCATGTTTTATCTCTTTTGGACTATTATTGTCAAATACATTTCACCAAGATACGTAATTGTATCATAAAATATGACAAATCAGCAACTTTAAAGCCTAATTTTCCTAATTTTCACATTTACAATGATATACATGTACATGTAGATATTTTTATATTTGTAATTTATGTGATGAATAAATTTATTTTAAACAATAGTTTAGAAACAATTTTAACAAATCCGGATCATTTTCCTGATCAATAAATCTCATTTCTTTTACCTGAATGCAAATATTTAATTATGAAATCACACCATACTTATGATTGATGTATAATTTTTTCTCCATGGTAGGGGCATTTTACGAGGACAACACTTCTGGAGCTGATAAACTTGATGACGCTGTTCCACCAGGAGGCGCCCATACCTATCAATGGAACATGACGCGAAATTTCGCGCCATCAAGAGATGATGAAAACTGTATTGCAGGAGCCTATCATTCTCACTTTAGTCCAACAAAGGATGTCAATACAGGGACAGCTGGTCTTCTGTTACTGTGTAGACGAGGTAAGTGTTTATCAGGCTTAAACTTACCGTTCTCACTTCAACAAAGGATGTCTATATTGTGGTCGCTTGTCGCCTGTTACTCTATAGACGAGGTTAGTGTTTTTCAGGCGCCTACCTATCATTCTCACTTAAGTCCAATTTTGGATGTCAATACAGGGTCATTGGTCTTCTGTTACTCTGTAGACGAAGTTAGTGCTTATCAGACGCCTATCTCTCATTCTCACTTAAGTCGAACAAGGAATGTCTTTACAGGGGCCACTGGTCGCCTGTTATCTGTTGACAAGGTTAGTGTTTATCAGGCGCCTACCTATCATTCTCACTTTAGTCGAACAAGAAATGTCAATACAGGGGCCACAGGTCGCCTGTTACTCTGTAGACGAGGTTAGTGATTATCAGGCGCCTACCTATCATTCTCACTTAAGTCGAACAAGGGATGTCAATACAGGGCCACTGGTCGCCTGTTATTCTGTGGACAAGGTTAGTGTTTATCAGGCGCCTACCTATCATTCTCACTTAAGTCCAACAAGAGATGCCAGTCGGGGAGAGGCTAGTCTTTTTTTACTCTGTAGACGATGTTGGTGTTGATTAGAATTTTATCATAATCATTTAGTCCAACAGAAGGCAGTTGGTGTTACTCGCAACGGATATGATTATTACCTTTGTAGAAATTATCCTTTCGCTAGTCTGAAAAATAAAGATTATCCTTTAACCACCTAACGTGTTTATTGATTAAAAATCACTGATAAGATTATTACAAGTGGTATTTAGAGAAACTTAACAAATTTTGGATGTATATATAAGTGTATAAGTGTTCCGGTGAGGGATTTCCTTACAATTCTAACAATCAAATCCAATAAATTAGGATTCTCAGCCAGCAGGTTCCTTTTTGTGATTTGCATATATGTTAAAAGGGCAATAACTCCCAGGGAAATGAGCAAATCAACTTGGGTTAACCGGATATGCGCATCTCCTATCAATGTTGATATTTAGCACCAAATTTCATGAAATATTGCTTCATAGTTTTGGAGTATTTGCGCAGACAAGTATTTCGGACGGGAGAGCGAAACTCGAATTTAGTATCATCCTCTGTCGTCCATAAATAAATCTTCTAGACGTAATAAGAAGAATTCCTATGTAATCACCTTTATACGATCTTCTGGAACTAGACCTTAGTTACATAATCATTTATTAACTAAGATTTTCATCTGGCAACATTGAAATCTGAATAATTTTGTTTGTTTTCAAGACAATCTGAATTTAAGATGTCTGTTTGAAAATTACTCTAAGCTTATTAAATTTGTAGTTTTGATGAAGCTTTTCATTTGTAGTACCCGTGTTTTTATTGCCAAAAAATACTAGTTTTAATTCAGGAAAATCTTAGTTAAGGAATGATAGTGAAATTATGACCAATTTGTTTAAAGTCCGTTAGCTTAACCAGCAAGTTAGTCAGTATATCTGCCGTATAAGACAAAGTTGGATAAACTAAAGCGGTTTTTGACAACTAGATCCAGGTCATGAGAAGGAGGACAATTTGTACAGGAAGTAACTCGAATCTCTGGCGTGTAGGTATGCAATAGAGGAGAAAATGTTGATTGACAGAAAGTGCACAAACAAAGTGTTAAGCCTTCCTTCAAATAGTTGAATGAATTTATCCAATTTAGTCATACAGTGCTTTTTGTTTTTATATATACGGTAGGACCTCCTTGTATCTCCCACTTTTAATTCTCAATAAAAATTCAAAATTAACTTTTCACAGAAAAGTCCAAAATCCTACTTGATACCGTCATTTTTAGACTTTTCAAGTCAAAATTTAAACAATTTAGTGGAAGTTGCGATTGGCAGTCCTTCATATTCTTGCAACACAAAAGTGTATGTTATTCAGCTCGAATAGTGTATTAAATAAATAAATCTACTTTAATTCAATAAACTGTTTTCCATTGTTTTCGGAGTGTGTCTAGTTCGGGTTTTGTAAAATATACCTATCTAATACATCATCAATATTGTCGATGAAACAAACAAACAAACAAGAATTTTGTTCAGGTATAATTTATTGATATTTATAGCAATACTAATAATGAAGCATAGGTAAACAACATTGACCTGCCCACTTGATCCTTAATTTAAGTAAGTTCATTTATGTGTAGGGAATGCAGGCGTTCATTTCGTTTGCTACATCACGAGTGATACTCACTTCATAGAGTAGACACGTGCACTGTGTACGTATGTATTGACCTGAATCATAACACTACCTATTTATTGGATGGATCATCCTATATGAATATTTCTATTAAAAGGTCAAGCTGATTGGTCAATGTTGTTTACCTATAACTAACATAGTTTTGTAAAGTAAACCGTGGCGTGTAATGTCACGTGGAGGAAATATCCATTCATCTTAGCACTAACTTTGTTTATTTATAATAAATTAGGCGGAAATAAAGCACATTTGTTTAGTAGTTAGATAACGAAATGTTTTAGCACCATACCGATCTGAACGAATTATCTAAACTATATAGGTTTTAACCATTGGTTTCATTGCGATGCTACTATTCCGCACAGACCAAGAATCCCACGAATCGCCACGACTTCATACATTTTTGGATTCGTAGTTGATTCGTTATCAGTTCGTATAGTTCGTATCTGATCCGAAGGTATTCTCAGTTATCGTAACTGAATCTTATTCAAATCGGAGGCATTCTAAGATATTCCTAACTCAATCGGGGATTCGTGGCTTGATCAGAAATCTGCTACGAATTTGTCATGAATCCCACAAATACATGCATTCGGCATATTCTTAGCTATCTCATCTAGAAGACAATCCTACAATTTGTCAAAAATAATCACGAATTGATTTTTATTCGTACATCATTCGCACACGCATTCGGCATATTCTTAATTGATTTCCAACCTTCGTGAAGCATGTGTATAGATTCTTGTAAATCATAGTGAATTCTTGGCATGTATTGCAGCCGAATCCAGATAAATCCCACTAATATCCTTAACTCTATCGTAACTGAATCGTACAGCGTCACAAATTGGATCTGAAAATTGGTAAAAGTCTACGAATCATCACGAATCCAAAAATGTATCAAACAATTAGTGGCGATTCGACGGATTCTTGATCTGTGTGGAATAGTGGCATCACGGACGCCTTGTACATAAATCAGTCCTTTATTCCACTATATAACGGATTTTAAGTCATTTGTACATGCTTCTGTCCATTTATTGTACGCCTTCAGTGGACGTATAGGTTCAGGGTATAACTTTAAACGTGGCGAAACAGTAGTAAAACCTTGTGAACTACTCACAGTGTCCAGAATATCCATGGCGTTTTCTAGTCTGAACGATAAAACCCGTTGTTTGTCACTAGGAATGGAAAACGAAATACTATGTGATCTTTGTCTGTTTACGGGTGGTTTATTTCGCTGGAATAGTTTGGAAAAATTTGGAATGTTTGAAGTTGAAGCTCTTCTTCCTCGAATAGAAAGATAATCATCTACTGATTCAGCTTTCTTATCCTTGCTTTCGAAATCCTCAATATCAAGTAATGAAACATCTCTACCGCTTGTTGCTTTGTTGATTTGGGTGTTACAGGCGTTTTTGTTCTTTTAAGGAACAGTTTTGATTCTGGGTATAATTGTAAAATGTTTTGGTACGTCTTGTCTTCGTAACCTTTAACCATAGCTATTTGAGCTTCTGGAGACAAAAATGAAGAAAAACGCTTACTTTTTGGAGATTTGTTCTTGTTAAAGTTCAGAAGTATGTCTTCTTGTTGTTCCTCCCTCCTCATCATCATATTCTTTATTTTGATCATATTCCATATTTTATGTCCGACATTATGAAATCTTTTGTTTGGTCCACGTAATATTGTTCTTCCAAATTCAGACACTCCTAACTTTGATACAGTGGCCATTGAAAGACGATGTCCATCAGTGTTAAGCTGACCCTCGGATTTTTTTCTTTCAGTCACATTGTCAGTTTGTGTTTTATTTTTAACTAACCAAGAATTATTTTTGCTCTCAAAATCCGACATTTGAGTGGATGTGCATTTTAATTTAGCGTTAGGTATTATAGTCTGCTCATGGCAATTATTAAATGGTCCCGAATTTGTTTTCTCCTTTGTTGTTTTAGAAGGCATTACCTCCGACCGTAATTCGTGTTCTGGAGGTCCTCGTTTTGCAGATACTGGTTTTCGTTGTCTTTTTATTATCCTTTGGTAAATATGGTTCCGTTCTGGTAGTGTTGCAGGGAGTGAATCCTTTCTCCTCCTTTCGATGTCAGTGTTTACGCCTCCATGACACATTTCCATTTTCTGCAAGTTTTTTATGACTAAACACTAGAACGCTTTAATGACTACACACGCTCACTAATTGCTAACGGTAATTGATTTTATTTACAAGGTGCGACCATTTATAAGAGTGAATTAAATAATCGTTTTATATAAACTGTTAGGCCCAACCTAAAACGTAATCCTAAACGTGACTTTATCGGTATTATATAACCTTATTTAATTCATAAAACTTATTCCCTCTACTGTTAACTCCCGCCTTAATACACACACAAACACACACACATAAAGAGAGAAAGAGAGAGAGAGAGAGAGAGATATTAATGTTTACAACCTGAAGTGTGTTATTTACTAGTATTTATTTGTTTATTTATTTATTTATATATTTTAATGATTAATTTATCTCCGTTAGTGATCCAACAATAATCTTAAATCTTGATTTGCTTGGTTTTACATTATAGTGCGATATGATGTGTAATTCCGTACGATTTTGTTTGCTAAAATTGATTATTTTTGTTTAGTTGAACTAAGTTTAGGCCAAATAATAAGAAAATAGTGGGGTTCAAATTATAAGTTAACTAAAGTTAACTGAAGAAGTAGAGCATAAAGCACAATTTAGGTGACCGGAAGCAGAAATTAGTCACTTCTGTTGAAGTAATGGGGTTGAAATTGATCATTTTAAATTTAAAAGCTATTTTATAGATAGCGCAGCTAAGCTTGCACCTTTGGTGCAAGCTCGCAAAGCGAACTCTTTAGATATCATGTACATGAAAAAAGTAAATCAATAGTCCCTCAAGTTTAATTTTGGGTGCCAAGTTGATGACGTCACTTCCGCGGTCGTCTGGAAAAAAATTGAAGTGAAAAATATATGTTTTTTAAATCGTTTATGGCTAACTATAGATAAAAACACCAAGAACAAAAAAATCATTAATAAAAAATTAACTCTCGACGCGAAACTTACAAACACTTGCAAGTTACGACGAAGACGAAACTATAAAAAAAACTTTACGACTGAAAAGAATATGAAGACTCCCTACACCGAAAATTATCATCGTTTCATGTTACATCATGATTATGCTGTTGACTCGGCACATACCCAATATGACGTCATGGATAATGGAGGTCAAAGGATAGGATCCAACTGAAAACAGGCTGCCGGTGACCCATGGTCATGTCAAGTTCAATGTTTCTTCAATCTTGTAATCATTTTGGAAACGTACATATATATAAACACTAAAACATGAATAACTGCATCGACTCTAGATAGCAGTTTATTATGCAAGATTCTCCAGAATCTATCAGAAACACGAACGTGATGATCAGACGAATATATTCAGTGAGATGGCGTTTTCGTCCTGTAAACCGATCGTGATAATGCTAATGCTCTCTCTCTCTCTCTCTCTCTCTCTCTCTCTCTCTCTCTCTCTCTCTCTCTCTCTCGTCTTTTTGCAGACCTTTAATCTGTCATTTAAAATAGCATCAACACACGGGGTAGATTAATTAAATTGCATAACAATTGGGAATTTTATTAATGATTGGGGCATACTGAGCTCAAGGCTGCCAATAATATTTTGTCTGCTTTATAAACTGGTGGTATTTTTACATAGATATGAATACCATCAAAATAGCAATAAACCTATAAAGTTCAAAACCGTTGACTACGAGCGACTCATTAAAAATTGTTTATTTTCGGAATTGACTTAGTTACATTCAGTTTCCCCCAGTTATCTATTTAAGCAATTATATTGACCACTACGGTAGCTTAGTTGGTAGAGTGTA
This sequence comes from Anadara kagoshimensis, assembly GCA_021292105.1. NCBI lineage: Eukaryota > Metazoa > Mollusca > Bivalvia > Arcoida > Arcidae > Anadara > Anadara kagoshimensis. Next base: position 20,784,804 of record CM037857.1, read on the forward strand.
CGCTTTGTATGCGGGAGGTTGTAGATTCGAACCTCAGCTGGAATTTGACTTGAAAATAGGTAGTGACTGTTCTTTCGCCAAGCACTCGGTATTCAGAAGTTAATGCCACAGTTTCCTTTGGAAAAGACATTAAAACTTGATGTCCCGCAACAGTATAATACTGGAAATATTGGTCATAAGACATTTTACCAGTCAAAGAAGTAGAATTAGGACACGCTAGGCGTGGTACGTTAACTGAGCCCTCCCTGCACTGCAAAGGTAAATATTGATGTATACATATTGGTTGACGCCTCGATATTCTGTGTAAAATAGTCTTTAATGGGACGTAAAGCTCCATTCAATCAATCTTTAATTTTGTTTGATGTTTTTCAAGAACTATTTCCTGAAGTTCTATTTAAACATCCCGTGTAGTCAAATGTAGAATCAGATTTCAAAACGGTGCAGTGCATTTGACGCGTAGTATTTCATTTTCTTACAGGACCATTTTTCAGTGGTACAGTTTTACCACTCAAACATTGCCACTTTACCAATTTTAAATTTTAAACAGCCTTGGGTCCTGCGAGAACACTGTTAGAAATTGTTACTGGACATAGCCGTACATAAGTTTATAGACTTAGAGTGGAACTGTAACATCTAAATAACTTAAATAAATATTGAATTTTCACAATATGAAAAATAGACAGGAATACGTAAAAAAAAAAAAAAAAAAAAAAACCACTTGAAAAAAAATGAAATGTATGATTTATGGCATATGGAGACGTTGGATGGGTGGACACTGCATTGACATCATAACAAGGTAGAACATATCCATTTCAATTTCACGTGTAGCTAACTAGAGGACAACACTGTTACATACCTTTTATTTTACTGTTATTGTAAAATATCTATTTGTCTGACTACTAAAGTAAGTGTATCTTTCAAGAAAAAACGTTTATTTTGTACATGTGTACGCCGCGTACCACTCCCCCAGTCACATTGTACATGTGTACGCCACGTACCACTCCCCCAGTCACATTGTACATGTGTACGCCGCGTACCACTTCCCCAGTCACATTGTACATGTGTACGCCGCGTACCACTTCCCCAGTCACATTGTACATGTGTACGCCACGTACCACTCCCCCAGTCACATTGTACATGTGTACGCCGCACACGAGCGTACCACTCCCCCAGTCACATTTTATGCTGACACCGGGTGGACCAGTAAACACTAGAAGGGGGTTTTACCGGAATAATTGCGAAATTCCGGAATAGTAAGACACTTTCCGTAATCTTTGCGAAAATCCGGAATATTTAGATCAATTCCAGAATTTTTAGACCAAATCCGAAATAATCGGACAAAATCCGGAATAATTGGTCAAAATCCGGAAAAGTAAGACTATTTTTACGGTAAATTTTACGGATTCTAAAAATTCCGGCAAGTGTCTGATTATTACGGTAACTTGTCTGATTATTCCGGTAAAAAACTCATTATTACGGTAAAAATCTAATTATTCCGGCAAATGTCCAATTATTACGGTAAAAAATTTAAAAAAAATAATTATTTTTTAGAAAATTTCCCGTAATAATTGGACATTTGCCGGAATAATTAGACTTTTTCCGTAATAATCGGTCATTTTCCGGAATAATCAGACACACCGTAATTTTTAGATTACGGAAAACTTACCGTAACAAAATAGTCTAATTATTCCGGATTTTGCTTGATTATTCCAGATTTTGCCTGATTATTCCGGATTTTACCGGTTTATTCCGGACTTTACCTGATTATTCCGGATCAATTTGGTTTATTCCGGATTTGGTCTGATTATTCCGGATTTTCGCAATTATTCCGGTAAAACCCCCTTCTAGTGAAAGCCCAACGACAAGGAAAATTCACTTTCCCGCATGTGGTCTGAGCGGAACGCGGTGAGAGAGACCCTGGATTTGTAGACTGAGGTCTTATCCAATAGGTCGCTGTGGCCTCAAATAGTATCTAATGACGCTGTGTGTATCAGTGTGCTATAATCATGGTTTTTCGTTCTTTTTTTTTTTTTTTTTTTTTTTTTTTTTTTTGACGTATTCCTGGTTATTTTTCATATTGTAAAAATTCAATATTTATTTAAATTATTTAGATCATACAGTTCCACTGTAAGTCTATAAACTTACCGAACATCCGAGATATAACTTATTGAATATGATATTTATATTCATAAGGAGTATTATCAAATACCCATGAGAGAATAGACGGATTCCGGGACCTAGTATTGTACCCAGAGCTGACAGATGAAAACAAGAGCTGGAAGATGAGGGATAATACAAGAAGATGTGGTAACCCGGCTAGATGCCAACAGTTACTGGATAGCAACAATCCTGGGTTCCGAAGCAGTAATTTTATGTATACATTTAATGGCTATATGTTTGGAAATCTGAACTATGACGTCACAGAAGGAGAACAGATAGCAATGCACATAATGAGTCTAAACTTAGGTGCTCATGGGATATCTATTAACGGACAAACATTTACTTACCTAAAGAGAAGGTATGTAGCATTCTACGTTTATTTGTGTTTATTGTGTCCCGTAAGTCCCTTACGTTTGTGTGTGTGCCCAATCCCTAAACTTTGTATATACAGCCAAACCTGCCTTAAATGCCACGTCTATATAAAGATCACCTGTTATAAAGGCCAGTAGAATTGTATCTAAATTGTTTTTTATTCATATTATTTGAACCTGTATATAAAGGCCAATTTTACTGGTTGGGTTGCTAAGATGGACTTTATAAACAGGTTTGACTGTATGTGATTACCGTGCGTCTCTTTGTTTTAGCTCCCACATTTGCCGCTGCTACTTTAACTTGTTTTGTCTTCAATTCGTTGTTGTATTGGATGTTACCAATTATATTTTCTTTGTACGTTTGTATTGCAAAGTGTTGTATCTGAAAAAGAAATCGTTGTAAAGCAATTCCTCACAAAACAAACAAAATACAATACATAACTGCATAAATTAATTTGATTTTCTCTACGGAAAAGTTATATCAGAACACGTGGTCATAGGTCGATTGGTTGGTTGAATGTTGCTTAACGTCGCAACAGCAATTTATGAGTTATTCGCGGCGAGAACTATATTTATTAATCTCTTTGGATTAATCTTTGAACATGCATGTGTATTTATGTGAAGTGCGAGTGTTGTATGGTCTGCCTTGTATTAGCGCGCACTAGGACGACTTTAAGGTGCTAGCTTACAGAGTCAGTATGCCACAGACAAGCATACCACTACCTCAGTCACGTTATACTGACACTGGGTGAACCAGTAAAGGCCAACGACAAGGAAAATTCACTTTCCCACATGTGGTCTGAGCGGAACGCAAACCCACAGTGGTGAGAGACCCTGGATTTGTAGACTGAGGTCTTATCCAATAGGCCGCCGCAACCTTAAATAGTATCTAATGGCGTTGTGCGTATCAGTGTGCTATAATCATGTTATTTGTCTATTGTTTTTTTTTTTTTTTTTTTTTGTTCTTTCTTGTAGATCAGGAACAATAAATATATACCCGGCTACATTTCTGTCAACACAGTTGGTACCAGTGAACCCTGGTAGATGGTTAGTACAGTGTCGAGTTACCGCCCATTATAAAGGTATTGAACACAGTGTTAATAGTTAAACAACATTGACCTTCCCGCTTGACCTTTCATTAGGAGGATCCACCCAATACATGAATAGTGTTACGATTCGCAGTCATTGCATACACACTACCGGTGATAGTAATGGTGTTTACTATACATTAATGTACTCCCCTCCCCCCTTGTAAATTATAAAATTAAAGGTAAAGCAAACAGATTAAGATTGGTTGCTTATATTTACTAATAATTTTGGCGCAGTTGCACCTCACTTTCACATTTGTATATTTAGTTAAAGCTCTGATGCCGCCAGCTTTTAGGTGATTTTGTTAATCTTGCAAATCTAAATACCAGGGTATCAGTCGCTTCCTTCAATCTGAAACCTGATATAAAACCCATGTTTTGCTTTGACATTAAACAGATTATATATTTATCTTGTTATAAAATCTAATTTGTAGGTGGAATGCGTGCATTTTTGACAGTCCACAGAAGAAATGTTCCATTGCCACCTCTTGGTTTACATGGGAGGATAAGGAAGTTTTACTTAGCCGCGGAGGAGATAGAGTGGAATTATGGACCCTCCGGGCAAAATGTCGTAGAAGGAGGGTCGCTTACCGCCCCGGGATCGTAAGTTATGGTTGTTTCTCTCTGAAGAAGACGTGTATAACCATACATGTACTTCAAAACGTTTAAAGGCTCGTGTTACTAAACATCATTTTTCTATTATATATTATTTTTTGACATAATTTACTACTATGATGACCAAAACTCACAGATTTTATAGAAATGAAAGTGGACACTGACTGTTCTTTCGCCAAGCACTTGGCATTACAAAATGAAAGTCACGGTTTTTTCGGATTGATACTTAAAATAAACGAGTTCCTGTGTCACGATGGGCTTGGCACGCTAAAGAACCCGGCACGATATCTGCACCTTCGCCTATAGCTGGTCGACATAAGTGAAATATTCTTGACTGGGACGTTAAACACCACTACTCAACTCAATTTTTTTTATCCCTATGTGTTTTTTTTTTTTTTTTTTTTTTTTTTTTTTTTTTTTTTTTTTTTTTTTTTGTAAATTTAGCGTTGATCAACACGAAAACTGAAAAAAAAATCACAATTATAACTACAGTATATCCCTGTCGAATGTTAAATACTAATAAAGAATATTATTGTCGATTTAGCGGCTTATTTCTGTCACTAGTTAGCTATACAATGTATCTCGGAGACTTATTATCAGCTGGAGCCTATCTGTCGACCATTGGCTACCAATATCTCGGCCGAGTTTCGACTTCTTTTTGTCAGCTCAGTGTTAAACTTTCGACAGGTCTGTACTGTATATCTCTAGTTCGTTAGCTCAGAGTTAAACTTTCGACAGGTCTGCACTGTATATCTTTAGTTCCTTAGCTGAGTGTTAAACTTTCGACAGGTCTGTACTGTATATCTCTAGTTTGTTAGCTCAGAGTTAAACTTTCGACAGGTCTGTACTGTATATCTCTAGTTCGTTAGCTCGGTGTTAAACTTCCGACAGGTCTGTACTGTATATCTCTAGTTCGTTAGCTCAGAGTTAAACTTTCGACAGGTCTGCAATGTATATCTCTAGTTCGTTAGCTCAGAGTTAAACTTCCGACAGGTCTGTACTGTATATCTAGTCCGTTAGCTCGGTGTTAAACTTTCGACAGGTCTGTACTGTATATCTCTAGTTCGTTAGCTCAGAGTTAAACTTTCGACAGGTCTGTACTGTATATCTCTAGTTCGTTAGCTCAGAGTTAAACTTCCGACAGGTCTGTACTGTATATCTCTAGTTCGTTAGCTCAGAGTTAAACTTTCGACAGGTCTATATTGTATATCACTAGTTCGTTAGCTCAGTGTTAAACTTTCGACAAGTCTGTACTGTATATCTCTAGTTCGTTAGCTCAGTGTTAAACTTTCGACAGGTCTATACTGTATATCTCTAGTTCGTTAGCTCAGAGTTAAACTTTCGACAGGTCTGTACTGTATATCTCTAGTTCGTTAGCTCGGTGTTAAACTTTTGACAGGTCTGCAATGTATATCTCTAGCTCGTTAGCTCAGTGTTAAACCTCCGACAGGTCTGTACTGTATGTCTAGTCCGTTAGCTCAGTGTTAAACTTTCGACAGGTCTGTACTGTATATCTCTAGTTCGTTAGCTCAGTGTTAAACTTTCGACAGGTCTGTACTGTATATCTCTAGTTCGTTAGCTCAGTGTTATACTTCCGACAGGTCTGTACTGTATATCTAGTCCGTTAGCTCGGTGTTAAACTTTCGACAGGTCTGTACTGTATATCTCTAGTTCGTTAGCTCAGTGTTAAACTTCCGACAGGTCTGTACTGTATATCTAGTCCGTTAGCTCAGTGTTAAACTTTCGACAGGTCTATACTGTATATCACTAGTTCGTTAGCTCAGTGTTAAACTTTCGACAGGTCTATACTGTATATCACTAGTTCGTTAGCTCAGTGTTAAACTTTCGACAGGTCTATACTGTATATCTCTAGTTCGTTAGCTCAGTGTTAAACTTTCGACAGGTCTATACTGTATATCACTAGTTCGTTAGCTCAGTGTTAAACTTTCGACAGGTCTATACTGTATATCACTAGTTCGTTAGCTCAGTGTTAAACCTCCGACAGGTCTGTACTGTATGTCTAGTCCGTTAGCTCAGTGTTAAACTTTCGACAGGTCTATACTGTATATCACTAGTTCGTTAGCTCGGTGTTAAACTTTCGACAGGTCTATACTGTATATCACTAGCTCGTTAGCTCAGTGTTAAACTTTAGACAGGTCTGTACTGTATATCTCTAGTTCGTTAGCCCAGTGTTAAACTTCCGACAGGTCTCTACTGTATATCTAGTCCGTTAGCTCAGTGTTAAACTTTAGACAGGTCTGTACTGTATATCTCTAGTTCGTTAGCCCAGTGTTAAACTTCCGACAGGTCTGTACTGTATATCTAGTCCGTTAGCTCGGTGTTAAACTTTCGACAGGTCTATACTGTATATCACTAGTTCGTTAGCTCAGTGTTAAACTTTCGACAGGTCTATACTGTATATCACTAGTTCGTTAGCTCAGTGTTAAACTTTCGACAGGTCTATACTGTATATCACTAGTTCGTTAGCTCAGTGTTAAACTTTCGACAGGTCTATACTGTATATCACTAGTTCGTTAGCTCAGTGTTAAACTTTCGACAGGTCTATACTGTATATCACTAGTTCGTTAGCTCAGTGTTAAACTTTCGACAGGTCTATACTGTATATCACTAGTTCGTTAGCTCAGAGTTAAACTTCCGACAGGTCTGCAATGTATATCTCTAGTTCGTTAGCTCAGTGTTAAACTTTCGACAGGTCTGTACTGTATATCTCTAGTTCGTTAGCCCAGTGTTATACTTCCGACAGGTCTGTACTGTATATCTAGTCCGTTAGCTCGGTGTTAAACTTTCGACAGGTCTATACTGTATATCACTAGTTCGTTAGCTCAGTGTTATACTTCCGACAGGTCTGTACTGTATATCTCTAGTTCGTTAGCTCAGTGTTATACTTCCGACAGGTCTGTACTGTATATCTAGTCCGTTAGCTCGGTGTTAAACTTTCGACAGGTCTGTACTGTATATCTCTAGTTCGTTAGCTCAGTGTTATACTTCCGACAGGTCTGTACTGTATATCTAGTCCGTTAGCTCGGTGTTAAACTTTCGACAGGTCTATACTGTATATCACTAGTTCGTTAGCTCAGTGTTATACTTCCGACAGGTCTGTACTGTATATCTCTAGTTCGTTAGCTCAGTGTTATACTTCCGACAGGTCTGTACTGTATATCTAGTCCGTTAGCTCGGTGTTAAACTTTCGACAGGTCTGTACTGTATATCTCTAGTTCGTTAGCTCAGAGTTAAACTTTCGACAGGTCTGTACTGTATATCTCTAGTTCGTTAGCTCAGAGTTAAACTTCCGACAGGTCTGTACTGTATATCTAGTCCGTTAGCCCAGTGTTAAACTTCCGACAGGTCTGTACTGTATATCTAGTCCGTTAGCTCGGTGTTAAACTTTCGACAGGTCTGTACTGTATATCTCTAGTTCGTTAGCTCAGAGTTAAACTTTCGACAGGTCTGTACTGTATATCTCTAGTTCGTTAGCTCAGAGTTAAACTTCCGACAGGTCTGTACTGTATATCTAGTCCGTTAGCCCAGTGTTAAACTTCCGACAGGTCTGTACTGTATATCTAGTCCGTTAGCTCAGAGTTAAACTTTCGACAGGTCTGTACTGTATATCTAGTCCGTTAGCTCGGTGTTAAACTTTCGACAGGTCTGTACTGTATGTCTCTAGTTCGTTAGCTCAGTGTTAAACTTTCGACAGGTCTGTACTGTATATCTAGTCGTTAGCTCGGTGTTAAACTTTCGACAGGTCTGTACTGTATGTCTCTAGTTCGTTAGCTCAGTGTTAAACTTTCGACAGGTCTATACTGTATATCACTAGTTCGTTAGCTCAGTGTTAAACTTCGACAGGTCTCTACTGTATATCTAGTCCGTTAGCTCGGTGTTAAACTTTCGACAGGTCTGTACTGTATATCTAGTCCGTTAGCTCGGTGTTAAACTTTCGACAGGTCTGTACTGTATATCTCTAGTTCGTTAGCTCAGTGTTAAACTTTCGACAGGTCTATACTGTATATCACTAGTTCGTTAGCTCAGTGTTAAACTTTCGACAGGTCTATACTGTATATCACTAGTTCGTTAGCTCGGTGTTAAACTTTCGACAGGTCTGTACTGTATATCTCTAGTTCGTTAGCTCAGTGTTAAACTTTCGACAGGTCTGTACTGTATATCTCTAGTTCGTTAGCTCAGTGTTAAACTTTCGACAGGTCTGTACTGTATATCTCTAGTTCGTTAGCTCAGTGTTAAACTTTCGACAGGTCTGTACTGTATATCTCTAGTTCGTTAGCTCAGTGTTATACTTCCGACAGGTCTGTACTGTATATCTCTAGTTCGTTAGCTCAGTGTTTACTTCGACAGGTCTGTACTGTATATCTCTAGTCGTTAGCTCGTGTTAAACTTTCGACAGGTCTATACTGTATATCACTAGTTCGTTAGCTCAGTGTTAAACTTTCGACAGGTCTGTACTGTATATCTCTAGTTCGTTAGCTCAGAGTTAAACTTTCGACAGGTCTATACTGTATATCACTAGTTCGTTAGCTCAGTGTTAAACTTTCGACAGGTCTGTACTGTATATCTCTAGTTCGTTAGCTCAGTGTTAAACTTTCGACAGGTCTATACTGTATATCTCTAGTTCGTTAGCTCAGAGTTAAACTTTCGACAGGTCTGTACTGTATATCTCTAGTTCGTTAGCTCAGGTGTTAAACTTTTGACAGGTCTGCAATGTATATCTCTAGTCGTTAGCTCAGTGTTAAACTTTCGACAGGTCTGTACTGTATGTCTCTAGTTCGTTAGCTCACTGCTAAACTTTCGACAGGTCTGTACTGTATATCTCTAGTTCGTTAGCTCAGAGTTAAACTTTCGACAGGTCTGTACTGTATATCTCTAGTTCGTTAGCTCAGAGTTGTTAAACTTTCGACAGGTCTATATGTATATCTCTAGTTCGTTAGCTCAGTGTTAAACTTTCGACAGGTCTGTACTGTATATCTCTAGTTCGTTAGCTCAGTGTTAAACTTTCGACAGGTCTATACTGTATATCTCTAGTTCGTTAGCTCAGTTAAACTTTCGACAGGTCTGTACTATATATCTCTAGTCGTTAGCTCGGTGTTAAACTTTTGACAGGTCTGCAATGTATATCTCTAGCTCGTTAGCTCAGTGTAAACTTCCGACAGGTCTGTACTGTATGTTTCTAGTTCGTTAGCTCACTGCTAAACTTTCGACAGAGCTGCACTGTATATCTCTAGTTCATTAGCTCAGTGCTAAACTTCCGACAGGTCTGTACTGTATATCTCAATGTTAATTTTTTTGACAGGTATGTACTGTTTATCTCTAGTTCCTTAGCTCAGTGTTAAACTTTCGACAGGTCTGTACTGTATATCTCAATGTTAATTTTTTTGACAGGTATGTACTGTTTATCTCTAGTTCATTAGCTCAGTGCTAAACTTCCGACAGTCTGTACTGTATATCTCAATGTTAATTTTTTGACAGGTATGTACTGTTATCTCTAGTTCTTAGCTCAGTGTTAAACTTTCGACAGGTCTGTACTGTATATCTATGATTCTTTAATTTTTCAAACCGGGTTTCCAGGAATGACATTTTAGGGTTTTATATTAAACTAAATCATCTACTCATAAACTTAAAAAAATCCAAATAATTTTAAAACACGATTTTTTGACATTTCAGAAAATCCCAGCGTTATTTTGAAAGAGGTCCAAACAGAATAGGCGGGACCTATAAAAAAGCAAAGTATTTTGAGTACACAAATGAAGAGTTCCACACAAAGAAGACTAGCCCTTCATCGTGTAAACATCTAGGGATACTTGGTCCTGTATTAAGGGCTGAGGTTGGTGAGACTGTGGAGGTGGTATTCCGGAACTCTGCTAAAAGGCCATACTCCTTTATGGTACACGGTGTTAATATAGCTAAAGAGGAGGAAGGGGCATACTACAAAAACGGTACATGAGTAATGATTAACTCTACAAAAACGGTACATGAGTAATGATTAATTCTGCAAAAACGGTACATGAGTAATGATTATATCTACAAAAACGGTACATGAGTAATAATTAATTCTACAAAAACGGTACATGAGTAATGATTATTTCTACAAAAACGGTACATAAGTAATGATTATTTCTACAAAAACGGTACATGAGTAATAATTAACTCTACAAAAACGGTACATGAGTAATGATTAATTCTACAAAAACGGTACATGAGTAATGATTAATTCTACAAAAACGTACATGAGTAATGATTATTTCTACAAAAACGGTACATGAGTAATGATTATTTCTACAAAAACGGTACATGAGTAATGATTATTTTTACAAAAACGGTACACGAGTAATGATTATTTCTACAAAAACGGTACATGAGTAATGATTATTTCTACAAAAACGGTACATGAGTAATGATTATTTTTACAAAAACGGTACACGAGTAATGATTATTTCTACAAAAACGGTACATGAGTAATGATTAATTCTACAAAAACGTACATGAGTAATGATTATTTCTACAAAAACAGTACATGAGTAATGATTATTTCTACAAAAACGGTACATGAGTAATGATTATTTCTACAAAAACGGTACATGAGTAATGATTATTTCTACAAAAACGGTACATGAGTAATGATTATTTCTACAAAAACGGTACATGAGTAATGATTAATTTTACAAAAACGGTACATGAGTAATGATTATTTTTACAAAAACGGTACATGAGTAATGATTATTTCTACAAAAACGGTACATGAGTAATGATTATTTCTACAAAAACAATACAGTTGTCATGTGCTACTTTTGGATTTTTATGAAATAATGTAATTCAAAAAATTGTCAGATGCTGCTTTTTTTATTTCATAGAAATTCAAAAGTAGCACATGACAAGTGAAAACATGAGTTTTCAGGGAAGTGAGACCGAGTGCTCTAAAAGGGTAAGCTTCTCTTGTTAAGCTAGCTACACCCATCACGTGTAACATCGAAATTGAAAATGAAATATAACCACGGCAATTTTTTATACAAAGAGTTAATATTTCATCCACAATATTGCTATGGTATTTTATAATTTTTCTAATATTTCTTTCTTATATATTAAATCAAGAGTTTGGAAGAATGCAAGGGAAGATAGCCCAACCAGGACAAACTGTGGTATATCGATTTACTGTTCCTGAATCAGTATCACCGACACGCGATGACGCTCAGTGTCTGACCTACACTTATCAGTCCGCTGTGGATGCAGTCAAAGACATATACTCTGGTCTTATTGGTCCATTACTTGTCTGTAAGAGAGGAATATTAGATAGGAACGGAAACCAGGTACACCAGCTTCCGGTTGAAATTTCTTTTTTTTCAAGGAGCACCTTATCTCATCCTTATATGTTTCATATTATAGTTATGTTTTTTTATTTAAATCGGCCATCAGCGAACCCGGTGTTAAAAATTTTAAAGAGAGTTTTTAAGTAAAAAGTGGCATCAAAATACAGTTGCGCTCAGCTGTATGCCCGCCTGTGTGGTGGGGTACTAAAACGTTATATTAACAATTGCAATATTAGTCGAGTTGACACTCCCATATACTCAATACTTGAACCTAGAAATGTTTTTTCCTATGAAGTTTTTTTGCTGTTTTGTATTTTATAGGGTCCCTAGAGTAAAAATAGATTAGCTGCCCTGGAGGCAACATTGGGCAAATTGAATAATTTGCATATATCCAAGATGGCTGCCTGACGCCATATTGAAAATCTATCTTTTGTAAGAATTGTTCTACAATAGCTTGCAATATACCGTTTTATATGTTTTTAGGGATGAAGAACACATTTCCGTTGTTGTTTTTAACATTTGGGACATTTTGAAAGTATATTTAACAATTTTGACCAGACAAGGGTTTATTATAATTAGATTAACTCAGCATATCACATTCAATATTATGTAACTTAACCATGCATCTTGATACGTTTTGATTAAAAGGTCAAATTAGATTAAATGAGGCTCGAACAATTCCTTTAAATAAGAAATTAAAAACATAATCTTTGGCAGCAGTGAATTGATTAGATTTTTACATAAACATTGATACATTACGTCATGTAATGAAGTATTATGGTTTCGGGAATCTGCAGCAAAATCTGTCACTAATATTGCACAACCTTCCACAAATTGTTTCGTTGGAGTTGAACAGTATAACTCATTTTTATGGTTTTATGATAGTTTTGATATTTTGATTAACTATTTCCACCCCAAATGGCCGCTATGAGACACATGTTATAAATACAGACTTCCATGTTCATCCATGTGGTATAAGTGCAAAGGTAGTGCACAGTGAAGATTTGGCTTACTTCTGGTGTTTCAACTTACCTAAGTTACTATTAAGCAACATCTTGACATTTAGACCCGAAACTGCTGTTTCACATATAAATTATACTGGACTGCAGAAAATATTACCCTTGCACTGTCTACCACCAAAACTATTTGTATCCTGATTAACAAACCCAACAAATAATTTTATTGGATTCTGGACATGTACAATATGCTGGTAAACTTTCTCAGTGTCTGCTATAAACACATGCGTGTCGTGTCGAGGATATTGCATGTTGACACCATAGTGATTATTAGGATGCTGTCTTGGTTAACCAGTTTAGAGTACAAACTGCTATCAAATTAGAAAAAGGCATGACTCTTTAGCCTGATCCTTTTAGTGGATTGGTGCTTCTCTGATCGATTGGAATGAATATATTCTGAGTGTGATACGGACCATAACTCAAAGATTTCAATCCTCGATGTTTATTGGATATATATGACCAAAATGTATTGCTTATTCAAACTCCCTCTAAATAAAAAAGGTCATAAGGCAATTGTTCACAAAATTGCTTCAAATGTGTCAATGTAGTGGATTCAATTGTAATGGATGAGTAGATGGAATACGAGTACAACCAAGTCTACCTGATAAGTTTTATAATGCCATCATTGGCTCTATAAAGATGATAAAGGCAATACGTTTCAAAGCGACGCTGTCAAGATGCACAAACAAAGCCAGTTATTGATCTTGGAAACATGTTTCTTTGGTTATCGTTGTTTGGACAGCAAGGGCAGTTTAAAATCGGTTCTGTTTCTTTTTGACATTGGTTGAAAATAGTTGTCATTGAACAAGGAATGAAGTCAGCTCTAGTCAAAATCGCTTTGTGGCGTTCATTCACCAAACTCAAATCACGACGATTCACAGTTTTCTACCACATCTCTTGATCACATGGCGATAACCCATAAGATTTCATTGCATCAATCCAAAACGGTCATATTGGTACCCAGACACTTCAAAGAAAATATTGTTTTTGACAAATACCATCTCATATATTCTAAGTAACCAGGACAGAGGGAACACCACAGCAATATGTATCAATTGTGGATTCGGCCATGATGAATCCGGCATAGCTATGGTATCGTATGTTCTCCAGGCTGCACAGACAGTCATGATATCATTTGTGTGCTGATTGACGGCACAGATGTTTTTGTTTCCCTAGTGTATTGGACGTATAAGCATGAGAACAATGTGATGTACAGATGGAGTAAAAGGTTAGACGTTTTGAACATCAATGCAACTAACTATGGTCTTGATTTGAGATGTCTTGAACTGCCAGGCATGCATGTTGTAAGTGCCACGGTCTTGGTCTGAGATATCTTGAACTGCCAGGCATGCATGCTGTAAGTGCCATGGTCTTGGTCAGAGATGTCTTGAACTGCCAGGCATGCATGCTCTCAGTGCCATGGTCTTGGTCTGAGATATCTTGAACTGCCAGGCATGCATGCTGTAAGTGCCACGGTCTTGGTTTGAGATGTCTTGAACTGCCAGGCATGCATGCTCTCAGTGTCATTGTCTTGGTTCGAGATATCTTGAACTGCCAGGCATGCATTCTATCCGTGTCATGGCATTGGGTTGAGATGCCTTGAACTGCCAGACATGCATGCTCTCAGTGTGATGGTCTTGGTTTGAAATGTCTTGAACTGCCAGGCATGCACACTGTAAGTGTGATAGTCTTGGATCGAGATGTCTTGAACTACAGGCGTGCATGCTCTTAGGGACATGGACTTAGTTCGAGATATCTTGAGCTGTTATGTATGCATGTTCTTAGTGGTTGTGATACAACATCATAATTACAAAACTCTTATTCTCCTCATTTAAATGATGTTCTTGGTTAACAAAGATCACAAATAACTTTATGGGATCTGTACCATTCTTTGTTGTTCTGTATTGCCAGCCAGCAGGGAAAACTGTGACGTTTCCTCAGGCTCTTAATAAAGAACACCAAAGCCTTATAGTTTTAACTTTGCACCAAACACCAATTTCTGTTGTGGCACCTTTAGTTAATGTTGTGAAAGGGTACCGACAGTCAAGATCCTCCTGAGCAGTATGAGATGATAACCGATTTCGGATTGAAATTCAAAGCTCAATTCTAATTACATGTTATAGCGAAAGGATACCCGGCGCTCCAAAAACTTCTTTGTCATGTTATGTCAATGTAAGACACAAAATCATAAGTGCAACACACAAGGACATGCTTGCCTAAAAAATAATCCTGTACATAATTTTGTAAACTGTTCTGGAGAAAGGAGTGTTTAAATTTTTACACAAGGGTGAATAGTTATTTGAGACATATGGTCGGTAATTATAGACATGATGGTATTTAATGTAAAACTAATGCCAGAATTGAGTTGCCCCTGCCTAAATACCCCTGCAAAGATGTATGACAATCTATTATAAATTTGTTTTTGTACAAAATCAATATTTCAAATGGCGTCCGTCGGTCATCTTGTGTTTATAGCTTATTGTGTGAGTTAACTGTTCCGTATGTAAAAATAACACCAGAAATGGGTTTCTCATGCCTGAAAACATCTAAAAAGATATAACAACCTATTGGAAGATATTTTATATCGCAGTATGTATTTCAATTTGACGTTTGGTGGCCATTTTGGATTTATGTATATTGTGCAAATTGCCCAAATTTGCCCGAAGGGCAACTAAGTCAGTTTTGTTCAAGGACCCATAAGGAAAACAAACAGCAAAAAAACTTCATAGGAATGAACATTTCTAGGTTCATAAAATGCCTACTCGACTATATTGTTGCTTCAAAAACGTATTTGATATCGACTATACTTTGGAACTTCATAGGGACATTGGTCAACGCGCTTACGAAATGACGTTAGATGTCAAATGCTCTCATTGACTGACAGGAGACGACCTATTTTTAGCTCACCTGGCCAAAGGCCATGTGAGCTTATGGCATGGCGAGGCGTGCGTGCGTCCGTGCGTGCGTCAGTAAACTTTAATCTTCTCCTCTGAAACTACTGGGCCAACTGAAACCAAATTTGCCATGGAAGGTCCTTGACAGAGTCTAACTATAGTTTGTTCAAATCATGGCGATCGAATATCCAAGATGGCCGCTGTTACTAAAAATAGACAAAACCTTAAAAAATCTTCTTCTCTTGAACCACTCATTGGAGGCAAAAACTGATGTGATATTTGGATTTTACATAGTCTTAACCTTTAAGTTTGTTCATTTCATGAAATTTGGTTTAAAAATAGGTTACGCGTTTTTGCATTTAATTTTGCAAAAATCGTAAAATGTTTTTAAATTGTTATAACTTGACTATATGACCAGATAATGACATGGGGTTTTCAGTTTTGACATATTCTTGTAATTACCTTCAAAATGGTGTCAAGGTCAATAATGAAGGTCATGACCTAATTTTTTACCTTTCTAATATTATTTATTATCTCGAAAACTATAAACTTTTTATATATGCATGTATATTAGAATATTGTTGGTATTCATGTAACGATTATTTTGATATATAGATTAAGGTCATTGGTTCAAAGGTCAAGGTCACAGATAGGAAAGAATACTGTAATGGTTCATTATCTTGAAAACTATGAACTTTTTGTATAGACATGTATATTAGAATGTTGTAGGTATTGATACAACGATCATTTTGATGTATAGAAAAGGGTCATGGGTCCAAAGGTCAAGGTCACAGTAGCAAAACAATATCAAGATCGTTAATTATCTTGAAAACTATAAACTTTTTGTATAGGCATGTATATTGGAATGTTGTTAGTATTGATGTAACGATCATTTTGATATATAGATTAAGGTCATTGGTTCAAAGGTCAAGGTCACAGATGCGAAAGTATACTGAAATGGTTCATTATCTTGAAAACTATGAACTTTTTGTATAAGCATGTATATTAGAATGTTGTAGGTATTGATACAACGATCATTTTGATGTATAGAAAAAGGTCATGGGTCCAAAGGTCAAGGTCAGAGTAGCAAATCAATACCAAAAAGGTTAATTATCTTGAAAACTATAAACTTTTTATATAGGCATGTATATTGGAATTTTGTTGGTATTGATGTAACGATCATTTTGATATATAGATTAAGGTCATTAGTTTAAAGGTCAAGGTCACAGATGCATAAGAATACTGAAATGGTTCATTATCTTGAAAACTATTAACTTTTTGTATAGGCATGTATATTAGAATGTTGTAGGTATTGATACAACGATCATTTTGATGTATAGAAAAAGGTCATGGGTCCAAAGGTCAAGGTCACATTAGCAAAACAATATAAAAATCGTTAATTATCTCGAAAACTATAAACTTTTTATATAGACATTTATATTAGAATATTGTAGGTATTAATACAACAATCTTTTTGATGTATAGAAAAAGGTCATGGGTCCAAAGGTCAAGGTCACGGTTGCAAAACAATACCAAAAAGATTCATTATCTCGAAAACTATGAACTTTTTGTATAGACATTTATATTAGAATGTTGTAGGTATTGATACAACGATCGATTTGATGTATAGAAAAAGGTCATGGGTCCAAAGGTCAAGGTCACAGTAGCAAAACAATACCAAGATCGTTAATTATCTTGAAAACTATAAACTTTTTGTATAGGCATGTATATTGGAATGTTGTTAGTATTGATGTAACGATCATTTTGATATATAGATTAAGGTCATTGGTTCAAAGGTCAAGGTCACAGATGCGAAAGAATACTGAAATGGTTCATTATCTTGAAACTATTAACTTTTTGTATAAGCATGTATATTAGAATGTTGTATGTATTGATACAATGATCATTATGATGTATAGAAAAAGGTCATGGGTCCAAAGGTCAAGGTCACAGTAGCAAATCAATACCAAAAAGGTTAATTATCTTAAAAACTATAAACTTTTTATATAGGCATGTATATTGGAATTTTGCTGGTATTGATGTAACGATCAGTTTGATATATAGATTAAGGTCATTAGTTCAAAGGTCAAGGTCACAGATGCGTAAGAATACTGAAAGGGTTCATTATCTTGAAAACTATTAACTTTTCGTATAGGCATGTATATTAGAATGTTGTAGGTATTGATACAACGATCATTTTGATGTATAGCAAAAGGTCATGGGTCCAAAGGTCAAGGTCACATTAGCAAAACAATATAAAAATCGTTAATTATCTCGAAAACTATAAACTTTTTATATAGACATTTATATTAGAATATTGTAGGTATTAATACAACAATCTTTTTGATGTATAGAAAAAGGTCATGGGTCCAAAGGTCAAGGTCACGGTTGCAAAACAATACCAAAAAGATTCATTATCTCGAAAACTATGAACTTTTTGTATAGGCATGTATATTAGAATATTGTTGGTATTGATGCAATCATCATTTTGATATATAGATTATGGTCATTGGTTCAAAGGTCAAGGTCACAGATGCGAGTAGCAAGTTTCATAAATATCTAAATATCCACATCAGAGTTATTGCTCCTTAAATGTAGTATTTATTGTGTTTTTGTGCTGTTAACGGCCCAGGTGAGCGGTACAGGCCCTATTGGGCCTCTTGTTATTAGAAGGTGACCAACATTGCATTTCAAATTGTTTTCAAATAACATGAAAACTGTGAGACGGCAATAAAATCAAATTTTATCAATATTGTAAATATAAGAAATAAGGTAATTTCCAATGCCTTTATGAGCTTGAAAAGTATAATTGGCTGTCTCAATTTTTTGTAGACAGTAGACAGCTTACTATACTTTGCAAGTTCATAAAGACTTTGGCAAATTACATTATTTATTAATTAAGAAGAGTTATCTACTCTTGTATAGATTTGTTATTTATGTCAAAAATGATAATTTGGAGTTTCGAAAAAGATTGTCAAAAGTTACCAGATTTAAGTTAAGGAAAATCTTAGTTAAGGAATGATTGTGAAACTGAGCCCAGGTATGTTTTAGTTACCTTATAGTATTAATTGTATAGCATCCTATTTAATCCATTTTAGTGCAACAAGGACTTTAGACTTTTTTAACTTAATGTTAATGCTTTGTACAATTTCTGTTTAATTTGTTATGTACCGTACACTAGATTTTGGATATAGTTATTAAATAATAAAGAAAAAAATAATATATAACATGACAAATAACCTGTTCCGAACATCAGTCGTTTTAGTATTTTAATGTTCTTAATTCTTCATATATTCAATTCATTTATTTGGTAAGTCCGTGTAACTTATACATCTACAGTACAGGCCTGTCGATAATTTAACACTAAACTAACCAATAGACAATTCATCTCAGCCCCTTATTATCTTTATCTCAACCCGTACAGTACAGGCCTGTCGATAGTTTAACACTAAACTAACCAATAGACAACTCATTTCAGCCCCTTGTTATCTTCATCTTAACGGTTTGTTTGGCAGCTGCTGTCTATCTCTAGACAGTTTTCGGGTTACTAGTTATCTATATTTCTTCCAGCCGATTTTGTACTTTTTTCCGTAATCTCGTGTTAAACTTTCGACAGGTCTGTATTGCAACAGTATTAACCAAAATCATGGTAAAGACTATTTCAAAAGCATGGTGTGGGTGATCAATATTAATTTACAGATTATGGAATCATATTTATATAAAGACATTACTTGACCTTAAGTTATCAGTAAGCTCTCGTTAACTACTTAGATTACGTCCTTTAAGAGGATAATGGTTTAGACGGTTCCATAAAGTCGCCCCGACTCTTGGGTCATAATGTTTACATCTAATAATAATATTTTATGTAAAAAGAAAAGCATTTTATATAAAAAATATTTTTATATAAAAACATTTTATACAATATATAACAATAAAATTTATATAAAAATAATGTGTAAATATATAACAAGTTATATATACGATATTTAATCGAAATAAAACTTCAGAATGATATCAAGATATTTGTGGTTCTGCTGAATATAGCTAGTTCCATTTGAATGTAGCTGATTTTGGAATCACGTAATGTCTCTGTGATATAGGGTAATAAGGTCAAACGCATGCTTGTCAGTTTATGATGAAAAACTTTTTTAAAATGCCCTGTATGCAGAGTTTTGAAGAAAACTTTTAACACAGATGCAAATTAACACAGAAGTTATTTTGGTTAAGCCTCGAGACTAACATACGCAGTAATGTTGAATGCTGTAATATTTGTACGGCCTAAATACTGACGACGCAATTATTATTATTAAACCGTTGGGTCTTAGTTTTCTGGTTGTTGTGTTCACTTTATTTTCAAATCACCACAACACGTCTCTTTTTTGCCATTTTCAGCGATATGTTGATAGAGAGTTTCACTTGTTATATAATGTATTTGATGAAAACGACTCCTGGTACATTGATGAGAATATACAGCAATACACACCATGCCCAGCTCTGTCGATAAAACCAACTCCGGATTTAGAAGCTCTAACCGAATGGCCGGTGAGTTCTTTGTTATTATTTTTGTTGCAGCACAGCCCAGCTATAACAGTCTCTGTAAAATACGCCTTGTAATACACTCTACATGTATAAGCATACTTACATGAAGATAAATTGAGTCTTTTTCCTAAATTCTTAAAATTGTTGTCCAATCTTCGAAAGCCTGGGGCAGCTTTTGATTTTTTAAATGTAGGTATTTATGTTATGGGCCATGGGTTGTAAAATATGTACAATTTATTGAAACCCTCCAGATATTGTTTGCTTGTTACTATCAGTAACTTCAGGGTATTGTGTCGTATTATTGGTAGGTTGCTGCATGGCTACGGGTATGTATGTTACAGTTTTTATATATCTTTTATTCTATTTTAGCCATAAATGGGTTAGTGTTTGGTAACCTGGATGGTTTGGATATGTGTCTGGGAGAAGATGTGATCTGGCATATAAATGGATATAATGGAGTACATGGAACACATTTCCATGGAAACACTCTCCAGATTTTTCAGATACAGAAGGATTCACAAGTAGCAATACCCGGATCTTCTTACACTGGAATAATGAAACCGGATAACCCAGGTGTGTGTCTAATAGTAGCTTAATAACTATCTAAAATAAAGCGAATTTCCGGTGCCGATAGTAAAACATAAATATATAAACACATTCACACAAAACAGAACCACTTTAGTCAAGAAATGATATTGGTTCGATTTTTATTATAATCGTAAAACTAAACAATAGACTCTGGAAGATTTTAAATGACATGTACACAGTGTAGCATCTGGAAGCAAACCATTTCCGGTTTCATGTTGTTGTAGTTGAATTTTGCTTAACGTTACATCAGCAATTTTTTTAGCTTTTCGCGATGGCTTTATTTATCAATATGGATTCATCAATAGTGAATATTGAACAAGTTCGTGTATGCATGTGAATTGCGAGTGGTATGCCTTGTACCAGCGCATAGTCAGGGCGACGTTAAGGTGCTAGCTAATCGAGTCAATACGCCACAGGCACAAGCGTACCACTTCTCTTGTCACATTACACTGACAGCGGATGAACTAGTAAAGGCCAACGGTAAGGAAATTTAACTTTTCCACATGTAGTTTGAGCGGGATTCGAACTCACAGCAGCGAGAGACCCTAAATTTGTAGACTTACGTCTTAACCATTAGGCCACCACAGCCTCCAATTTTGGTTTGATTGGAGACACTTATCTTGTTGGTCACTGTGGAACAGTGCATTCTAAGCTAGCAACAAGATACTAAAGTACTAACTATGTCAATATTTAGGATAATAAAAAATAAAACCCATAAGAGTTACAAGATAATTTTCATTTTTATTAAATTCAATTTAAAAATTAAAGATAATACATATGATTAAAAATTGTTTACTAAAAGGCGCATTTTTTGAGAAATGTTTTTATGAATTTTACAATTGATAGTCACCGGATATCCCATTTTTTGGTATGGGGGTTGTTGCATTTCAAACCATGAAAGCATATTTGGTATATATCAAATAACAATGATCCATTATAGTACTAAGAATGTTTTGTTTTTAGGAACATGGCAAGTTATTTGCAGAACTAACGCACATTTTACTGGCGGTATGAGAGCGTTATATAACGTACACAGGTGTAAGAATTCGCCCCGTCCATATACAAAACATAGGATTGGAGGTAACCCAGGACAAACACGGAGATAC
This sequence comes from Anadara kagoshimensis, assembly GCA_021292105.1. Lineage (NCBI taxonomy): Eukaryota > Metazoa > Mollusca > Bivalvia > Arcoida > Arcidae > Anadara > Anadara kagoshimensis. The sequence goes on from CM037857.1 coordinate 20,806,512, forward strand.
TATATTGCTGCCATGGAAACCTATTGGGATTACGTTCCAAGAAAAACAAGCGCAGCTGGAGAAGACATAACTCACCCAAATGCGTATGGATTTGTTGTTTTCATTTTTGATTTTTTATTTAGTCCGATAGTTTTCATGTTCCTTTCTTTACACATTTTGATTTCCCAAGTGACCGGTGTAGCTAGTGAGACAAGGGGCGTCTACCCTTCCAGAGCACCCGGCTTCACTTCCCTGGTGGTAGTTCAAGTTTATAACCCAATTTGCAAATTTTGTAAGGTTTTACTTTGCTTTTGGCATCGTGATTTGGACATGTATCGATATCTTTACAAACGAAGTTTAGGGGGTATATAGGAATCACCCTGTCTGTCTGTTAGTCCGTCTGGTTGTCGTCCCAATATCGTGTCCGCTCCCTATCTTCAATGTCTATGGATGGATTTTGATCAAACTTGGCACAAATGTAAGCCAACATGAGATAATGTGTCGCATACCTTTATGTGCATAAGTCAAATGTCAGGGTCAGGAGTTCAATGTTGGGGGGGGGGGGTATTTGGCTTTTAAGAGACAGTTCTATTTTCATGTGATTTTAATTTAATTTTACCACCCTATTGTTATATAGTTATTTATTATACTTGTTATAAAGTAATATTACTATATAGATATCCTTTGTAGCCACATGTGTATGATTCTATCAATTATATGAAGACTTGTTATGTTTTTCTATTACTGTACCATTAAAGCTGGCGTTAACGGCTTGAAATGCAGACAAAATTATAATACTTGTATTATCCACCATTGGCGGGAATGATGCACATCTGTCAGATACTTCCCCTTCTGTCAACATTAGAATTGCCAAAATTTTCTGATACTCGTATAATTATTGAAAACACACGTTTCTGTTCTTTGATACAAATTTCTAATCAATGAATTTCGTTTTTTCATTATAAGTGCACTGACTTTTAATACTTGTTTACCTTAATTTGTCAATGCAAAGTTTTTACTTTGCTTTGGAATTGTGGTTTGGACATGGATTAGTATCATAATATTTATATTGTTTATCATTGTTGTGCTTCTTTCAGAACGGGTTATATATATGTGAGAGATGATGCCAATTTTATAGGCAGCATATACCGGAAAGTAATCTACAGAGAATTCACTGATTCTACATTCACCAGACTTAAACCACGAACTGCCTCAGAGGAACATCTCGGGATACTAGGTCCTTATATCAAGGCAGAAATATACGACGATATTATCGTAACATTCCGTAACTTTGCCCGTAGACCATACTCAATTCATCCACATGGTGTGTTGTATGACAAAATGAATGAAGGCGCTTCTTACCAAGATAATGCCCGCTCGAGCAATGGTGACGCTGTACAACCTGGTGAAACATATAATTATCACTGGTATGTCCCGCCTCGTTCTGGGCCATCTGTTAACGACCCTAACTGTATTCCATGGATATATTATTCGTCGGTAGAATCTGTTAATGATACGAACTCGGGACTTGTTGGTCCGATAGTTATATGCAGGCGTGGTTATTTAGATGAAAACAACAAGCGCACAGATGTTGATCACGAATTCGTTCTGTTCTTTACTATATTTAATGAAAATTTAAGTTGGTATCTACAACATAATATTCAGCGTTTTGCGCCAAATAGAACAAATCTTAACGACAGGGATTTCGTTCAAAGTAACCAAATGCATGCCATTAATGGTTTTGTCTTTGGTAACTTGAAAGGTCTAGATATGTATGAAAGACAATCGATCGCTTGGTACACAATGGGGCTTGGAAATGGATTTGATGTCCACACAATCCACCTTCATGGTCAAACATTTTTACATCGGTCTAACGCGGTACACCGGGAAGATGTTATTGAAGTTTTTCAAGGAACATACGAAGCTGTTGAAATGTACACAGATAATCCGGGCACTTGGCTTCTACATTGCCACGTAAGTGTCCATAGTGACGCTGGTATGGAAGCTACCTTCAAAATCCTTCCAATGAATTAACAAGATAATTTCGATTTAAGGTATCTCGTTTAATGCAGAGTGAAATAAGATTTTGTTTTAGATAACTAAAATATGCTATATGTGGAGCATTAATGAAATATCTTTTGACTTTGGACAGACATTTAATTCCATGCCAAAATTTGTCTCATCTACCCGCTTATACGAAAAGTGGTGAATAAAAAAGCAATAAAAATAATAATGAAAATGCAGTTTTTGTATGTATATACAAAATTAAAAAAACCAGTATCAAATGACAATCTAGCAGACATACATAATGGCGAACATCAAGTTAGTATATAAATATCTACCCGTCTTCCTACCAGTTGAGTTGGTTAATGGTGTTTAATGCCAAGTCAATAATATTTCACTTATCTCGAGACGTCGCCAGCTATAGGAGAAGGTGCAGAAATTTTGTCTGTGTATCGCGCGGATGGCATTATACAACGGGACCTCGTTTATTTCACATCCCCATCCGAAAGAACCGTGACTTTCATTTTGTAATGCCGAGTGCTTGGCGAAAGAACTACCCACTTTCAAGTCGGGTTTCGAACCCATGAACTCCCACTTATGCAGTTAGCACTCTAACAACTTAGCTAACGCAGTGGTCGTGTTACTACGGGGTCAGCCCGTATATAACGTCATTGATTATGTCTGTGTGTCTTGTACTAATGAAGGCATGATCATCACGACGAAACTGTGCGACGAGTCGTGATGTATTATAGGAACAGAGAAACTCGGATACAAACCCCATACTTACAAAAGATATACATTTCTAAAACATATCTGATGCGGTATCAACACTGGTGAAAGATGTCTCTTCTTATGGTACAGTAAAAAGGTGGGTGTCAAAATTTAAATGTTGCAGGCAGAGTCTTTAGAATTACCCGTCCTGGAAGGCCCGTCACGCTTATTATCCCAAAAATGGTGAATAAGCTAATGATGTTGTGATAACTGACAGATGAATTACAGCTAATAGAGATCACATTGCATGAGAATACATTCCACTCTGACAGAGGATCTTTCAATGAGAAAGCTTCGATCCCATTTGGGTATCAAGACTTTTGACAGTTCAGCAGAAGCAACCCATGCGCTTGCTATTCTAAACCTTTGATCTTTTAAACTTTCTTTGGATAATTCTTACTATGGATAAAATATGGGTTCATCCCTGAGGTTACACATCAGTCAAAACAAAGGAATGCAAAGATAACGGGGTTTTTTGGATGCTGACCGTAAGATCACAATCAATGGCAAATACTATGTGTCACTTCCGAGGCAATTAAGAAAAATATTAACATCAAGCATGGCAAAAAACTAAGTAAGGTGTATAATGGCCATGGCTGCCATTAACCATGCACTGTGACTGCATCCATCTTGTTCCCCTCGTCTCGCTCCATCATCTATTTCAAAAACTGAAAACGACTATTTCCGGTAGCCACTCTCAGTCAAGACTGACGTGATGCATTTAGTGGAGCACTCTCTAAAGGTCATGAAAATGACTTCTTTTGGATTGTAGTTTAGACATGAACTGGTATGTCTGTTTCTGATTAACAGTGGCATTGAGGTCCTTAAATGTATATACACTTCAAACGATTATGTTAAAAAATAATGCAATACATCTGTCCTATTCAGACCTTTACCTAGCTAAACAGGAGATGCTTACCCTTCTGGAACAATCACTGTTTAATCTTATTTGCCATCATCATTTTACTTTGGGATTGCGGTTTGTACATTGCTGCTTCCAAATAAATTGATGACCCAGGGCTATTGCAAGCCCAGACTTATCAAGACCATCAAACAGTCTTATGACCGTCATCACAGTATTGTTGATAAGTTTGATGTCTCTGTGTCCAGAATTGCCCTGGATATATTTGACGTCCCATAGTTTCATGTTCTTTTCACACAATTTTGATTACAAATGTGGCGAGTGTAGCTAGCTAAACAGGAGGTGCTTACCCTTCCGGAGCGCCCGGCCTTACTTCTTTAGTGGAAGTTCACGTGTCTAACTTAACTTGTCAGTTCAAAAGTTTAATACTTTGCTTATAGATTGTGATTCGGACATGGAATAGTATGTGTGTTTTTGATTGGTGTGTTTGTTTTTAGATACAATTATGAATATCACAGCATATCAATCATCTAAATTTCCATTTGGTTTAATTTGATAGTTTCGTTTTGTTGTTTTGTGTTCTTAGTTATACACTAGTAAATCGTTTAACTTTGGAATACATGAAATGGATACAGATCCTTGGCTGCAGTGGTTGTTGCCAAGAAAAATTCAAGTTTATAAACAGTGTTGTCGCTGTGTTCAGGATTGCCTTGGGTATATTTGACGTCCCATGTTCCTTTCACACAATTTTGATTACACACATGGCCGGTGTAGCTGCCTAAACAGAAAGTACTTATCCTTACGGAGCACTCGGTCTCGCTTCCCTGGTGGAAGTTCACGTGTCTAATCTGACTTGTGGGTTCCAAAGTTTTTACTTTGCTTCTGGATTGTGATTCGGACAAGGATTAGTATGTATGTTTTGATTGATTAAACAAACATGACGAACAACGAAATCGTCAATATAATAGAATTATTGTTTGAAAAAGGAATTTGCACAATCTTCATTGTTGGTAGGATCTACTATCTCCTATCACAAAATACGATATAACTTATTATAAATTTCAAGGTACTATTTTTTAGGAAAAATGATTTTAATATGTTCATGTCCATGTTCATGATTATTATTGGCCTTACAAAAGTACTCACAACAACACAATTGAACACTATTTGACATGTGTTAAGTTATACAAAAGTTTATAGCTTTATAATTCAATATTATTGGGGTTAAAGTTTAAAGTTGTTTGTATGAGCTACACTTAGCTAATATTTATCAGTTATTTCTGTATTTTAAAGCACTAAATAATTTATCTGATTTGGGCTATTTACAAGAAAAACAATTACTTACGTAGCGGGTGTAGCTAGGAGATGCTTACCCTACTGGAGCACCTGGCCTCACTTCCCTGGTGGAAGTTCAGGTGTCAAACCTGACTTATCATTACCAAAGTTTTTACTTTGTGTCTGGATTGTGATTCGGACATGGATAAGTATCTTTGTTTTTGATTACATATAGGATTTTTCTGAAAACCAAAATTGCTTTCCATTATTTAGTACTGAACATAAAGTCTAAAATCAAAAACAAACATACCATATGTTAATTTTTTTTAAAACCTGTTCTTAAATGAAAATCATCGAGGTATATACGGACGGACATACACCCGCCATTGAAGACAAAGGGTATAAACTGATATAGTATATAAAAACAAGAGATAACAATATTGTTTTGTTCTTTTTATTTCATCAACAAATACAAACTAGTTTGTGATTGTTATAGGAATTATCTACAAACTATAATGTATATAACAGTAACAACAAGTTACTAGTTACGCCTTACACACACACAAGTTTATTACTTAACATGTAGAAGTCCGTCTAGAGAAAAAAATCAATTTAGTTGGACTTGTTTTGATGAAGCCATTTTCTAAATGAAATAATGACAAAGGGGTTCAGAAACAAAAATTACCCTACTGCACTAACCTTGACCCCTGTTAAATCTAATACTGTGTTAATTTCTAGGACCATATAGTTTTATAAACGATTTTTTCAAGCTGGATTCATGTCAATTTACTTTTTGTTACCATAATGTGACCTTAGTTTTAAATGTCAAACAACACCACCCTTTAGGATTTTAGTTTGTAAATTTTATTTCTTTTTAAGCACACTTATTTTTTTATTGATTCAATAGTTGTGGTTTTTCGCATCATAAAAACACCTCTACCAATGGTCAAATATACATAACCAACAACCAAAATGTGTTCATTATTTTGATAAGACTACTGTAAGTTGGTTGGTTAAATGTTGCTCAGTGTCGAATCAGCAGTTTTTCTAGCTATTCGCGACGAGAACTATTTTATTAATTCTCTATGGATTAGTTTTTGAACAAGTTTGTGTATGCATGTGAATTTCTTTGTGTTTTGTGGTCTGCCTTGTACAAGTGCGCACTCAGGGAGACTTTCAGAATAATACTACTTTAGGAATTACTAAGAACGATAATTTTGTCGTTCTGCTACATTTGATATTGCAGTGTAAAACAGGCATTTACATGACATGCATTACTTTAGATTAAATTATGAAAATGCCGTTAAGTCTAAATATAACGACAAAGCTGTTTTATGGAGCCTTGTATAATGTGATAGATACCTTTTACATAGTAAATAACAAACTTTATGCACATAGCATATTTAAACTGCTCACAACAATGATCAAAGTAATGTGTACAAGTAATGGCTTTCTACACAATGTACAAACATACAGTGTATATATACACTTATAATATATACATTCACATATTATCACATACTTTGTTAAAATTCACACATATTTTGCATAAACTTATTTTTACGCTCACTAAATTAGTTTGGATTTCATGCAGTAGGATTTGCCAGTGTATCACGTGATACCCTATAACATTTGTGCGGAACAATTATTTTCATTAAATATGGAATCACAAAAGTCAAAGTTTTACTTTAATAACGGCGTTTTTGTCGGAATTGTTTTTTCCAATACATTCAGCAAATCCCTTAAGATGTTTTGATCACGTGGTATGCTGGCAAAGTCCAATAAGATTAGTATATATAATTATTATCAAAATCGGACCAATATTCTGGTCAAATAAGCTGTTGATTATTCTGAATGGCAATAATGACCGGCTACTGAAGCCTTACAGATTAACGTCAAATATTCCTGAATATGTTAAAACAATAAATGAAAACAATGACCATAATGTTATAATTTGATATAATAATGATGATGGTGATGTAAAAGATTATTACTTTTGTTAGGTACATCACAAAACAACTATTCAATTATGTTTAGTCTGTCGGATTTAAGAATGTACTAACACCATGAAGGTGACACAGATATGCTAAAACAAAACATTTAATCAACTGAGAAAGGGTAAAAAATAAACATTTGTCATTTTATATAAATGTTCACTGAGCAGAAAACTATCAAAGCCATTGTTAGGCGATGATTATTTTTTTCATTGACAAGACCATTTAAATGGTTTTTCAATCAATGAAAAATGTGAAAAATATTGTATCTGTTAATTGTGGGAATAAATTTTACTATCAACAAATAAACAAACCATTTACGCCTCTTAATGACACAACCTAAACTTTAAAATATCAACAATTATTTTAAATGTAAACAAATTACAGATTATGCACTAAAGTCAATAATAAATATAATGAGATAAACAACAAGAATATGTTCAAAACAAAATATGTCAGTACAAAAATAGAAAACAAAATATTTATAATATAATATCATACTTAGGAAACCAGCACTCTATCTTGTAAAACATAAAATTTTAAATACATTCCCTCAAATATTGAATTCTCTCTTATTAATTCAATTTCAGAACTTAAAAATACTCAAACTTTATACATAATCAAAAACAAACAAACTTATACATGCAGAAGCAAAGTAAAAACTTTGGAACTGACAAGTCAGGTTAGACACGTGTAATTCCACAAAAGAAGTGAGGCCGGGTGCTCCGGAAGGGTGAGTTCCTCTTGTTTAGCTTGCTGTGAAAGGAACATGTAACTATTTTTTACTTTTGACTTTTTTGAGAAAAATTTAAAAAATACCAATATTGTTCTCGTCTAGGTGAAAGTTGAGTACAATATCAAAAACCTCAAAATGTTTTAATTTTAATTCTATGTTCTTCATTATTGATAAGATATTTTTTTTAATTTCACCAGAAAATATTAATCAAACTTAAACTTAGTCATTTATTTGTATTCCATTTTTTGCCATATACACAATTTAACATTTAATTAAAGAAAAACAAGAACCAATATTTGAGGCAACATCTTTCAAGTAAAAAGCATAACTACAGTTAAACATAAACAATCTACAATACTGCTAAACATATATTAACAATAACAATCTTTTTTAATCTTAACCCCAAAAAAAAAATTTATGTTTTGTCAAATGTTTGAAACTCCCGTCTTCTTTTCAAACTTACAACTATATAATAACAATACTTTAGTGTTTTTAGAAATGGAATGTTTACTTATTCAATTAAAACTTATTTGTTGCTAAAAAAGATATTTGATAAAAAACTGAACAAAATCATATCAAAATTTTTCCAAATAACATCATATTAAAACTGATATTATATGTTATTTATATTCTTGGTAAATGGAAAAACTTAAAAATTAACATATTAGAATATGCTGCGGTTATTGTCAGGAATGAACCGGTAGTACTGGTAACAATTCTAACAACTTTATATACAACATAATATAATATTAGTGTTATTATAATAACAGATATACACGTATAACCCTAATGGTATTTTGTAATTACAAAAGTATTGGATCTGTTATAAATTGTGACTGCACCTCACACTTTAGAGATACCTTTTGTCTATTTTTGTGACATCAAACCAATATTCAGAAAAAAATCTCAGTATGATCAATGTAGAGCAATACTCTTTGTTTTGTGGTTACTGTTGATTATTTTTCTCCCATCCAAACTTGTAAAATTTTAAACATTGAAACAACTGGTTTGTGATAAATATATGTGTACATTTAATTGTCAAACCATGTCATATAGAAAGAGCCATAGTTTTCACAACTGGTTTGTGATTCAAAAATTTATAAATATCAACAAAATAGCAACGAAAATTATAATTGGGTATTTCTGTTACAATGCATATATGCATATTTAAAGCAATAAACCAAAATACTTCATGTGGATTTATATTCAAAAAAGGGTTAAAAAGAATACTGTATAATTGTTCAATTCTGCAGGGATAAAATTTTGCGGTTCAAACACTGGAACTTATTCACGGGTATACAATTTTGCGGTGCAGTGGCCAGTGTTAGCAATTCTCTGTACAGATTATCCAAGTCTACCTTTAATGAATTTTACATGAAAATATTCACTTGGTATTTACTTTTGTGCTTTTAACTCAAACCATGAATATAGCGGAATTAAATTCACAGTTAATAAAAGCAACTATACAGTATTCCATTAAATAATATGGTACAAAGAAATATCTGGATGTTTGAAAGCTTATAATTGTAATTTACTGCAGAATGGTAGCATTGTTAACCTTATTTTGTACAAATCATTAAGCTACAAAATACTTTTACAGTTCTTCAAAATATTAACCATTTAGCTAAATCATTAATGGAAAAAAGCATCATTAAAGATTAAACCTGATAGTTCCATACCATTATTATGCACAAGGAAATACGCTTGCATTCTAAATCTGTTTCCTTTTTGACAGCCAAAGCTTCATTTATTGCATTGAACATTAATATTACAATTACTACTATACAAACAACTAAATACTAAATGACAACTTTTACTTTTTACCTACTGTGTCATTATATCTATACAAAAATTCTACATATCAAAAACGAAAATCTCGGAATTAAAAATTATGTTTTGATGCTAAAGTAACCAACATTCCTCACTCTCTATGCCATTTACATTCATATTTCATTTACAATTTACTCAAAGGACATCCAATTTGATGCATCAAATATTTTAAGACAAAGATGTTGTGTAACAAGACAATTATGTCAGTTTACATATATTTTGCTGCTATATTATACATTTAAGTCCAATTTAACATTTTCCAGGGGCCCTTAAATATAATATATTACTAGACACCATTGAAAACTAAACCTCCCCCCAAAAAAACTTACATGTTTTACAATTGACATTTTTAATTTTTTCTTATAGCTTACACCGTATAGCACTAATGAGTGTCTTTTTACCCAATATATTAAGTGTAGAAAAAATGATTTCAGTATGAACAATCCAAACAAACATATGTATTTCAGAGATGTAAAACAATGGAAATCCCTTCCCATATATTCATATAGTCAGGATATAAAGATTTAAAGTTGTTTGACGAAATTTTCAAGATAGCATTAAAACCATGTTCTTATTTTTCGAACATATTCTACAAAATTACCCCATTTTAGGATTACTTTGACTCAAATCACCGATTGTAAAAAGGTTCTTTGACCAATGTGATCCTGATATCTACTTTTACTGTAACCGAGCTTATTACTGAAGTTCACTGAAATCTCCCCTGTAGTTTTGAAGAAGTCGAACAATGCACTGCTGCTGCACAGATTCAGGTGACTTTCGACCAGGTGAGCAAAACATCACGTTTTTAAAATTATATTAAAATGATCACTAAAATATTAAAAGTGGCAAAAAATAGAAAAAAGTTCAAAACGTTGTTTTGTAAGAAGTAATAGTTTGCAAAAAGACAAAGAAACATCTTTAAGATCAAGTCAAAGCTACAATGCTATCCTATTAAATTACACTAAATTAAACCAATTTATTTGATACAAAACAGTTATTGCTTAATGAGATTGTGAATTAACAATTTAGAGATAATTTGCAACTTCTCTTAAATCAAACCCCAATATCAATGTGTATTATATCTATACGTGACAGGTGTAGCCAGCTAGACAGAAGGAGCTTACTCTTCCAGAGCTCCAAGCATCGCTTTTCTGTAGCAGTTCATGATTTTCCTAGGTTTGCCAGTGTCAAAGTTTAACGTTTATTGTAGGATTTGAACATGGAATGGAATGTTTCTGTTTGATCTATGTGGACAAACGGACACAATCATAGTATAATACATCCATGAATGGTACAAGACAAATAAATCATAATGAATAAATTATTATTAATTCTTGATAAGTACTAAATTAGAATCAAATGTAGAACACTGAAAAGTATAATTATAGAATTGTAGTCGTTAAAATTATAAAGATGAGAAAACAGTCTTGGGGTAGGAAAAACAGCCAGGAACAAGTTGAGAATTGAAAGTTTATATGCTGCCAAAACTAAGCTAACTAGACAATTTTATGTAAAAGATATTAGCCATTACTAGTTATTCTCACAATAGAAAACAATCAAAACCTGCCCGTGCAATGTGGATTACATATAAAGGTGTATTATTCATGGGAGCTTAATGCTGCATATATAATACTGAGACTGAGATCATACAAATAAATAAACAGGCCATATGTACACAATATATTTACACTTTTTTTCAAAAATAACAAAAAAGGCTATATACAGAAAATCTACTGTATGATTTTTCTTCATGAAAAAGTGTGTGAAGGTAGTTTTGTGCAGATCTTAGGTTATTGCAGATATTGTCCATCAATGGAAGTTTTTTGAAGATTCTGTGCAAAACAACTCATATCAATTAATTGTATATTTTCTATTACATATTTCAGTGGAATTATTGTCCTTTCAAACCTCATTAATACTTTTATATGCTTCAATTCTAACTTCAATGTCTATATTGTGATGTGTTGGTTTATTTATTACTTTCTTTCGTTTTATTCATTGATATGACCATGCACCCATTTTCAGAACTATTTGTTGTAGTGGCTTATTTAGATGATATCATTGTTTTCACCAATGTTAGTTATTTTTAGTCTTTAGTTCAATACATATGTTTCAGTTTTTATCGGGACTTAAGTGTTCAATGTCGAGTTACTTTCTGTCTCATAAAAATCTGTTACATTCATTCTGAGTGCTTTATTTAGAGGATCATATAAAATATATACCCTGATTCGAGTAGCATATTGAGCAAAACAAAAAAGTAACACTATGTTATATTTGGTGCAATGTGTCACGACAAAACAATTTTAGGTGTAACGACATTCAATTAAGTACATGTATGAACAGGGAGTATTTTTTTTATTACCAATACAAGTCAAAAGGACTGGAATAAAGAGCTGTGTAGAATTTTTAATAGAGTTTCCACTTATCAATTGCAATTATTGTAAAGCCAGCTTTGTACTTATGTTTTACACCAATTACCGAATATTATCTATCAACAGTTGTATACTGCTCAACAAGATACTATGAAAGCTCAGTCTGTAAAAGAGAGAACCAAAGATGTCAGATGTCTTCACCAATTCTTTCTGCAAATTATACTGGTTATTTATGAATACAAATCTACCAGGTATAATTCTTTGTGTTAATTCACGTTGCTCTATCTTATTATGTTTGATTTATAACTTGTATTTTAGATAATTCAAGTTTGGTTATTATTATCTGAAAAACAATATTTTTTCCAATTCAAAAATACCAAAATATACCAACAGGCTAGTCAAAACTGCATATTTGTATCTGACAACTTGTGGTAACATTATTTCAAAAAGACTGTCATGACCAAAGTATCAGAATTCGAAATTCAATGCAAACATCTTTTACTGTTTTACCACAATGATTTATTAGTGAACTCATACACTTTACACTGCCAGATGATTGTAGATAAGTTAAATATTATTACTCTGAATATTTTTCTGCTGTTTTTGTTTGGTAATATGTAGGAATGTCTGTTTTACTTGAGCATACCCAGCATTGATGACTTAGCCTTGAAAAATAATGATATCTAAAAAATTGCATATTTTGATTACACACTGTTCATTCATTATAAAGAGGTACTAATATATATTAGTTCTGCATAAGATTATATTGTTTTGTTTCACACAACAACAGACTACCATTACACTAAAGACCTATAACCTCCTAGAATAGCTGAAATAACTCCATGCCTTTCTTTGCATCTAAAATAAGAACAGTGAAAGATATTCAAATAATGTAATCCTGGCTATCTATTGACAAATTAGCAATTCTTGGAAGCATAAAACACCTTCATTTCGTGTTTATATATAAAATTACGTTTTTATAGTTCTAATAGAACATGCAATTGAAATTGAAAAAGAGATTGAAATAACTCCATGCCTTTCTTTGCATCTAAAATCAGAACAGTGAAAGATTTTCAAATTATTGTAATCCTGGCTATCTCTTAACATATAAGCAATTGTTGAAAGCATAAAACACCTACATTTCATGTTTATATATATAATAACTTTCTTAGAATTTTAATAGAACATGCAACAGATTGTTTTAATATTCTCACTATATCAAAAGATTTCATTGAAATAACACTGTAAAGACCGAGGTGTTTTCAAGCAAATTTATATGATCTATAATAACCAGTATCTTTTTATTCTTGATATCTTGCTGAGTACAGATACAACAGAAATAAATGATATTGGATAGTTGCAGATTGAATGAAATGCAATGAGTCATCAATTATATTCTTTTTTTCTACCGTTTTTATCAATTATATTCAAAGTTTAAAAAAATTCAGTGAAAGCAAGTATTATTAAGTTCTTCTATGAAACATCTGTACACATTTTAAATCTATAGCTATTGATGCAAAGTTTCTTTTCACAGTTAACATTTTCATAAAGACACAAATGGAAACAGGCAATCTAATACAATCACTACAGAACATCGACATTGCAGCATTCCATTGATAAAAAAGGTGTAATAAGAGATAAAAGCAGTCTATGATGGTTACATTTTTATATCTTAATATATTAAACCATTAATATACTACAACATATTTTATCAAAATTTTTGTACTAAAATGCCATCACTTATACAATGAGGTTTTTTATGTTTGAACTTAACATAATCTACTTTTGTAAGTAAAGGGGTTAATTAGTGGATACAAACTCTCTGACTGTCTGGAGAAAATTCAAAATGAAAAAATTCTTCATTCTGGGAACTGTCTTTTTCTTTATAATGGTATGTATAAAGCTATACTAACAGATCACAATGACTGCATTAAAAGGTTAAATTCCATGAAGAGAAAGCTTTTATACAAAACTTTTGCATAAGATGTCAGTTTTCTAAGACTACTCTAATTAATGTCCTTTACCATCTTAAACTGATTATCTTTCAAAAAGTAAAAGACTCTTGACTGGGACACCATTAATCACTAAAACAATCCAATTTTTTTTTCAGCTCACAAATTTGAGAAAGGGAAGCTTTTTATAGAGACAAACAATAAAATGTGCCTTATGACATCATTATTTGGAATTCTATTAAAATGGCTAAAAAGTGTGTTCTAAAATGACAAGAACCACAGCTAAAGATGTTTACCAAATAGCTAAGCATCTCCATTTTGATTGGAGATGTTCATCTAGCAGGTTACTATGGAATCTACATACACTTAAGTGCTAGACTAGATATAATTTAAGTCATCAGTTATTTCTGCTGTTTATGTGGATTTTAAACAGTGTGATTGTGTGTTTTTCAGATCAGAAAGAACTGTCATTACATCTTCTGTACCAGTTCTTTTTATACATTTACTTTCATTCATATCAATTACAATATTCAGATTATATAACCACAATGCAAAAAATAAAGTTACAAACAACATTGACCTGTCCGCTTGACTTTTGATTTAAATATTCATTATAGAGGTGTAAATTTAAGTAATAGGGATATGTGTGTTATTTTGTCTATATGATGTGAACACTAATCACGGGTAATGTACAAACTGAGAATCCTATGTACCTATGTATTGGGTGGACCGTTCTATATGAATATTCCTAATGAAAGGTCAAACGGACAGGTCAATGTTGTTTTTTTACACATATACATGTAACATAGATAATATTTGTTCTGAGGAAAGTGACTTCAGGGATTAAATAATTTTGTGTTTTTGACATTCATATTTACCATTTTCATGTAATTAATGTAGACTGTAAGTTGCATGTCGCTCATATTGTATTGGCCTACTATTACTGTTAAATGAGTTGTCTTTTTATTACAACACAAATTTAGCATTTTCTCAAAATGGTTGAAAATACAAAAACCTCATAAACTAGTTAGTGCTCATGTGTAATGCACAGCAATAGTGACCAAACACCCAGCAAAAAGAGCCATTTAAGTTAACTTTTGATCTTATAATACACTGATGTCAATGCAAGTGTGAAAATTACTGCTACAGTTTATTAAATCAGTATCAGTAATTGTTTTTATGTTAGAAAGAATATGTAAATATAAATTTAAGGTAAATGAAAGGCCCATGGTAATAGAAAGCTTAGCATAAGCTGTAGATATTTTACAAAAAGTAAAAAAAAATACTGTAGCATTTTACATGTCAACTGAATGTGCGAGAATACCCAGCAGCAGTTGTAGATATTTTACAGAAACTCAAAAAATACTGAGACCTTTAGGTGTCTGGTGGAGTAATTTACTCATAAGATTTATTGTTCAAGTGTGTTTATATGATAACATCTAACTAGCCATGCAACAACACAAATCATGAGGTTGATAATAAGCTGCAATGCAAAGGCAAAGAAAGGCAAAGATTATGCTATAAAATTTCATGCAATTTACAACATAATTAGGTGGGGAAACTAAATCAATTTTTGTCTGAGGGACCAGTGGTACTATAGTATAGTCTTGCCAGTATTGTGTCTAAGCAAGAGAATAAGACACTTTACTTTACTTTCAAGACAATACTCTACTGTAGGAGCCACTCTGTTTGTGACAGTAAATACTCTTCATATCCATAGAAAATCAAATAAATCTGAATAAAAATTGACATTGTTTCCTTACTTGTACCTAGTCATAACAGGAAATCTGTATGCACATCTGTGGTTGTCATAAAGTATGTCTGTAAAAAGGAAAATGTTGGCATTAAGGGCAAGGTGAAAAAAGCATTGTTTGCACCGGAAGTGATGTCCATAGTGACATTTTACGTCATATGCGCAACAGAATCCGCCATTTGTCTGGTTTTTCAACTTGTTAAATTCCTAGCGCCAATGTTTTGCCCGGTGCAGATATATTCTGAGCTAATCGTGGATGCACATACAGATTTCCTGTTATGACTAGGTACAAGTAAGTGAAAAATATCAATATATATTCAAATTTATTTGATTTTCTATGGTTATGAAGAGTATTTCACTGTCACAAACTGAGTGGTTCCTACAGTAGTAGCAAAAGGTCCCAAGGGAACTTTAGTACATCACATGAAACTATTACAGATGATGATGGTTTCTTACTATTTGGCAAGATATAAATAGTCAATCATTCTGCTTGGAAAACAAAAGTATTTTGCCATCAACAGCACTATACTGGTTATCAAGGAAAACCAGAATCTATAGAAAATAGAGTTGATGTCCAATCAATGTCCTACAATTGATCATGTGACATGTAGATTTTGGTATATCATGTGACATGTAGATTTCCAATCAATTTCCTACAATGTATCATGTGACATGTACATTTCCAATCAATGTCCTTCATTTGATCAGGAAGTAGATTTACTATCAATTTGTTATCATGTGATGTACTAAAAAGCAATATTGAACTATGAGAGAGGGGTAGCTAGCAGCAAGTAGGTGACATTGACGACAGGAAGCACAACACATAGGTTCTGCTATATCTACAAGACTTACATGAAAGCAAATGACAGCCATGATACTGAAGTCATTGCAGAGAACACTTTTCAGAGACGTCTCCCACACCCTGGGCCAATTTTTGTGGAAGATCCTGCACTTTGGAGGACAGATCTCCAAAATTAGGTAATTCTGGAAAATATAATTATAACATGCAAACCGTCAGTATCAAAGCTACAAATATAAACATGCTTATAATGATTATCCTTCCCACCCTATATTTTATCATGGTATTGTCTTAGTCTGCCAATAGGAATATACCAATCACTTTCTTATGTAAAAGAAACAGAATAAAAGATTATGATTCTGCCTTCCCTTCCCTTAATCTCACACATGGTATAATCTCATTCAGTTAACAGGAGTATACCATTGATATATGTATGTAAATGACAGAAAAAAGGTTAAATATAAAATAATAATTACATTAAATGTAAAGGAAAATCTAGGATTAACAAGTTAGGTTAAATTATAAAACCTACTGGATGATTTCTGGACAATGTGGTGGGTGGTTATGAGGAATGGTTGATACAGAAAACCAGGACTGCAAGTCTGAAACTATTAACATGACATGATGTCAACATTGCATCATAATGAAAGTTTTACTAAAAGACTACATCTTCCAATTATATCAACATTGCAGCAGTTGTCATAATGACAGTGTTACCAAAAGATGACATATTCCGATTATGTCAACATTGCATCAATTGTCATAATGACAGTTTAAGCAAAAGATGACATCTTCCGATTATGTCCATATTGCATCAAATGTCATAATGACAGTTTTACCAAAAGATGACATCTTCCGATTATGTCCGTATGGCATCAATTGTCATAATGACAGTTTTACCAAAAGATGACATCTTCCGATTATGTCAACATTGCATCAGTTGTCATATTGACAGTTTTGCCAAAAGATGATGTCTTCCAGTTGCCATTATTCTGAGTTCTTACACTGGCATATTTTATATATAATTATAATAAGACTTGCAGACCTATTTACATCAGCTAGATTTAAGTTCATAGATGTTACTAAGAAAAAGTTGCCATGTCTATCTCAATCTTCTAACATACAGAATGATAAAGTAATTAATGTAAAGCAGAAAAGCCACTGGATCTGACAAACAAATAACATTAAAAGATGACAAAGATATATAGTAGTCATACTATTCAGATTATTTAACGAACAATTCGTTTAAAAGCCAAATTAGACAATTTTTGTAAGCAACCTATGCTAGATCTTTATGAAAAACAAATATCTCTTTCTCTCTTTCACACACACACACACACATACATGTGCACAAACAAACACACACCCACACACACACATATATATAGTAGTAATTTTCTATAACCTAAATCATTTTTCACATTGTTATACACTAACTGATACAGGCTCTTAACTTCATTACTATTTTATGGTGTTTGTCAATAATTTATATATAACCAAGAGTTATCTTTCTTTACTTGTAAAAGGCTTAACAGTTTACATGGTTATAGGTAATCACTTATTCAGTGAGGGTTATCATTGTAGCTTCTACAAGATGGTGAAATAAAGTTGTTTATTGTTATTTGAAAATTTAAACAAGTGCAACAGGCTTAAGTCTACAGCATGTACTTGTTAGGTATTGAAACACGTGGCATACATGCTTATTAGCCCATAAGAACCTAGTTCTGAATGTCGGAAGCCTTTTTATCAGCGAATCAACAGCTACTTTTTCAATTTATTTTCAAATTTTGATTGCAAAAACATGTTGTAGAATCCCTGAAGGGCCTGAACTATAAATGTGAATTGCTCAAAAAATAATGCACTGCGTTTTACAAATTAATGTTTCTCTTTATTTGGGTAACATATAAATCACTAGGCAAAATCAAATCCCCAAAAAAATAAACATGTCTGCATTACAATTGAAAAAAATCTTATCAACCATGCTTCAAAAATGTGCATTTTAAATACAGAAAAATCTCATGCCATTTTAGAGAAATAAAACAAAAAAGAATTCAAAATAATAGATTAGTTTATGGTCATATTTAGATCTTCAGTCTTAAAATTTCAAATTGAATAAATGTGTTTTGTTTATATAAAGGTCAAAGGTTACTTAATTGTACCATTGTAAAAAGAGGGGGGGGGGGGGGCAAAACTTAGGTCAAGAATAATCTGCTGTATTCTTTAGTATACATGAAATAAAATTAGTGATTTAATGTTTTAATTACAGTATTCAATCTAGAAGAAGCTCTTGCTCCATAGGCCTAAAATGCAAAACTGAAGCCTCAAAAAACTGTCCACAGACCAATTATGGGCCTTCTTTTCAGTTTTGGTAAAGTTTTCTCATTTATTTGTTTATTTATCTCATTTCTGAACTTATATGTTTTTGTATAAAGAGATAGAACACATCACATAAATCATATTTATCTAACATTAGACTAGTTTTTCTGTCTGTATTTGATGAAATACAAGTTTTATCGAACACGCGTGATACAGAATCTTGTATCACCACACTGTGGTGATACAACATTGGCGGTTAAGTACACGTGCACTTCTCATTGTGACGTCATTGGGGAATCTCCGATTTGTCAAATGCAAACAATGACGCCATTACTACAAAACATGTCGTAACATAGTTCAGTGGTTTTCTGTGGTAAAATGTATTTTTTTCACATAAAGTATTGGATTTTTTATTATTTTAATCACCTAATAGGAAATGTTAGATAAATATATCATATACACAGTGTGTATGTACAATCCTTCGTATCAGGTCTCGTCCTTTTTTTCGTAGCTGTATCACTACTCGAGTCGCGCTTGCGCGACTCGTAGTGATACGACTACGAAAAAAGGACTCGACCTGATACTGAGGGTTGTACATACACACTGTGTATATAATATGTATGTATTAGCAAAAAGTTAATGTCAAGTTATATGAGTTGAGTAATGGTGTTTAACGTCCCAGTCAAGAATATTTCACTTATATCGAGACATCGCCAGCTTTAGACGAAGGTGCCAACATTTTTGTGTGTGCATTGCACTGATGGCATTATACAGCAGGGTTCTTTTCCACCGTGACACATGACCTCATTTATTTCAAGTTCCCATCCGAAAAAAAATGTGACTTTGGTAATACTGAGTGCTTGGCAACAGTCACTACCAACTTTCAAGTCTTGGGTCAGACCTGGCCGGGAATCCAACCCACGACCTTCCATTTACAGAGCGAGCACTCTACCAAATGAGCTACTGCAGTGGTTGTGAAGTTATATGAAGTAATGCTTTTCAAATCAAACAGACAAAGGTTCAGTATAATCCCACTGAGGCCTAAGTAATGATGACCAAAGTAATCTTAATTCTGAATTAAACACTACAGATTATGCATAAGACCATAAAAAATCTCTGTTTATGAATTTTTGAATTGATGACTTTTGGTATTTAAAATTCTCTCATTAATTTACAAGCAATGCACCTTTATATTTCTCAAGAACTGCTTGGAGACATATTTCAAAATTTAATTTATTTTTTTAGAAAATCACAAAATTTAATGAGAAAATATTAGGTATCATAGCATCAGAACCCATCTGTCTCTTGATCTTCCTGTCTTCAGGTTCTCTTTTTTTCCCCCAAGTTATTGAATGTAGAATATGCTCACAATTATGCATGAAGTCAGCTTGTCTACACTCTTTGCAGGCAAGTTACAAAACTAGTTTTCATTCAAATGAGCATTTTAATTAATAGGTAAAAAATGCTAGCTCTTGGCACTTTTCATCTCAACCAAATCCAATAAGATCAATAATAATAATTATAATATATTGCTATCATTTTATATTATATATAACCATGGCAACTGTTTTTAATTATTCATAAACTACCTGCAGATAAGGGAGAATATCTCATTTAAATACTTTTTTATAATGATCAACTCTTAGTAATCAGACTAACAGTAAACAAGGATTAATTGTAAAGCTTTCAGAGTTCAATTTTGACATTAGAGAGCTCCAAATTACTGGTAAATTACTTGCATACTTAGTTATAATCAGACTTGACTAGTAGATTTATAATGTACTGGCCAAACAGAAACCAAAAAATAGAAGGTGCAATCCAAAATTAATGTTTAAGTACAACCCCCCCCCCCCCCCCCCCCCACACCAAATTTCAAGAAGTAAACAATATATTTGGTAAATCTCAGCCACGGATGTTGAATATCATTTCTGTTTATAGAACCTGGCTCTAGTATCAACATCATTTCTTGAATAAGATTTTCCTTAGCTTAAATTTAGCAAATTTTTGTAATCAATTTTTTAATTACTAATGCATATTTTTGACATTCTTTAACAAATATATATTAAACTCAAAGTGATTGTCAAAATGACACCTTAAATTTGTGCATATATTAAAACTAACAAAATCATAACAATTTGAAATTTTGTGACTATACCCAGGGACACCATCTATGTTATGCAGATCATATGAATGTTTGTAACTTATACCGGCAATCATATTTACTTTAAGCATGTTCTGCTAAGCTTATTTTTCATAAACCATTCTATCTCTTATATCCAATATGAAAAAAATACAGGAAGGACGACACATTTATAGTAATCAAATGTTGGAATGATCCTGTAACAAGACACACGGGAAATTTGTCCTGAACTATCAATTCTAACATCATGTTACAGTAGAAGATTAACCACGGTTATTGATATGTGACTTCAGTATAATGTTTTGTATACATACTATAGGCATAGAATTTGAACTTTTTGTACCATTGCATCATAATAAATGGGGAACTTTGATTTGAACTATTTGACCCAGGCTGGTAAATTTTTGCCTTGGCTTCTAAAAATAATATACATGGAAGCCAGAAGGCAAGTTAAACCTGAAGCCCTTCTTGGAGCCCTGCATAAGTCTTCTCCTTATATAAACTGCAGTATTTCATCTATCATAAATTATGGCACATGGGGAAATATATGTCAGAAATTGTAAATAATGCCATTTATAGTAAAGAAAAATGTCAAATATTGAAGAAAAATTGTTAAATATTAAAGAAATAATGACATAATATTGAAAAAATCATCTTGATTTTATATTAAAGCTGAATTTCATATTTAAAGAATTTTATAATCAAAATAATTTTCCATGACAAAAATGAACCAGTGATATTTGTTTTGTGCTATTATTTTATTTATAAAATGAACAGTTATCACAAGACTCTTTCAAATGTCAAATCCTTAAACTTAAATCTACAGGGAGACTAGATGCTACCTATTTCAAAGGTCAGCTGTCCCTTTCAAAGGTCAAATCCTTAAACTTATACAAGATGCTCCCTCTTTCAAAGGTCAGCTGTCTCTTTCAAAGGTCAAATCTCTACAAGAAGACTAGATGCTACCTCTTTCAAAGGTCAATGTTTGCCCTGGTTTATACAGCACATTGTGTTCTTGTCTCTTAAGTAAAACTGATGTCAAAACAATGTGCTTAGTGGGATGCAACAAATCTAACCTTAATATTAATAGAAAATTTAGCAGATGAGAGAAAAATAATCAACTTCTGTAATGCCCTGACAGAATATAGACAGATTAAAGGCAAACAACATTGGCCTGTCCATTTGACCTTTCATTAGGAATATTCATATAGAAGAGTCCATCCTTTACATAGGATTCACACTTAATACTGTGTACAAAAGATACGTGATTAGTGTTCTCAGTATGTATACAAAATAAACCTGTGTGATACCTATATATAAATGCAGTCGCCCATAATAAATATTTAAACTTAAAGGTCAAACAGACAGGTCAAAGTTGTTTACCTATACCTAATGGTGCTTGTAGTAAATAAAAAAAAACCTGATCTAATACTTCTTGTCTCTTACAACCTATTTAGTGTATAAAAAAATAAAAAAGTGCCATATGTAAAATTAATGAGTTATTAGAAGAGTGAAGTCATGTAAAAATTGTCATGTAAAACTCTGTTAAGATAAGATTGTCATATATTGTATATCAGCTAGCAGCAACAAGGTAAACAATTACCAGTACAAATTATATCAGTAGGGATGTCAATGAATACTTGAGTAATTGAGTACTCCGTCGAAAAATCACTAACCAGTTACACTTTTACTAACCGAATACTCGCCATACTGTCTTCCATAAGTGACAAATATTCCAGTTGTGACCATAAACATTTAAACTGTAAATTTCTTTATTGAAACATTTTCTAAAAGTTCATTGGCAATTCATTTATTTTAATTAATTTATTTTGTTTGCATTTTATAAATCTTTTTTATAAACAACAGAGATCATCCTGTTTAAAGAGTACTTGAGTACTTGGTCAAAAAATCATTTGAGTACGGTAACTGGTTAGTGATTTTCATCCACATGACATCCTTAAATATCGGTAAAATAATGACCGGTGGTCGGTAACAGCTTGGTGGCCATTAAATAATGTATTGCTACTGAAAAAATGTCTTAATATCTTAACAACCACAAAGCTTACTTATATTGCACTGTCTTAGTATTATAATAACAAACTTATAATAAGTAACCTGATCATACAAAGTTCATACAACAACATAACGAAGAAAATTTACTTGTAAACTCATCTTCATCATCACTATCTTTGTTAGCCTCTGCCGCTAATTCCGCTGCTGTTTTCTTTTTCCGTCCAATCCTGCCCTCTGCATCATCCGGCTGCATCATACCCTCTTCCTCTGGTACCTTCTTTTTTAGCCCATACTAAAAATATAGACAAGAAAGAGACATGAAATCTAAAGTCAAGAGTTTTACTATTCTAGGATTGGTTTCATGATCACTGAATTATGAAGTACATGTTATTATAATCATATAATTTGGTTATCAGAAGTTGAGTTGAGTAATGGTGTTTAATGTCCAAGTCAAGAATATTTCACTTATATCAAGACATGCCCGGCTATAGGCGAGGGTGCAGAAATTTTGCCTGTGCATTGCGCTTATGGCATTATACAGAAGGGTTCTTTATTGTGCCAAGGCTCCTGTGACATGGGACCTTGTTTATTTTAAGTTCCAATCTGAAAGAACAGTGATTTGGTAAAGCCGAGTGCTTGGCGAAAGAACAGTTACTATCCACTTTCAAGTCTTGGGTCAGACCTGGTCACGGTTCAAACCCATGACCTTCCACTTATGAAGCGAGCACTCTACCAACTGACCAAATGCAGTGGTAGTTATCAAAAGTTGGTTTTGCATGGACCAAAACTTTTGAGAACTGACTATCTTCTTTAAAACTAGGATACCCAGTGACTCTCATGTGTCCAGTGATATGCAATCTCATTGGGTAACTAATTATGATTTGAATTTATAAAATTTTGCCTATTTCAGGACCAGTACAAGTTGCTTAATAAGTGGAATGGTTAGGGTAGTTCAGTAGTTCTTGAATAACACCACTTGATAACTAAGCCTTTTTTTTCCTGTTACTATCTTATGTTACTTTGTGTTTTCCTTGTTTCCTTGTCCCCAGGTGTTTCTTATTCTTTTTATTTGTTGTTCATATTCTTGGTTGTTTTATAACCTAGTAACTACTATAGGCAAACAACTTTGACCAGTCAGCTTTCATTTAAATATTTATCATGGACCAAGTACATCTGTGTATAGGGAGCACGGGTGTATCTTGAGATATACTCACCTCATAGAACACACCTGTGCCATATGTATGTATTAACTTGAATCTTAACACTACCCATGTATTGGGTGGATCCTCCCATATAAATATTCCCAATGAAAGGTCAATCTGACAGGTCAATGTTGTTTACCTATACATGTAAGTATTTATTGTACCAGTTATTCATAGACTGACATAACCATATAACATGGGTTTAGAAAAAGTTAAAAGCATATTTCTTTAATGCTTTATACAGCTGATCAACTTTTTAATGGCACCTAAAATTAATTAAACAATACTCCAAATCAGCTGACAATAGGATTACATCAATAAAGCACTTAACATCACAGATGTGACTACCTACAACATTTGTGACATTGAAACTTTGTTCATTCACAAAGAGGTGAATTTGACAAAATTTCTTAAATTTAAAATTATGAATGAAATTTTTTTTTACACTGGATTTACACAATGCAATTTTCACCCACAATTTACTATGACTTTTTTGTTTATGATTTTTTTGATGAAAATAGGATTACTCATATTAACTGGTATTAACTCTTGTAACTTGAATTAATTCAGATGCCGTGGCAAAATAATAAATATGTCCATTCTTAATTAAAATAAAAAAATCGTAACAGATTTTTTGGCAGATGCTAGTATTTAATTAATATGGGTTCCTACAAGGTTAATAAGATGCAGAGTTCATTTTTACCTTTATTTTTGTTCTTCAGTTGTGGAAAAAAATTTTTTTTTTGAACAAATGAAACTAAAATTGTTTGCCTCATTTACATTGTTTTACTGTGTTCTGAACTGTGATTCTGTATTTTGGATCACAAAACAAGAATTATATGTCTCAATGAAGATAATGACAATACTTCTCACTGAAACTATTTTTGTTTTGTAAAAAAAAGGTTAGATGGAATGCAGTTACTGCTTCAAAAATAATTAATGGTCAAATGTATACATAAAAGATTTTTCAACAATTTTCTTCAATATTATTTGTTGATCAAATTAATGTTTATTTTTAAAAAATTCAAATATGCTTCAAAAATTTCTGCACTTTTTCTGTAATTATTTTTCATGTATGCAATGACAATTCATTTCTGAAATGATGTTACCTAAGGCATTTTCTCACAAAAATTGTATGCATGATGTGACAAATATCATTACAAGAGAGAAGACCTATGGCTATTCATGATTCTGTCTCTTTGGTGAGACAAGGAGTCTTCAGACAACACTTAAACATGGAAATTCTGTTATGTACTTGTGGTTAAACTGAACTCCGAGTTAAATGATAGGGGCTAAGTGGAATCACATTGAATATGGAGATATGAAATTGTGGTAAAACTGAATTCTGAGTTAAATAATAGAGGCTAAGTGGAATCACATTGGAAATGGAGATATGTTCTTGTGGTAAATCTGAACACCGAGTTAAATGATCGGGGCTATATGTGGAATCAATTGAATATGAAAATTCCAGCTGTCATGTGCTTGTGGTAAAACTGATTCTGAGTTAAATGATCGGGGCTATAAGTGGAATTAATTGAATATAGAAATTCCAGCTGTCATGTGCTTGTGGTAAAACTGAATTCTGAGTTCAATGATAGCGGCTATAAGTGGAATTAATTGAATATGGAAATTCTAGCTGCCATGTGCTTGTGGTAAAACTGAATTCTGAGTTCAATGATAGGGGCTAAGTGGAATCAATTGAATGCTTGTGGTAAAACTGAATTCCAAGTTAAATGATAGAGAATAAGTGGAATCAACATAGACAATTATCTCACCCATCAAGTCTAACCCTGTAGCTGGCAACACTTCATCTCAATAACAAACCTGAAAAATTACCATGACGATAACAATCACATTTCCCGTGACAGTAACACAAATTCAATTTTCTTCAGTGAAAAGATTTCTATTTCCTGTGGGAATTATCTAACGATCCATGTCTGCCAGTGTCAATAAATTCAATCTATTGGCATTGCAACACAAAACAAAAACATGTTTATTGAATCTTGGTAAAAATCCTGTTCACCTTTTTTCAGGCATTATACTGAAGATATTTAAGCAATATTATCACACTCTTGACTCTATTTACTGTATTTAACTAGTTAATTGACAGACCAGATGCTACTGATGATGATGACATATGACAAAACATTAATTCTGGCTATTTTTTATCTGCTACTTAGTACTACTTCATTCATACAGCCAAAAGCAGTGATTTGTCACTATCATGCCAGATTTGAACAGAACACATAAATATTACTACATACAGCCAAAAGCAGTGATTTGTCACTATCATGTCAGATTTGAACAGAACACATAAATATTACTAAATACAGCCAAAAGCAGTGATTTGTCACTATCATGTCAGATTTGAACAGAACACATAAATATTACTATATACAGCCAAAAGCAGGGATTTGTCACTATCATGTCAGATTTGAACAGAACACATAAATATTACTATATATAGCCAAAAGCAGTGATTTGTCACTATCATGCCAGATTTGAACAGAACACATAAATATTACTATATACAGCCAAAAGCAGTGATTTGTCACTATCATGTCAGATTTGAACAGAACACATAAATATTACTATATACAGCCAAAAGCAGTGATTTGTCACTATCATGCCAGATTTGAACAGAACACATAAATATTACTATATACAGCCAAAAGCAGTGATTTGTCACTATCATGTCAGATTTGAACAGAACACATAAATATTACTATATATAGCCAAAAGCAGTGATTTGTCACTATCATGCCAGATTTGAACAGAACACATAAATATTACTATATACAGCCAAAAGCAGTGATTTGTCACTATCATGCCAGATTTGAACAGAACACATAAATATTACTATATACAGCCAAAAGCAGTGATTTGTCACTATCATGCCAGATTTGAACAGAACACATAAATATTACTATATATAGCCAAAAGCAGTGATTTGTCACTATCATGCCAGATTTAAACAGAACACATAAATATTACTATGTACAGCAAGGGCAGTGACTCGTCACTACCACATCAGATTTGAACAGGACACACAACTATTAATATGTACAGTGAGGGTTGAGAGTTGTGTGACTTTGACATTAGACTTGAGCAGAACACATAAGTATTAATATTTACAGTCAAGACAGTGACTTCACTGACTTGTCACTACCACACCAGACTTGCACAGAACACATAAATATTAGTATGTACAGTGATATCTGAATATTTTATATAACTGCCTAAATAAATCATTTAACGGTGTGTTTGTAGGCAACTCTCTGATGAGTGGGTAGGTGGGGTGGGGGAGAGGGTTGTTCCATAAGCAACTAATATGTACATGTTTTATTAGATATTTTTCATTTCAAATGCCTAAATATCGCCCAAAACTGATTAATAAAACAAGAATATGATTTCTATGATCAGATGTATAAATTATTTTTGAAACATCAAACACATTAGATAGCAAACTAATTGTATTGATATTACTGTATTCTGTTGTTTTTTTCTATTTTCATTATAAGTAGGTATATAAAACTACAATAAAACACCACATCAGAGCCAGCCTTCATCAGATATTCAGACATTTTAATATCCAGACTGCTATCTTTGTTAGTTATGTTTGTAAGAATGAAAAGATATAATTATATAGTCCAGACTCATTCTGAATTGTCATTATTACATTTTAAACATTGCACTGTCGTGTATTAATGAGTTGAGTTGAGTAATGGTGTTTAACGTCCCAGTCAAGAATATGTCACTTATATCGAATGTCACCAGCCATAGGCAGAGAATTGTTTGGAGTTGAGTTGGGTAATGGTGTTAAACGTACCAGTCAAGAATATTTCACTTATATTGAGATGTCGCCAGCTATAGGCAAAGGTGCAGAAATTTTGCCTGTGCATTGTGCTGATGGCATTATACAGCAGGGTTCTTTATCATGCCAAGTCCAATGTGACACTGACACATTAACTTTGTTAATTTTAAGTTCCCATCTAAAAAAAAACGTGACTTTCAGTTCCAAATGCAGAGTGATTGGCAAAAGAACAGTCACTACCTGGGTCAGACCCAGTCGTTGTTCGAGCCAACGACCTCCTACTTGGTGTATAAATGACAATTTCTATATAGGTATGTTAGAAAAGTTTTACAGCTATCTTTTAGTAATGTTCTTTCACTGTCTGGAAACAAATTATGTATTTTAAAGATTTTGATGTTGACCCCCCCCCCCCCATCAAAAAAAAGAAAAAAAAAAAAAACCATCAGGGTCATAAAAATGTCCATAAAATCTTTTTTAAGCTTTTTGCATGTTGAAATTAACATGCTTTGAGCCTTTATCTTAATGTATTCATTGCGTGCATTTAATTTTAATACTTGTAAATGCAACAGTGTGAAACCTACTAGAAACAATCTCCAGCAGCTTATGTATGTCAGTAAATGTTGTAATGACAATGTATGCTACATTAACCCTGATTGATGACCAAGTTTACCATGAAGTAATGTGACAATTAATATCAAAGTAACAACTAATTGTCAAATTTTACACATACAAGAAAACATAAATTACTTTTTTTATAGATAATGTGTTGACTTTGATTAAATCATCTGAACGACTGCAGTTAATCTACCTTGAATTACCAGCACCAAATACAACATAGATTATAATGATGTGTTTTTCTTTATGGCTGTCCCAAGGGTTTCAACCTTTTCTTAGATAGAATCTTTTCTCTCAATTCAAGATTCAGCACATTAAGGCCTTTATGACTCACCTGGTATTAAACACCGATTCTGCTAAAACACAAAACCCTTAAAAGGTCACAATTACATTCAATTTTGGTACATAATTAACATAACTGTGAGTTGCTATACTATTTATGTATACGTATATGTAGCGGTCTGGGTAGCTCAGCGGTAGAGCACTCACCTATAGTGTGGGAGTTAACGGGTTTGATCCCCAGTTCGACCATGCATTTTTCCCTTCCTGTTACAGTTTGGTGGCCAGTGTGGCCCTTGGAAGTGATGGACTGGCAATGTGGTAGCCATAAAAAGTCCATCCAAGGGAATTCAGGTGGAATTTTCCACTTGGGACTGCAGGAAACTAAAAAATAACAGGGGAGCAATATAGCAGTCTGGGTAGCTCAGTGGTAAAGCAATTGTCTATAGTGTGGGAGGTCCAAGGTTTGATCGCCATTCCGACCTGCATTTTTTCTCCTTCCTGTTAGATACATATATACTGGTAAAGCACATATATCTACCAGTAGGAAAGTTCTAATGTTCTGTAGTTTCTGAAACTATTCACATTTTTCTGGAGACTTTAAATGTAACTACTAGTATTATCAAGAGTGTAATACTGTAAATGTATTTATTTTCGCAGTGCACTAATTTTCGCTTATTTCACAGTTATCTGTTATGTGCAAAGATTAATACCAAGCAAAAATTATATTATGCCTATTGTGTTATAGTGTATATCTCATAAACATGAAAATTTAACTACACAGATATGTATAAATTTCCTATACTGCGAAAATAGATTCATAGAAATTAAATACGTTTACAATGCATTAACAAACTACCAATTCCTCTCTGTGTATGACTTCAGCTATACAAATTTAATAGTATCACCTAATACTTTACATTAACTGGGAAAAGGCTGAATGGTTAGTTGAATGTTGCTTAACATTGCATCAACAATGTTTTAGCTATTCTGGACGAGAAATATTTTATTAATCTCTATGGATTAATTTATGAACAAGTTCATGTATGCATGTGAAGTGTGAGTGTGTTGTATGGTCTGCTTTGCTAGCGGGCACTCAGAGCAACTTTAAGATATGCTAGTTCACTGAGTCAGTATGCTGCAGACATGTGTACCACTACCCAGTCCATTATACTGATACCAGGTGAACCAGTAAAGGTCAACAGCAAGGAAAATTCATTTTCCCATATGTGGCCTGAGCGGGACTCGAACTCACAGCAGTGAGAGACCCTGGATTTGTAGACTGATGTCTTATCCATTAGGTCACCGCAGCCTCTAAAATGAGGAAAGGGAGTAGAACAATCTGATTGTCATTTTTTTTTAATTTAACACAACATCTTAGATGGGGTTTTTTTTTCAAGGAAATGAGCCAATGTCATCAGACAGCACACTAAATAATACAACATCAATGTCATAATTTCATTTTCAGGTATAGCAAGAGGGTTTGTTATCTATAGGAGAAACAAATATAGTATGTATACCATGTAATAGAACTTTAACCCAGAAATGGTGAAAGTGAAAGGACAGATAGAATTGATTTTTGTTATAAAAAAATTCACCAACTTTTAGCTGTCCATCCGGGTTAACTTAACAAATCAATTATTACCTAGTCAGATCTCAGTCTATATACACACACTTGATATCAGGGTTTTTTATACTGCTCAGATAAGATCAATGTATTTATTGATTTGTATTTAATGAGATATTTCTGTTATAAAATTCTGTTTTATTCTGCTATGTTTGTTTAGTTATCTAGGTATCAAACAAAATATTTTAATTAAAAATGCTTCATTGGAGACAAGTAATTAATTACAGATGTTTCTGTATAGTTTGTTTACATAGAACTCTTTTATGATCAAATCTACAGTGAATGTTTGTCAATAACAACTTTTTCTCAATGTTTAGGCTCAAATCACACTCATAGAATCTAAGTGTGCCTAAATTTGTCATTTTCCTTGCCAGAGGTTACATAGAACTCTTTTATGATCAAATCTACAGTTAATGTTTATCAATAACAACTTTTTCTCAATGTTTAGGCTCAAATCACACTCATAGTATCTAAATGTGCCTAAATTTGTCATTTTCCTTGCCAGAGGTTACATAGAACTCTTTTATGATCAAATCTACAGTTAATGTTTATCAATAACAACTTTTTCTCAATGATTAGGCTCAAATCACACTCATAGAATCTAAGTGTGCCTAAATTTGTCATTTTCCTTGCCAGAGGCTACATAGAACTCTCTTATGATCAAATCTACAGTGAATGTTTGTCAATAACAACTTTTTCTCAATGTTTAGGCTCAAATCAAACTCATAGGATCTAAGTGTGCCTAAATTTGTCATTTTGCTTGCCAGCGGTCAATGGTTTTCTCTGGACACTCCAGTGTCCTCGACCATCCCACCACTGTCTGTCTTGACATGAGCAAAATAAAAGTTTTATGGCATTAAATACCATTGCTTTTACTCTAGATAGGCCTTTTTCTATGACCAAGTGGTTAACAGTGTTTTTATTATCAATAATACTGCATGCCGCTACTCTCAGTACCTAGGTTGGAATCACACTCATAGAGTCCTAGCGTGCTAAAGTTTGTCATTTGTCAATTATCTTGTCAATTTTTTTAGGTGCTCCAGTTTCCTCCACCATTCCATAACTGACTGCCTTGATATAAGTGAAATAAACTTGATGTCAAAAAACACTATTGCTTCACTTGTACCTAATTTGTTCAAACAGTAGAACAGAGTTCAACATAGTAAATAAAGAAGAAATTGTTTACTCTCTTTTATGTTGAGAACATGTAGATTCTGCAAACATTTATTAGACAAATCAGGCATTACCTGCAGACTTATGGTTTCCATTTCTGGTAGCCATAATCACCGTTGGCTATTAATTATTTCTGAGAAATTCTTTCAAAACTTTACCTATTTTTGAGCAATGTTGTGAATTTTTTTTAAATGTCTATATCTTCATAAATTTCAAAAACTTGGGTACTACCAGGTAATAATTTCAAATTTTGGAAACCAAGTCTTGTATACATTGTATTTCTACTACCCACTATGGTCTATGATCCTATGATGAAAATGTGCTTATTCTGTGTTTAATTCTCTTATTGCATTGTAGCTCCCCTGATCTTCCTGATTTCCACAGTTACAACTATTAGAGAGTACATGTTGTATAGCTATATAGGCTTTTTTATATGACATTTTACACAAATGACTGGGCCTGTCTACATAAAACAATGTTCTCTAATTACATAAGTCATAAAGCTTCACTAGACATATTACATAACAGTTATATTATATCCTCAGACAGACTCTCTCTAATACAATCATTATAATCTGATTACTTGTCAAGTCAAGGTATAATTATAATCATCATTCTTACAGTAATGAAGCAGCACACAAATCACCTTGGTGTATCTGTTCACAAATTCAATATCAAAGCCAGTCTGATGCTTGTTACACAATATTCAATAAAGGGTAAATCAATAAGTCACCCCAACTATGCTGGGGGTGACTTAATAAGTCACTGATGAAGAAAGCCAGGCTGAGTGAGACACTATGCTTGTGACATTATACTCAAAAAGTCACTGATGAACAAAGACAGGCTCTCTGAGACCCAAGAGTTGTGACATAACACCCAATAATTCTGTAACAGGAGGGAGGATACCTCAGAAAAATACTCACTTCCTCACCAAGTGACCTGGCTTTGGATCAAACCAGGTCCGCCCAGGTGAAAAGCGAGTGTGTTACCATGAGGCTAAAAGATCCAAACCAGAAAGTCTGGCAGTAAATCACACTCTATCTACTATATCCATGTACACAGACTAGCTCTCATCCAATGAACAATGACAAATCAACAAAATTATAAAGACAAATCGAAGACAACAAAAATTTGTAGGCTTACAGTAAAACCTCATCAAAGTTTACATCACTAAGACAACAAAGACCTGTAGGCTAACAGTAAAACCATATCAAAGTTTACATTACTATCAAACAAATACACAAATCAGCTGCGGTATTCAATATCATTAAATCGATTGTATTTTATTTGATTTTATTGTTTTATGCCAGGAACCAATACATTAAATAAGCATTGACAAGCATTCATAGAACTGACAAGCAACTATGGTGTAACTGCCAACTTGCATGCTATTCATTCTAAATTATCAGGTTTTATATGATCGATCAAGCAGAGAAAATTACACATCAAACAATTTAAAAAAACATTGAAAGCTTGAAGAATATTACATAAGATCCATCAAAAAGGGGAGTAGAGTAAAGTGGAGTCATGGTGAGCCACTTAGCTG
The DNA here is from genome assembly GCA_021292105.1 of Anadara kagoshimensis. NCBI lineage: Eukaryota > Metazoa > Mollusca > Bivalvia > Arcoida > Arcidae > Anadara > Anadara kagoshimensis. Next base: position 20,839,564 of record CM037857.1, read on the forward strand.
CGAGTGGAGGGAAGTAAAGGTGTTTGATGCCCTAGGGTTATTAATGAAACAATAAATATGTCTTGTTGTTTTGCTTTTATTCAAAATTTTTGTCGACTGGTGCACTAAATTCCGAAAACAAAATGTCAATGTTTACCTATTGGGGATTATTCTACTCTGTTTCACTTTCTTCCATTTCGTTTTTCTCTGTAGATATAGATTTGGAGGAAGGATAGGTAATTTGAGGTAACGATGACTTTGGTGAAACAGGTAATGAAAGGAAACTTGTGTTTTCATGGCCGGAAAGTTTTGTTTGTGACTACATTTTGCACAAGTTCTTTTCCCGACTGGAATCTCGAGTTGTCATCTATGGGCACTGCCATTATGCAATGTCATTGAGGCTCCTAAAGGGACAATGTCTCATCAGGGGAGATAAATTTATATAATGTTCGGCCCGAAGCTCCAGGCTTATATACGATCATATGGCCAGGAGTAGATACAATGGTTTTAAGTAGAAACTCAAGTTTATGAGGTATAATATAACACAATAAGCATAATATAATTTTCACTCTGTAAAAATGTTCGTGCAAAACAACCACCACGAAAAAAATCTAAGTGGTCAGTTTTGAAATGATGGAGAGAACCAAGAAGAAAATTCTGCAAACATATTTATAAACTTATTCAGACCAGACTAGCATCTGCTTTTTTGGGATTCAAACCAGTACTGTAGAATTATGTCAGCCACGAAGGCCCCTCTATCAATTACAGCTAAACAACCACAAACTGCCTCAAGCTAAGATGTGAATTTATTATTTTTTAAAGATATTTTTTTAATATGGTTTATCATGAGAGCTGTTTAATGAGGTCATTATTGTTTTACATCTATTAATAAACATGGGTTTAAACACATACACCAGTAATGAGACCACTGGCAGAAGTAATAACTTTTTAATAGGGTTTTTGTATTTTGTATTAAATATTTGTTGACTTACTTTATCTCTGATTGACTGTCTCATTGTTTCTCTTTCTTCTTCCATTTTCCGATGTTTCTCAACTCGTCTTTCCTCCATTTCTCGCCGTGCCTCTTCAATCTCTGCCGCCTCCTCACTGGCTTTTGAATCTCCGCCCTCTTCCTTGTCATCTCCGAGAGCACCTGTGGATCAACAATTATATATAAAATCTTCATTATAAAAAATATACCATGACTTTCAACATGATATACACATGGTTTCTAATGTATATCAAAATCTATCATTGTTTTCCATTCCTGTAAATATCTCGATTTGACACATTTGTTTCTTACTCCTGTGCTTTTTCATAGCACGGTTTGTAAAAGACAATGGCCATATTGTAGCATTCTTGTGCTGTATTTTTTCCCATATAATGGTTATATTATCTGATAAAGTAATGAAGGCAGTAATGAAGATACTACAGCTCACTTAGTATACCCCTGCTTTTAACTTCAACAATTGACCATAAAAGTCAAAAAATAAACTTGGTCAGTAATCAGGAAGTAGATGTGTGGCAGACTTAAAATCAATACTTGTGGCATGGGACCTCATGCTGAACTCACTGATTACAAGTGGCTGTGATTAGCAGTTGCTGAGTATACTGTTAAGAAAACTTTTGTTATGGATGGACAAAAGGACAGAGGTAAAGCAGTATACCCCCTCTTCTTTGAAACGAGAAAATTTTTTGTTTCAGACAGACAAAAGGTAGAGCATTATACTCCCTCTTCTTTGAAGGGAGAACATTTTTTTTGTTTCAGACAGACAGAAGGACAAAGGTAAAGAAGCATACGAAGCTGGGTTCATAACATACAACCGTGTATAGCATACTTACCTATTTTTATAGAAAACAATAGTACATGTATAGTTATTACAAAAAGTATTGGTATACAGTACTGCTGTGTGAGTACTTATGAAATTGACAAGAAGGATGCATATAACCCTGACACTTACTTATATATTTTTGAGTTTATGAGTTGAAAGAAAAAACATTGTTTGGTTTATTAAGAAATGGTAATTAGCCATGCCAATTCATGTGTCCAATAGCATAAACTATTTGTTGCATCAAGGACAATGCAGCTAGGATGATATTTGTTATTGAAGATGGTATAGTGAATATAAGTTGTACATTTATATTTAATTTTGATATGTGGGGAATTTCTTTTCTTCTTCGTTTGTCAAAATGATGCAAAATGTTCCAAATTTCATCAAAATTATAAAAATTAAATGGTTCAAATTTTTTAACTTAAAACAATTCTGCAGTTATAGCACGTGTTCAAAGTAAACTACATCTGTTTATTATATTAACACATTCATAATTCAAGCTGACTATCAACTAATGAGATTTAAGTTACATAACAGTAACTGGTCTAGTTGTTTGTCTTTATAATGTGTGATAACATTTCATAATCTCAATTAAACAAAGTGTGTAAAAAAATTGAAATACATGTAATTAAATTTATTCAAATAGAACAAGTAAATACAAACATTTGTATAAAATTAAACAATAAAATTTACAAGGAATTAGATGCCTAAGTGTTTTACAAGAAATGCAGCCCTTTCAGTAAATTTTCAAGTAGAAAACAAGTTTCCTAAGTATGCAGCAAGTATGGAGTACTATGTACTGTGAAAAACATATTAGAACAATTGAAACATAGTTAAAGTAGCCAACAAACTCAACCCAAATCCAAACAAGTAGCAGACAATGTTTGTTATCTTGTTTGCTTTATTGAAACCACCAAGAAGCGTACTGTAAGCATATTTAATTTTGCCAGTATTTATTTTTGCGTTATAGGAAATTCAGACATATCTGGGTAGTTATATGTTCGAAATATGCACTATAACAAATTAAGTATAATTATTATATAATTTTCGATCTGTATTAATTTTCAAACAAAACAAACGACCGCAAAATAATCGAAAATTAGTACACCACAAAAAAAAATACATTTTACAGTATTCCAAATGGAAATTTTTCTAGCAGTTTTTCAATTGTTTTCAATTTTTGCTGTCAAAATATGCCAGCCATAATAATAACATGGATTTTTAACTAATTCCTTACTAATACAAGCTCCAATATAGACATTAGATAAATCAAATTGAAGTTTCCTCTTATTGGCATTAGTAAGAGATGGATTTGATCAAACACAAACATACCAAACATTCCATGTCCAAATAAATATCTCAGAGCAAAATAAAACTTTGAAAACTAGCAAATTAGGATAAACACATGAACTTCCACCAGGGAAGTGAGGCTGGATGCTCTGGAAGGGTAAACACCTCCTGTTTAGGTAGCTACACTCACTGTGGGTGGAATCAAAATTGTGAATGATAGGAGCACGGGACTATTGAAGGTCAAATGTATTTAAAATGGATTCCTAGAAACAGAGACATCAAGGGAGATCATTAAGAAGAAGACAACCAACTTAACTAATCTTACCGGTAATTAAATAAATATATAAAACATTTCAAAAACTTTTAACAGTAAAATCTACTAACTCAATAACTAAAACTTAACTTTATCAATTAAAAACAAAGTTATTAGATAGCCAGGTAACCTGTCATGTTAGTAATGAATCAGTACAATAAATTATAACAGGTGTAACAGAGAACATGGTACTTACGGTAACTAAGACTACTTATAGTTGACTGTATTGGGACTTAAATGTATAACAAAAATATATTCAAAAAAATTCAAAACCACAGGAGCTGTTTTAACATTATATCTTCTTGCTCAGTCTGTTTCATTCACTTCTACTTGGAAGCGTTCTCTGTAGTGGCCACAGGTGGCCTACTCTTTTTGAACTCTACAGAGGTGTCTTTAGCGTGCACTGAGACACAGGACCTCAGTTTTGAGTCTCGTCATAAGAACTATTTTGGTAATGAGCTTTTTACAGTTCTAGTATGGGTAGGAGATGAAAATTATCTCAGAAAATTTCCAAATCCCAAGAGGTTCAAACCCACAACCCTTGACTTCGAAAGCCAGTGACAGTACCAGTCGACCATGCCCACCCATAGTGCCACTCAGTTATGTCCACCCATTAAGATATATTTGTAATTTGCCTTGTTTTGTTGCTGTATATATCAGATTTTGTTAATAGCTGGTGATTGTCAGTATTCATAAACGCTCTAAAATCAGGCTGTTCTAGATGAGTCTTTGTACTGATACTGAATCAAATTCTGTGGCATGGCCTTGGTGACTGAGTGGTCAAAAGTGCAAGCTTACAGATCTCACAGCATCTCCTTCTGTCTAGGTTCAAATCCTGCACAGCAGATCCTAGTGTGAAGTTTGTCAGTTCACTTACTGAGTGAGCTCTGGTGGTTAATCAGGTACTCTGTTTTCCTCCACCATTTCAGAACTGACCACCTCAATATAAAATAAGAATTTTGTAAAACTTCATTACTTTACTCCACTCTAAAACACTTTGATGGTCTCTTATACAATATTTGTTATTACTCTGCCTGTACTACCCTGTGTATTCAATCAATTTTTTTGGTTTTTCAAGAGAAAGATAGTCTTTTTGCTTAAAAAAATAATAATTATAATTAAAAAAAATATCTTTTACAAGAATTCAGATTTGCAAATTTGAAAATTAACAAAGATGGTCATCAATGACTAGTATACAAAATGAAAAATAAAGTTCTGTATAAAATAATTCTATTAAAATTATTTTATATATAATGTGCCACACCTGCTTGCTTGTTTGTAGGTAATAATGGTGTTACACATTAAATCTGAAATATTATTTTAAGTTTTCTAAATCTGCAAAACATTTGTACAGAATATTGTCAAAGATGTATGACTCTAGCAGAGAGTCAACTTGATGTTATTGGTGACATTTAAGATTAATCATTGTGTGCAATTGATCACCATTCCTGTATGTTTTGTTTCACACTGGGGTAAGAAAGCTCACAAGTTTGGCACTAATTAATACAAGATTACATGATTAAAAAAGAAGTAATGCAGTTGTTGATGTAGTGCTTTAGTTCTTCAATCCGATGACTGAACTTGTGTAATGATGTGAAAGATTATAGGAAATCCATTATTGTTACAGCATTGTTTTCCTCATCAAAATGTGTCATGAGATTACTGGTAAGTGCATAAAAGTTGTATGACATTAGAACAAAAGTATTTATAGACATACATTATGTGAAATAATTGTTTGATGTAAAAGATAATAGGACATACAGTCAAACCTGTCAATAAAGGCCACCCAAGGGAACCAGTAAAATAGGCTTTTATGGGCAAGTAAATAAAGAGGAATTGATATTTCACTGGCCTTTAAAAGCAGGTGACCTTTCTATAGAGGTGGTTTTTTAAGGCAGGTTAGTCTGTATATAAAAAACTACCATTGTTGTGGCAGTAACATTGTTGTCCAAATCACAACAGGTCACAATGATTGAAGCTTAAAGAGTTATGTATGTGACTTTACAACAACAGTCCATGCAGACATATGTCACAATTTAAGTTGTCATTTTAAAGATCACTCTAAGCTTTTTACATCTATATTCCAATTTGTTAAATTTTTTATTTGTAGTTACACAAAATATTGTTAAAATTTGTCAGATTTAATTTAAGGAAAATATTAGTTAAGGAATGATTGTGAAAAGAGCAAGTCCTTGTAGACATATGTTGATGAAGTTATGTGACTTTTGTAGACATATGTTGTGTGACCTTTGTAGACATATGTTGGTGACCTTTGTAGACATATGTTGTGTGACCTTTGTAGACATATGTTGTGTGACCTTTGTAGACATATGTTGTGTGACCTTTGTAGACATATGTTGTTGATGTTATGTGACTTTTGTAGACATATGTTGTGTGACCTTTGTAGACATATGTTGTTGACCTTAGTAGACATATGTTGTGTGACCTTTGTAGACACATGTTGTTGACCTTTGTAAACATATGTTGTGTGACTCTTGTTGACATATGTTGTTGACCTTTGTAGGCATATGTTATGTGACTTTTGTAGACATATGTTGTTGACCTTTGTAAACATATGTTGTTGACCTTTGTAGACACATGTTGTTGACATATGTAGACATATGTTGTGTGACCTTTGTAGACATATGTTGTGTGACCTTTGTAGACATATGTTGTTGATGTTATGTGACTTTTGTTGACATATGTTGTGTGACCTTTGTAGACTTATGTTGGTGACCTTTGTAGACATATGTTGTTGACCTTTGTAGACATATGTTATGTGACTCTTGTAGACATATGTTGTAGACCTTTGTAGACATATGTTGTGTGACTTTTGTAGACATATGTTGTTGACTTTTGTAGACATATGTTATGTGACCTTAGTAGACCTATGGTGTTGACCTTTTAAGACATATGTTGTTGACTTTTGTAGACATATGTTGTTGACCTTTGTAGACATATGTTATGTGACATTTGTAGACATATGTTGTTGACCTTTTAAGACAACTTTTGTAGACATATGTTATGTGACCTTTGTAGACATATGTTATGTGACTTTTGTAGACATATGTTATGTGACTCTTGTAGACATATGTTGTAGACCTTTGTAGACATATGTTGTGTGACTTTTGTAGACATATGTTGTTGACTTTTGTAGACATATGTTATGTGACTTTTGTAGACATATGTTATGTGACCTTAGTAGACCTATGGTGTTGACCTTTTAAGACATATGTTGTTGACTTTTGTAGACATATGTTGTTGACCTTTTTAGACATATGTTGTGTGACATTTGTAGACATATGTTGTTGACCTTTTAAGAAAACTTTTGTAGACATATGTTATGTGACCTTTGTAGACATATGTTATGTGACACTTGTAGACATATGTTGTTGACTTTTGTAGACATATGTTGTTGACCTTTGTAGACATATGTTGTTGACCTTTGTAGACATATGTTATGTGACCTTTGTAGACATATGTTATGTGACTCTTGTAGACATATGTTGTTGACCTTTGTAGACATATGTTGTTGACTTTTGTAGACATATGTTATGTGACCTTTGTAGACATATGTTGTTGACTTTTGTAGACAAATGTTATGTGACCTTTGTAGACATATGTCATGTTGTAGGAGTAAAAGTTAAGGTCACACAGATTATTTTGTTTTGTTTATGTATTGATTATTAGATAATAAGTAAGATGAGTTTATTATCCTACATTGGAATATATATGAAACAGAATATTTTTATACAGTATGTCCTATTCTATCATCAAAAGCAAATGATCTCAAAGATTGCTGCATGTGTCTATGCAGCACTGCATTAATGAACTACAGACTACCTGGGTTGTGAGGTGCACTATGATCTGTATGATGCTTTAGACCACTTGGCCTCTGAGGTCCTTTGACCACTGATATCAGCTGTTTAACAAAAGTGTTAACTGCAAATAGTTTAAAGTGCTGTACATAGGTCAATGTTACCTAAAACATCGTAATTAGCAAACCAAGTGGCCAAATTTAAGCTAGAAATGATGTAATACATCATAATTACAAAAATGAATCTATAGTATCATTCACTAGATTTTACAAAATGTGTAAAATCCCCATGGCAGCATCTTAAATTAATCTGCAATACATGTGTATTCTGTGGTAATCACAGTTGGTCATAGCAATGTTCTATTCTGACTAAGCCTCAAGTAAGTGAAAAATACCAAAATGTAATTCAAGTTGATTAAGTTTTTTATTCATTTTTCCCAATTCGCTGTCAGAAACAATCTTATATTTGTAGACATATGTTGTGTATACATCTGATTTTGTTAATGTAATTCATATACATCTGATTTTGGTAATGTAATTCATATACATCTGATTTTGGTAATGTTGATTTTGGTAATGTTATATGCAGACACATGATATATTGCCATGTCATTTACCACAAAGAGGGTCATTACAATTGTAATATTATTGTTGGGATGACAATGAACAATTTTATTGTAAGATTTGATATTAGATACTTCTTGATTTACAAAATGGATTTATACAGACAGTATATATAATAAATCCTGCCAGTTGATATCTAGATATATAGGAAAACAACAATGACCTGTTCATTTGACCTTCATTAATATTCATACAGGATGATTTAACCTGCACATGGGCATTGGTAGAGTTGGCAAGTAAAACATATACAATGCATATTTCCATGATAAAGAAAAAATAAACACATGTGTTTATATATATATATATCAATGCACTGGTTTCTGATGAATATTTAAATTGAAGGTGAAGCAGACAGGTCATAGTTGTTTGCCTGTCTGAGACTGGAAACTTAAGGAGACTAAAGTTTTTGTCATTTGATCTGCCTCTAAGATGGTTTATAAAGTACTTAAGTATCATCACAATTCTTAAGAATCAATATTCAGATATTTTATAAAGTAAACATTTCCAATGTTTTCTTTCATAACATGAGCTCAGCTGGTTATAGTCATTGGAACTAATATAGAAAATGTTTATATATTTTTAGACAGTCTAGACTAAGTCTGTAGTTTACAAGTGCTTAATTTTTTTGGATAAAGTTTAATCCCCCATATCTATTTGCTGCAACTGATCATTATAAAAAGCAATGGCTTCAAATTCACAATAATTACTTAACCAATATATTCCTTAACTTAAATCTAGCAAAACTGAAATCCTAATAATTTTGTTATTTTTCAAAATGTTCCTCAATTAAAAGTGTCATTTTGAAGATTGCTTTAAGCTTATAGCATTTGTGTTTAAGTTTTGAGTTGAGTAATGGTGTTTAACGTGCCAGTTAAGAACATTTCACTTATATCATGATGGCATTTTACAGCAGGGTTTTTTATTGTGTCAAGCCCACCAAGACACGGGACCTAATTGATTTTATGTTTCCATTAGAAAGAACCGTGACTTTCATTTCATGATGCCAAGTGCTTGGTGAAAGAACAGTCACTACCCATTTTGAAGTCTTGGCTCAGACTCGGTCGAACCCATGACCTCCCACTTACGGAGCGAGCACTCTACCAACTGAGCTACCGCAGTGGTTGCATTTGTGTTTAAGTTTTGTAAAAAAAAAAACATTGAATCTAGATATTCATAGTAAGATTGCCAAGCTGAGGTAAATTCAAGTATTTATGCTAAGGAAAATCTTAGATAAGGAATGATTGCAAAACTGGAACCAGGTTATAAGACTTAAATGGCTTTAAAAAAAAACAACATGTTGTTTGGACGTACAAATCTTAACTTAAACTGGATACCATTACTATGCCCCAATGTAAAACAACCAAATTTTTAAATTGCAATATTTTTATCTACAAACTGAAATACTGAGAATTTCAACAGGTTAGAAAAAATGCTAAGAAAAACTGGGTCTAAAAATGGACCTAATGGGTCTAGGCTCTAAAACCCTCATATTTCAATAACGGTAAGAAGCTAGACACATAAAAAAATGTTTGGTATACAGTTAAGTGGTACCACTGTTTTTCTACCAATAAGAAATAACATCACTTTGGTCCAAAACGGAGACAAAAATGGATCAAACAGATCATGGTCCAAAACCTGTTAACTTTGCCATATAAAGAGACGTGCAAGAAATATTGGACACTTTGTAAAATCCTTCTTTATTTCATATAAAACCTCATGTTTTTAAAAAATTCTCCAAAATTTATTTCTTGGTCAATTTCCATGAAATTTTCACTGTTAAATGTAAAACTTGTTGAAATTTTTTTAAAAGTAATTACAAAACAGAATTTTGTTGTTTTTAATAGATAAACATTTCAAATTCAATGGAAAATTCCTAAAACTGAAATCTACTATATAATCATGCTTCACATGGCTGTTAAAAATTTACAATGCTGTTCAGCTAATGTTTTCTTGACTGTTATAAGACGGCCAGTATATTGAATATAATTGGAAGAAACTACAACAAATTTTACATTAAACTGTGAAGAATTCATGGAAATTGACCAAGATATAAATTTTTAAGAATGTCGTTTTATATGAAATAAAGAAGGATTTGATAATGTGTCCGAATATTTCTTGCATGTCTCTGTATATATATACTAAAATCTATTATACATAGTAAAAATACTTAACACTAGAACATGTTTAATGTTTTGGACAAGTTGTGTCCATCATCAGAGATAAATATTTACTTGAACAATATACAAAGATGCTTTAGCATGCATAACAACTATATAAATGATTTAAGGGGTGTCTATTCTACCAATTCAGAACAAGCTGAAAAACTGTTATAATCTTCTTCCTTCAAGTTTGTAGGCGGGAAGGGGTAGTATAGTTACATTTTTGGAGGGGAGGTGCATTAACTTTGGCAATATAGCTCAAGCTTATCTAAACACCTTATCATTTAAATGGGTCTTTTTTGCATCATGTGCCTTATCTGTAATGTATAAAGGGAAAAATACTATTTAATGAAGAAAAAAGTTTTTTGAAGGGGTCTTTAACTCAAGCATATATAGCTACTGTTATTCGAAACCCCTAAAAGTTAGAAGGGTTTTTGCCTGTTTTAACATTATTTTAACTCCAGAAATATAGCTCTTGTTTCCATTTTGAAAAAAGGCACTCTGACACCCACACACTCATTTTTACTCCTAAAGTTTGGAAACATAAGACAAACCATCTCCGAGAAATAATGGTGGCAGCGGCAGAGGAAGAAGAAATGCAGCAAAATCAATATGGGCCTTTATTATATCGCTCTCCCCTTCATTTCAAGGGCAGAAAACGTTATTTACTTTGGTCTCTTTTAGAATTTGTTTAAAAATACAAATAAGGTGCACATCTATAAATACAAAATTATAAATCTTCTGTGAGGACCAACACCACCATTTATAACTGTGATTATATAACATCTAAAAAAAGTGGAGGTTTCTTCTCTTAACTAATTTCTAACAAAACAAGCAAAAATAAGAATTTTAACACGCAATGTGTCAAGGAAATCGATAAAAACAAATTTAACAAAATGTCACTAACAAAACATAAATAATGCCAAATCAATAAAAACGAGAACCTTCTGACCAAAAATCTTAAAAATCTATAACACAAATTTATGCAAATTACAAAAAAAAAAAAAAAACTTGCTATTTATCAAAAATGTGATTATGCTGTCATGGTAACCAAACATGACTTTTATTTAAAATGCATGCGAAATTGTAATTTGAAATCCATTTTACAACACATTAACAAAATGAAGCATGCCAAAACTCACCAGTGACTGATTTTAATTGGTTACCAACCATCTGTTTGGCTATAAAAGCCATCTTGTAATCAGAACGAGGAGGAAGTGCTTAAACAATGTGGCTCAATATAGATTTGGTTTTGTTTAGAGGAATTTTATTTCTTTAGAGGTCACATCAGTTTTCAAATCTGAAATTTAAAAATTAAGAATTAAGTATAAAATATAAAATGTTATCTTACCTTTAACAGACTTGATCTTGTCCCCCACTATTTGTTTGGCTATAAAGGAAGCCATCTTGTAGCACTAGCGCGGGCAGGACCACAGATCGACAAACAACAGAAATATGTGGAAATATAATAATTATAGCTTATGTATACATGTATGAATCTGTATAAACAGGCAGACTCACGTACTGTACCTGAAACAAAACAATAAGTAAAAAATGTACTAACAAAATACCACAAAAACAACTTAAAACAAACACCTGCAACTTAAAACAAAGGCCTGCATTTCTGTATATTTTGACTGCTAGTCACAGCACATTGATAAAAATAACTAAAAATCAAGTAAAATGGAAAGCGATCCATTTGTACCCTCCACTAAAAATTTAATTTTGACTGAAAAAAAGTTTCAAAATGACAGATTCAAGTCATTTTGAACATTTCTGTGAAAAATGATTTTTCAAAAATTTTACATAGAATATAATGGGAAAGGGGTACAAAAGGAACTCTTACCTGTAAAAAAATGTAAAAAACTGGAAAACAGAACAATTTTCACTTAAATAAGTAAAAAAAAAATGGAATGGAGAAATGGTGTTTTATGCCCCAGTCAAGATTCTTTTGCCTATAAGGAGACAGTCAGTTCTGGAACAGAGAAAGAAACCTGAGTATGCAGAGAAAACCATCAGCCTTTGGCTAGGGCACTGACAAGTTTTATCACACTAGAATCTGACTGAATGGGAATTGACACCTAGGCAGTGCGAGGCTCTGTGACTACTTACCGGTAATAAAGACTGTAGGGACTTGGAAAGTAATACAAGTGTACTCATGTAATTTGAGTCTTCTTCTTCATTACAAAGTGACAAAAAGTGTGATATAACAGAGTGGTTTCATGTTTTTATACAGATTTATAACATACTAAATTGTGTGATGAAAGGTGACAAAGGGAGAAGAAACAAATAATCCTACTGTCTGTTTACTCTCCTGCAGAGAAACAAACAACGCAAATATTTCACAGGTTTTCAACGGCATGGTTAAAAATCAATTATCTTTTACTTACAAGTCGTTGTTAAAAATCCTAATTTCAATCTAATCCATGCATTATAACTCCTTTAATATACCAAAACATATTTTGGAAGGGTGTTTACAATAGTAACACATTGACAAAATGGTGGTGTCTTTCATGTGACATAATAATGACAGAAGAATTTATTATTGACGTAGGTGAGTAAGGGTACAATGAAAGGTAGCTCAAAAGTCGGGTTAAGTTTAAAAGTTTCAATATACATAATTTTTTTCAAAGCTTGAAAATGCAGAAAAAAGTTCACTTTAATATTTTATTAAATCAATTTAGGTCAACCCAGTTACGCCAAAATCAATTCGTTTTTGAGCTGCACTAACAAATGTAAATAGTCAACTCTTCCATCATCACTACGTAACATAAAATTACCCCACCATTTCTTAAAAAATTTCATTGTAAAAACCCATCCAAGTTATATTTTGTCGAATAAAATTATATATAAAACAAGGATGGAGCAAAAACAGGAATTTTTAGTACCCACTCAGCTCATGTAAGTAAAAAAAGTATTGTTTTGTACAAGTCCTATTGAAATCTATAAAATATTTGCAATCTTGTTTTCTCTGAAAAATGTAAACAAACAATAATCATAAATAGCAAACACAAAATTGAGGCCACATGTAGATTTTAAACTCTGACAATTGTGAATCAATCATTAAATGGCAATCTCTGGACAGACCTTTCTGATGTCAAAACTGAAAATAATATTTGAAAACAGCCAATGCCAACATAAACAATAATGTAGTAAGGTTTTAGATTAGAGCCAAATAGAAACTTAAGTATTAAAGACTATCAACAGATAAAATACCCTCAATTATACAATGCACCTGACATGGAAAAATGTCAAGAAATTATATACACATTTTTTTATATGAATCCAATGTTTGAACTTATCTAAAATTCACGATCAAACCCATCATCATATCAATCAATAACTATAAATAATTCTAATTGAAGAAAGAAAGTTTCAAGTGCAAAACAAGTACCCAATAATATATAACTGAATATTTCAGATTCAGACAAAATTAAGTATTTACTGAAAAACTGCTAAATATCTAATGAATAATTCAGCAATGTTTAACACAGTGTAAAATTCAGGTAAAATTCAGCAATAATAGTATATTTGGCATTCAGCAAGATTCAGCCCTTAATTCAGGTAAAATTTAGCAATAATAGTATATTTGGCATTCAGCAAGATTCAGCCATTAATTCAGGTAAAATTTAGCAATAACAGTATATTTGGCATTCAGCAAGATTCAGCCCTTAATTCAGGTAAAATTTAGCAATAATAGTATATTTGGCATTCAGCAAGATTCAGCCATTAATTCAGGTAAAATTTAGCAATAATAGTATATTTGGCATTCAGCAAGATTCAGCCCTTAATTCAGGTAAAATTTAGCAATAATAGTATATTTGGCATTCAGCAAGATTCAGCCCTTAATTCAGGTAAAATTTAGCAATAACAGTATATTTGGCATTCAGCAAGATTCAGCCATTAATTCAGGTTAAATTCAGCAATAATAGTATATTTGGCATTCAGCAAAATTCATCCATCAATTTAGGTTAAATTCAGCAATGATAGTATATTTGGCATTCAGCAAAATTCATCCATCAATTTAGGTTAAATTCAGCAATAATAGTATATTTGGCACTCAGCAAAATTCATCCATCAATTTAGGTTAAATTCAGCAATAATAGTATATTTGGCATTCAGCAAAATTCATCCATCAATTTAGGTTAAAGTCAGCAATAATAGTATATTTGGCATTCAGCAAAATTCATCCATCAATTTAGGTTAAATTCAGCAATAATAGTATATTTAGCATTCAGCAAAATTCAGGAATCAATACTGACAAAAACTCAGCCAAGCATTCAGCAATAAAATTTGGTGAGGTAGCCAATACAATCAAGAACACAACGCAATACAAGTTAATGATAAATAAACAACTAAATAAGACAATTCTTTGGAACACTAATTATAAAACTTCCAATTTATGAGGAGCACTGGAATAAATTTCAATGGTGTAGTTGTGACATTAACTGTTACAGTGTTATTGGAGGATCCCAAACCATTCCACTCACTTAACAGCCAGCACTGGTCAATAAATAACCAAAATCCAAAAATTACAAATAACTCTAATATTACCAAACAAGAAACCAATGGTCCTACATGTATATATTTGTAAACAAGAGGCCCATGGGCCTTAACACTCACCTGCGACCTTGACCTTTGAACCCATGAGCTTCATTCAAATATCAAAATGATAATTAGGCCAATATTCTAATATACATCCCTATACAAAAAGTTTATAGTTTTTGAGATAAATAATCATTTCAGTACTTGTTTGTATCTGTGATCTTGACATTTGAACCCATGCCCTTCATTCATATATCAAAATGACCATTGTGCCAGTACCAACAATATTCTAATATACATCCCTATACAAAAAGTTTATAGTTTTTGAGATAAATAATCATTTCAGAATGTTTAAATCTGTGACCTTGACCTTTGAACCCATAGCCTTCATTCATATATTAAAATGGTTGTTAGGCTAATACCTACAATATTCTAATACACATGCATATACAAAAAGTTAATAGTTTTCAAGATAATTAACCATTCAGGTATTCATTCGCATCTGTGACCTTGACCTTTGAACCCATGACCTTCATTCATATATCAAAGATCGTTAGGATAATACCTAAAATATTCTAATATACATGCCTATACAAAAAGTCTATAGTTTTTTAGATAAATAATCATTTCAGTACTTGTTTACATCTGTGACCTTGACCTTTGAACTCATGACCTTTATTCATATATCAAAATGACCATTGGGCCATTACCTACAATATTCTAATATACATGCCTATACAAAAAG
Source organism: Anadara kagoshimensis (assembly GCA_021292105.1). Lineage (NCBI taxonomy): Eukaryota > Metazoa > Mollusca > Bivalvia > Arcoida > Arcidae > Anadara > Anadara kagoshimensis. The sequence goes on from CM037857.1 coordinate 20,854,868, forward strand.
TTCATAGTTTTGCAGATAATTAACTATTTTGGTAAACTTGTACATCTGTGACCTTGACCTTTGAACCCATGACTTTAATCGATATATCAAAATGATCATCATGTCAATACCTACAATTAACCAAAAATCCTACATCATTATCACCAGAAATGTTCAAAAAATAGCATTTTTTATCAAAGGTCAAAAACTGGGACATGACCTTCACCTTTGACCTTGACATCTATCGGAAGAAAATCGCAAGACAAGATCAACAGTGAAAACTCCATACAATTATCTTCAGCCATTATGAAGTTATAACAATAAATGTCTCATTTTAAAAATTACATAATGTTATGCAAAAAACGCGTAACCTATTTTTCGTCCAATTTTCATGAAAAACACAATTTTAATGTATCTAGGTATCCTGAATCAAAAAATCTAATCAAAATTTGCCTGCACCTTTTGGTTTCAGAGAAGAAGATTTTTTTGTCTTTTGGCTATTTATAGTAACGGCAGCCATATTGTTGGGCGTGGTCAAACCCCGAACAAAATTTTGAAAGCCTGTTACCCAGGCATAATAACCACCAAGTTTCATCAAATTTGGCTCAGTAATTTTGGAGAAGAAGATTAAAATGTAAAGTTTACGCACGACACACGACGGATGACGAACGACGGACGGTGATAGATAGCAATAGCTCATCTGAGCCTTTCGGCTCAAGTGAGCTAAAAATTAAGACATTTTAAATTGTATTTATTTATCTCAGTAGACAAAAATTGTGTATTATTGTCTGAAATATACTATTGTCTAAATTTGCTGCTAGGTAAAATTTGAAATTCCTCAAAAACTAAGGTATACTCTCTCATGCAAAGTATTTCTTTAGCTAAATTTGGTAAAATATATTTTGGATCTTTGGGTATCTTTTAAACATCTTGAAAACAATTTTGGTTTCATAATTTTGGCCCAAGCTCTACTGATGAGGTATTGTATTCTGAAACTGCTGTCTAGTGCTGTAAAATTAAAACTGGTATTATATGTAATATAATTCTTATAACATGTATATTCAACAAGTGAATCCTGCTGTCATTAGGGAATAGTTATATCAAACCAACATAATCTGTTTACTACAAGTTTTAGTGTTACATATTAAACTCGTTACATAATCACTTGTTTGTAAATGATGTTATTTAATAAAAATTTGATATTCTTAAACATAAAATACTTTGTTGGATACCATATATCATTTTGCAGAATGTATCAATTATTTAAATTTAAGTGTGGTGTTTGTGGGCAACATATAAAATATTAAGTGTCAATTATATTGATTCCAGTCTCCCACTCATGTACTTCAGATAAAATTGTGTTACATAAAAATAATAAGTTTACACATATATAAAAACACTTGTTTTATTATTTTTTTACACTATTTTATAATACATGCAGTAATGAAACAAGTTTAAATGAGAGAGAGAGAGAGAGAGAGAGAGACTGCTATGTGAAACATTTACAGACATCCAGATAAAGAAGTGATTGTACTCTTGGTCTCATCAATTGTACATGAATATGGTTCACATTTTGGTGATATAATGCTTTGAATGCTTCATTTTAAGTTGTTTTAATATTAAATATTTATAAAATAAATTGGTTAGAATCCTAAAAGCAACTTAAACAGCAACCTTAATTTATTGATATTCTGTCCAGTGCTTGTCTTAAGTCAGAAGGTGTCATCAGAAATCTAATCAGAAATCTCAATATGTTTCAGCCTGTCTTATTCTGTTTCTGTTACTGTGAAGTGTTATTGGTTTTATTGGTAATTCTGATATAAATTTAATTTTCATCATGTAAAATGTAAACAAAAAACCCTTCAAGAAAGACTTCAGGTGCAGATTAAAAAACATTATAATTAATTTCATGTCTATAAGAATGTTTTATGGATTTACGACAGCTCTTCAGCAAATTTCTAATTATCCCGATTGCCACATTAGTCTGATAATTGATATGCTTCTCACAGCCAGCTCACACTGTAACACGAAGCTTAAATTGCTTGTCATGTTACTGAGAACACTTTACACAAAAGCACTAATAATGTGTTACAATTTTCTTAAAAGCACACTTTATAAACAGATCTTTTTGAAAATCAATACACATTTCATTATTAAACCTCAAGTGAAACCTTTCAATATGATTAATCAAGAAGTATTATAACAATCGTGTAACACTAACAAATGAACTTTCTCTATTATTTACAAGAAACTGAAAAATTCAAGCAAAATATTTTATGATTTCCTTACTTTTTTATCATCATATCATGTATTTCTTAACCATTTTAAATTTGATTTAATATTTTATTTTTTTATATTTTAATGAAGAAAAAAAAAATTTCATTTCCAAAATTTAAGTGATTTAATAAAAGGTTAAGAAGTACAAAAATATAATTTTATGAAAATATTCCAAAACAGAAAACAGATAAATTAGAGTGAAGTAGAGTAATGGTGTTTGCCCAAGTCAAGATTTAATCATGTATATTGAGTCAATTCTTGGATGTGTGTGCCCAAGTCAAGATTTAATTATGTATATTGAGTCAGTTCTAGGATGTGTGTGCCCAAGTCAAAATTTAATCATGTATATTGAGTCAATTCTTGGATGTGTGTGCCCAAGTCAAGATTTAATCATGTATATTGAGTCAGTTCTTGGATGTGTGTGCCCAAGTCAAGATTTAATCATGTATATTGAGTCAGTTCTAGGATGTGTGTGCCCAAGTCAAGATTTAATCATGTATATTGAGTCAGTTCTAGGATGTGTGTACCCAAGTCAAGATTTAATCATGTATATTGAGTCAGTTCTTGGATGTGTGTGCCCAAGTCAAGATTTAATCATGTATATTGAGTCAGTTCTAGGATGTGTTTGCCCAAGTCAAGATTGAATCATGTATATTGAGTCAGTTCTAGGATGTGTGTGCCCAAGTCAAGATGTAATCATGTATATTGAGTCAGTTCTAGGATGTGTGTACCCAAGTCAAGATTTAATCATGTATATTGAGTCAGTTCTAGGATGTGTGTGCCCAAGTCAAGATTTAATCATGTATATTGAGTCAGTTCTAGGATGTGTGTGCCCAAGTCAAGATTGAATCATGTATATCGAGTCAGTTCTAGGATGTGTGTGCCCAAGTCAAGATTTAATCATGTATATTGAGTCAGTTCTAGGATGTGTGTGCCCAAGTCAAGATTTAATCATGTATATCGAGTCAGTTCTAGGATGTGTGTGCCCAAGTCAAGATTTAATCATGTATATTGAGTCAGTTCTAGGATGTGTGCCCAAGTCAAGATTTAATCATGTATATCGAGTCAGTTCTAGGATGTGTGTGCCCAAGTCAAGATTGAATCATGTATATCGAGTCAGTTCTAGGATGTGTGTGCCCAAGTCAAGATTTAATCATGTATATTGAGTCAGTTCTAGGATGTGTGTGCCCAAGTCAAGATTTAATCATGTATATTGAGTCAGTTCTAGGATGTGTGTGCCCAAGTCAAGATTTAATCATGTATATCGAGTCAGTTCTAGGATGTGTGTGCCCAAGTCAAGATTTAATCATGTATATCGAGTCAGTTCTAGGATGTGTGTGCCCAAGTCAAGATTTAATCATGTATATTGAGTCAGTTCTAGGATGTGTGTGCCCAAGTCAAGATTTAATCATGTATATCGAGTCAGTTCTAGGATGTGTGTGCCCAAGTCAAGATTTAATCATGTATATCGAGTCAGTTCTAGGATGTGTATGCCCAAGTCAAGATTTAATCATGTATATTGAGTCAATTCTTGGATGTGTGTGCCCAAGTCAAGATTTAATCATGTATATTGAGTCAGTTCTAGGATGTGTGTGCCCAAATCAAGATTTAATCATGTATACTGAGTCAGTTCTAGGATGTGTGTGCCCAAGTCAAGATTTAATCATGTATATTAAGTCAGTTCTTGGATGGTTATGAAGTGGAATTATGGTGTTGTACATCCTAGAAAAGATCTTTCACTTATATTGAGCCAGTTAATTTAAGAATGATGTAGGAAAACCCAAGAGAAAACCACATATCTTAGTCAAGTGAGCTGACGGGCTTTCTCACATTAGGACCAGGGTATATATATGCCAGTACTTTATACCACATGGCATCTGATGCTAATTGGGTAATACAAGAATTGGGATCCTATGACCATGCTGATGAAGGTAAGCACTATAACCTTTTACTTGATTTGAGATGTTCCTACCCCAGCATTTCTGTATAAATAAATAGGTAAAAATCTACTACTCAAATCATCTATGATGATGATGATGATGATGATGATGGTGATAAAAATTGAAAAATGATCTGGTTTGATTGGAGGTGTTCATCTATATATTATCAATATGCACTGCCCTTGATCTCCAGTTTTATTGGAGATATTCATCCATAGTGTGTTTTTAATCTGTATAGCATTTTGAGGTAGTGTGTATGTGTATATATATATATATATATATATATATATATATATATATATATATAATCTCTGGTCTCTTTAGAATTATAAAACTCTTGCTTAACATAATCATTACTGCCTTGTATTGATTTTAAAACATGTAAAATTGACACTTAAAAAGGATGATGGTATAATTTTAATCAAATCAAAAACACTTGTGTCTATACAACAACTTAACTGTCTGATAAAGGTATGGATTTTTAAGCTATAACATTGAGAATGCAATATAAAAGACAAAAAGACTGAAATATTTAATGGGAAAATTGTCTGTTAATGCATCGATCATAAATAAACTTTATATTAGCTTGTAGATTATTGTATAATTTGTATAAATATTTAATGTTCATCTTTCTATCAGACAATACTAGTAGAATATAATGTATTTTAATGTAAACAGAACAGTTAGACTATAGTGTTAGGGTACATAAGGCCATGTAAAATTAATTCCTAGATTTTCATCCCTGGCTGTCCCACTTTTTTCAGACTGCCCCAGAATTTTTCATTTGTTTATTTTTGTTGTGTTCTTTAATAAAGTTACTTTCAGGCACTTTCTGTTGCCATTACTATTATTTCTTTTGAATCTGAAAAAAAAAAAATAATTCCAACAGCTGGCTTTGAAGAGCAAGTGGTTTTTTTTCAAACAGTGTTGTTACCTATTAGGATGATCATTTATAGATATTATGCCAGTGATATGAACTAAAATAAGCAATAAAATTTGATACATGTATTGTAAAACATATAGATTTACAAACTTACAAATACACACTCTCTCTTTTTTTTTCTTTACATTTGAATATAAAAATTGATAAATTTTGAATTTGATTACAGATTTGAACATAACGTAGACACACAAAAAATCCATTAACAACAGATCTTGATAATAAATAATCTTGATGAACTAATAAATAGAATCAATGAATACCCACATCTGTAATCAGTATATAAATAGTAACAATAGACAAAGAATTAAATACAATAACATACTTAACAAACTACTGTATAACCACACATATAAACAATACACAAAATCTGTATCTCCTGAAAATATACAACATGTACAATAGGAACTACCACAACAATAGACACAACAATAAACAACTTCCTATCTGCTGAATTGTAAGAACACATACAGAACTTCTTATCTGACAAAAAGTATATACATGTATATACAGTGCAACTTCCGAAAACCGGCCCTTCCAAAAACCGATCACCTCTGTATACCGAACACGCGGGGCCGGTCCCGAATTTATCCTTCTTTGTTTATATTAAAAAAAACTTCCATAAACCGGCCCCTCTGAATTCCGAATACCGGCCTTTTTTAAGTGCCGAATTTACGTTACATCTCAATATTTTGCCTCCAAAAACCGACCGTCGGGTGTCGCAATGCATCGTTGAACCGTAACGGAAAGTTATTTTCTCTTGTCAGTTCATCCAATCAGCGTGTGATAATGTACACATGTTGTACTGGTTTTAATCTAGTGCTTTCAAGCTGATGAAATAGTGTATGATAAACCTGCGTTTATTTTATTTACATTTGCATTTTGTTTATTATTTTTATTTGGGTTTTTTTTGTGAGATTAATAAATGTATTTTAAATGATATTCTTAGTTTTTCATCATTTCGAGATTTCTACCTATATAGTACCCCTCACTTGAATTAGGTCATTGGTTACCTGATCATGGTGATCAGAAATATTTAAGAAATATTTAAGAATTTTTTTTCTTTATCCAAATAAATCAGTAGATTCTATCACTAAAATATTTTTTTAAATGTGAAACTTTCAAGAATAATTTTTACTATTTAATATTTAAACGTTCCTGTCACTGGCCATACCTCGTGCACCTTGTCAACACAGGCAGATGATGAGTTGAGAGTTGAGTAATGGTGTTTAACGTCCCAGTCAAGAATATTCACTTATATCGAGACGTCGCCAGCTATAGGCGCTGATGGCATTATACAGCAGGGTTCTTTTAGCGTGCCAAGCCCACCGTGACACGGGACCTCGTTTATTTTAATTTCCCATCCGAAAGAACCATGACTTTCATTTCGTAATGCCGAGTGCTTGGCGAAAGAACAGTCACTACCCACTTTCAAGTCTTGGGTCAGACCCGGACGGGGATCGAAACCACGACCTCCCACTTACGGAGCGAGTCAACACAGGCAGCCAATTACAATATACATTTTGAGAACTGCAGTTGTAAGTATTAATCTGTCAGATGTTTAGTTTTAGATTTAAACTAAAGTTACTTGATAAAATCAAGAACGGAATTTCAGATTACAACTACGATCAATGCTAAATTTAATCCACTGACATTAACGTTTAAATGTCAAAACATAGTTTGATAAAATTCGGAAATGGATGAGATTCGGACCGGATCGGATCTACCGGATTCATAGGCCTTTTAAATACCGGTCCCTCTGAAAAACGGCCAAATTCCTCGGTCCCACGGGCGGCCGGTTTTCGGAAGTTGCACTGTATATAATTTTTTATCTGACAAAAAGTATATATAATTTCTCATCTGACAAAATGTATATATATATGTATGGATTAGAAAGACCAATCTATACAAATCATTTCAATAACATATTGATTGTAAATTCTAGTTTATTGTTATATATGTGTCACATCAATAAGTTAGTGTGTAAGACATGCATGAAAACATATTATTTATAATAAAACTAAGAAAAACAAGAATGATACAGGATTAAATGTCTTATCCAGAAAACTTAGAATAGAGGCTCAAGAGTGATACAGGATTAAATGTCTAGAGTGATACAGGATTAAATGTCTTATCCAGAAAACTTAGAATAGAGGCTCAAGAGTGATTCAGGATTAAATGTCTAGAGTGATACAGGATTAAATGTCTTATCCAGAAAACTTAGAATAGAGGCTCAAGAGTGATTCAGGATTAAATGTCTAGAGTGATACAGGATTAAATGTCTTATCCAGAAAACTCAGAAACGAGGCTCAAGAGTGATACAGGATTAAATGTCTAGAGTGATACTGGATTAAATGTCTTATCCAGAAAACTTAGAATAGAGGCTCAAGAGTGATTCAGGATTAAATGTCTAGAGTGATACAGGATTAAATGTCTTATCCAGAAAACTTAGAATAGAGGCTCAAGAGTGATACAGGATTAAATGTCTAGAGTGATACAGGATTAAATGTCTTATCCAGAAAACTTAGAATAGAGGCTCAAGAGTGATACAGGATTAAATGTCTAGAGTGATACAGGATTAAATGTCTAGAGTGATACAGGATTAAATGTCTTATCCAGAAAACTTAGAATAGAGGCTCAAGAGTGATACAGGATTAAATGTCTAGAGTGATACAGGATTAAATGTCTAGAGTGATACAGGATTAAATGTCTAGAGTGATACAGGATTAAATGTCTTATCCAGAAAACTTAGAATAGAGGCTCAAGAGTGATACAGGATTAAATGTCTAGAGTGATACAGGATTAAATGTCTTATCCAGAAAAATTAGAATAGAGGCTCAAGAGTGATACAGGATTAAATGTCTAGAGTGATACAGGATTAAATGTCTAGAGTGATACAGGATTAAATGTCTTATCCAGAAAACTTAGAATAGAGGCTCAAGAGTGATACAGGATTAAATATCTAGAGTGATACAGGATTAAATGTCTAGAGTGATACAGGATTAAATGTCTAGAGTGATACAGGATTAAATGTCTTATCCAGAAAACTCAGAATAGAGGCTCAAGAGTGATACAGGATTAAATGTCTAGAGTGATACAGGATTAAATGTCTTATCCAGAAAACTTAGAATAGAGGCTCAAGAGTGATTCAGGATTAAATGTCTAGAGTGATACAGGATTAAATGTCTTATCCAGAAAACTTAGAATAGAGGCTCAAGAGTGATTCAGGATTAAATGTCTAGAGTGATACAGGATTAAATGTCTTATCCAGAAACTTAGAATAGAGGCTCAAGAGTGATACGGGATTAAATGTCTAGAGTGATACTGGATTAAATGTCTTATCCAGAAAACTTAGAATAGAGGCTCAAGAGTGATACAGGATTAAATGTCTTATCCAGAAAACTTAGAATAGAGGCTCAAGAGTGATTCAGGATTAAATGTCTAGAGTGATACAGGATTAAATGTCTTATCCAGAAAACTCAGAATAGAGGCTCAAGAGTGATACAGGATTAAATGTCTAGAGTGATACTGGATTAAATGTCTTATCCAGAAAACTTAGAATAGAGGCTCAAGAGTGATACAGGATTAAATGTCTAGAGTGATACTGGATTAAATGTCTTATCCAGAAAACTCAGAATAGAGGCTCAAGAGTGATACAGGATTAAATGTCTAGAGTGATACAGGATTAAATGTCTTATCCAGAAAACTTAGAATAGAGGCTCAAGAGTGATACAGGATTAAATGTCTAGAGTGATACAGGATTAAATGTCTTATCCAGAAAACATAGAATAGAGGCTCAAGAGTGATACAGGATTAAATGTCTAGAGTGATACAGGATTAAATGTCTTATCCAGAAAACTTAGAATAGAGGCTCAAGAGTGATACAGGATTAAATGTCTAGAGTGATACAGGATTAAATGTCTAGAGTGATACAGGATTAAATGTCTAGAGTGATACAGGATTAAATGTCTTATCCAGAAAACTTAGAATAGAGGCTCAAGAGTGATACAGGATTAAATGTCTTATCCAGAAAACTTAGAATAGAGATTGTAAATTTTCAAACTTTGCATATGTTCCATCACTCAGGCAATGACAGCAACAGTTTGTCAGATCAGCAAGTTTTTTTTTAAATATACAAAGAGATTGGAATGTCATTTAACTATTTTATTTATTTTATAAAATTATTTTGCCACCTATATTTAGCTGAAGTTAAGACTTGTTGTAAATTGGTGTGGAGTAATGGAGTTTTGTGTCCCAGTCAAAATTCTTTCATATATACAAAGACCAGTTCTGGGATGGTGGAGGAAATTGATGGGATGAAGAAAACCATTGACCTTTGTCAAGTAAACTGCAGACAAACTTTCTAACACTAGGATCTACCTTAAACTGGATTTAAACCCAGGCATTGTGAGAGGCACTGTGATCTTTAAGCCAGTGGTTTAAAGCACCGGGGGCTAAAAAAAATTTAATTAACAGTATTTAATTTTCAAAATAAACATGCATCAGTGTTATATTGCAAAGAAGAGCAAGCAAAGAACCAAAATCCCATCTAAAATTTCCACAAACTGACATGCTCCAATAAAACAATTTGCCTTAGTTCGGTTTAATGTTTTCCAAAAATTAACTGATTAAAAAGGAAAAAAATATGTCTTAACTGCATGAAATAACATGAAAACCCACTAAAATCACTATGGTAACCATGTGTTTGTCTTACTTAGAGAACACAAAATAAATTATCAAATAAATTATCAAACTGGGATTTGTACAAAATTAATTTTGCGAAACACTTAATAACTACAATATACCACAGCTCCTAAAGGATTTATAGAAGGCAACACTACTTGAACAGAATAGATTTAACTGATAAGCATTTGATCAAAATATTGAGGCATCTGATAACTAAAATAACAAAAAAACCACAAAATACTAATGGGTTGAGTTGAGTAATGGTGCAGAAATTTTGCCTGTGCGTTGCACTGATGGCATTATCCAGCAGGGTTCTTTATTATGCTACACCTACCGTGACATGGGACCTCGTTTATTTTAAGGTTCCCATTCAAAAGAACCATGACTTTCCTTTTGCAATGCAGAGTTCTTGGCAAAAGAACAATCACTACCCACTTTCAAGTCTCGGGTCAGACCGACTGGGGTTTGAACCTACGACTTCCCACTTACGGAGCAAGCACTCTACCAACTGAGCTACCACAATGGTAAAATACTAATGAGTACAGTTGTCATCAATTTTATTTTCTTATTCTTTAATATAACCTCCTTAAAAGTTGATTATCTCAAATTAAGCCAGGCCAGAGAGAAAACTAAAATTTCAGCTTATGATTTTGGTTACAGAGAATATATCAATGTGGGCTACTATAGACAATGATATAAAGAGAGATAATTACATTATGGTTTGATGGTTTAACAGTAAAGTTAGTGAAACAAGAATCACCCACACAACCATATAAACATCAACATTTACACATTTTGCCTAATTTTAAAAGCCTCTACTTATGCACATAGTCTACTGATAGAAACTTACCAATTTTGTTATTTTCATTGAATTATTTGCTTTGTTTAAAGAGCTACATCAATCAAATTCACAATTAATATCAGCGACTGTCTGTATTATCCCTTGTGGTGCTGGTTTTTACACCTGCTTACTAACGTGTCTCTCTTGTTAAAATCAATCAGTGAAACAGAACACTGTCAATCTAGCATAAGTCAATAAAAACCTTACTACTATGACAGTCTATACATATCATCCCAGCTCACAAGTGGTGCTTGTATTCACACCTGCTACCTATAACATTGTCTCCCTCCTGTAAAATTGTGTCCCTGTTCTCAGATTAATTAGTAAATATATCACAATCTAGCCTGTACCATTAATTCAGACTCCTACATCAACCTTAATAAAACAATAAATTAGTTACATGTACATAGTACAACTACTGTATAGTATATATCTATACACAGTATAGTCCCAAATCAATATCTATATAACATCCCAAGAACAAAAAAAAAATCAATTCTTCGCCTACCAGTGAGAGTTGGTCAGTCAGTCTACAGTCATCTTAATGGTATATACTGGTACTAATAGGAAGTACCTTGCTGTTATTAAGACCATCTTCTGTCAATAAACCACTCTTCTATATATAATTTAATCACTGAATTTTAATTCATATTAACATTTTATTCAAATATAGAGTATAAATTTCATCATTTTATTTTTTAAAATCATTACTTTTTTATCTCTATATGAAAATTGTTTGGATGACTGTTACAAACAAAAGTATTTTCAATTGCTTAAGTTATATTTTATGTTTCTCCAATACTTTCTATGTAAAAAAAACTTTTTTCCTGGAATGGATTTGATAAAATGTTTTACATTACTTTTTTTGTCATACAGTCCAAACTACCTTAAAGGCCACTTCGATTTAAGGGCCACCTGCTTATAAAGGCCAGTAGAATTGTATCCCAAGTGTTCTTTATTCATATTATTTAAACCTGTATATAAAGGCGACCTGCCCATAACAGCCACTTTTACTGGCCCCTTGGGTGGCCTTTATAGACAGGTTTTACTCTATATTTTATATTTACAATTACATTGATCCTAAACCAGATAATCTCTGATCTTCTAATCTTAACATTGTCACATTATATAACATGACAAATTATCTGATGCCATTAGATGTACAGGTCTGCCATTGATCTGACAGAGTACACAGTGAGTAGATTCTAATATCAAGGTTGTTTCAACAGATATAATGAAAAGGGTAACATCAACATGATGTGTTCAACTATTGATGTGATTTAAACTAATTCATGTTTATATAGATGGTAATGACCTAATGATGAACATTATTGAACATTTAGACTTGCTGAACATTTCTGAACAATAAGACTTGCTAATAACTACTGAACAATTAGACTTACTGATAACTTCTGAACAATTATACTTCCTGATAACTACTGAACAATTAGACTTGCTGATCACTTTTGAACAATTAGACTTGCTAATAACTTCTGAACAATTAGACTTGCTAATAACTACTGAACAATTAGACTTGCTGATAACTTCTGAACAATTAGACTTGCTAATAACTACTGAACAATTAGACTTGCTGAACATTTCTGAACAATAAGACTTGCTAATAACTTCTGAACAATTAGACTTTCTAATAACTACTGAACATTTAGACTTGCTGAACATTTCTGAACAATAAGACTTGCTAATAACTACTGAACAATTAGACTTACTGATCACTTCTGAACAATTAGACTTGCTAATAACTTCTGAACAATTATACTTCCTGATAACTACTGAACGATTAGACTTGCTAATCACTTCTGAACAATTAGACTTGCTAATAACTTCTGAACAATTAGACTTGCTAATAACTACTGAACAATTAGACTTACTGATCACTTCTGAACAATTAGACTTGCTAATAACTTCTGAACAATTATACTCCCTGATAACTACTGAACAATTAGACTTGCTAATAACTACTGAACAATTAGACTTGCTGATAACTTCTGAACAATTACCATTATTAAGTAGCAACTACCTTTTTTTCAATGTTTTAACATACAACAATCAATTTGATTCAAACCCATAACACTTAGTTAAAAGGGGCCTTGGTGACTAAGTGTTCTAGTTAAAAGAGGCCTTGGTGACTAAGTGTTCTAGTTAAAAGGGGCCTTGGTGACTAAGTGTTCTAGTTAAAAGGGGCCTTGGTGACTAAGTGTTCTAGTTAAAAGGGGCCTTGGTGACTAAGTGTTCTAGTTAAAAGGGGCCTTGGTGACTAAGTGTTCTAGTTAAAAGGGGCCTTGGTGACTAAGTGTTCTAGTTAAAAGGGGCCTTGGTGACTAAGTGTTCTAGTTAAAAGAGGCCTTGGTGACTAAGTGTTCTAGTTAAAAGGGGCCTTGGTGACTAAGTGTTCTAAAGCGGTTGTAGTCTTAAAGGTCAGAGTGATCTCACTAGCTACATTCTTATCACACTAAGTAAGTTTATCAGTTTACTTGCTGATGGCCAGTGATTTTCTCCAGGTACCATAGTTTTCTCCACAATCCAAGAATGGAAATGAAAGAATCTTGATAAGGTATAAAACTCAATTAATTCACTTCTTTCCGAGTTAAAAGCTACCAGTTTTAAATATGGGGTGTAAAACTCAATTACTCCACACCTTTCCGAGTTAAAAGCTACCAGTTTTAAATATGGGGTGTGTAAAACTCAATTACTCCACACCTTTCCGAGTTAAAAGCTACCAGTTTTAAATATGGGGTGTAAAACTCAATTACTCCACACCTTTCCGAGTTAAAAGCTACCAGTTTTAAATATGGGGTGTAAAACACCATTACTCCACTCCTTTCCGAGTTAAAAGCTACCAGTTTTAAATATGGGTGTAAAACTCAATTACTCCACACCTTTCCGAGTTAAAAGCTACCAGTTTTAAATATGGGGTGTAAAACACCATTACTCCACACCTTTCCGAGTTAAAAGCTACCAGTTTTAAATATGGGGTGTAAAACTCAATTACTCCACACCTTTCCGAGTTAAAAGCTACCAGTTTTAAATATGGGGTGTAAAACACCATTACTCCACTCCTTTCCGAGTTAAAAGCTACCAGTTTTAAATATGGGGTGTAAAACTCAATTACTCCACACCTTTCCGAGTTAAAAGCTACCAGTTTTAAATATGGGGTGTAAAACACCATTACTCCACTCCTTTCCGAGTTAAAAGCTACCAGTTTTAAATATGGGGTGTAAAACTCAATTACTCCACACCTTTCCGAGTTAAAAGCTACCAGTTTTAAATATGGGGTGTAAAACTCAATTACTCCACACCTTTCCGAGTTAAAAGCTACCAGTTTTAAATATGGGGTGTAAAACTCAATTACTCCACACCTTTCCGAGTTAAAAGCTACCAGTTTTAAATATGGGGTGTAAAACACCATTACTCCACTCCTTTCCGAGTTAAAAGCTACCAGTTTTAAATATGGGGTGTAAAACTCAATTACTCCACACCTTTCCGAGTTAAAAGCTACCAGTTTTAAATATGGGGTGTAAAACACCATTACTCCACACCTTTCCGAGTTAAAAGCTACCAGTTTTAAATATGGGGTGTAAAACTCAATTACTCCACACCTTTCCGAGTTAAAAGCTACCAGTTTTAAATATGGGGTGTAAAACTCAATTACTCCACACCTTTCCGAGTTAAAAGCTACCAGTTTTAAATATGGGGTGTAAAACACCATTACTCCACACCTTTCCGAGTTAAAAGCTACCAGTTTTAAATATGGGGTGTAAAACTCAATTACTCCACACCTTTCCGAGTTAAAAGCTACCAGTTTTAAATATGGGGTGTAAAACTCAATTACTCCACACCTTTCCGAGTTAAAAGCTACCAGTTTTAAATATGGGGTGTAAAACTCAATTACTCCACACCTTTCCGAGTTAAAAGCTACCAGTTTTAAATATGGGGTGTAAAACTCAATTACTCCACACCTTTCCGAGTTAAAAGCTACCAGTTTTAAATATGGGGTGTAAAACACCATTACTCCACTCCTTTCCGAGTTAAAAGCTACCAGTTTTAAATATGGGGTGTAAAACTCAATTACTCCACACCTTTCCGAGTTAAAAGCTACCAGTTTTAAATATGGGGTGTAAAACACCATTACTCCACACCTTTCCGAGTTAAAAGCTACCAGTTTTAAATATGGGGTGTAAAACTCAATTACTCCACACCTTTCCGAGTTAAAAGCTACCAGTTTTAAATATGGGGTGTAAAACACCATTACTCCACACCTTTCCGAGTTAAAAGCTACCAGTTTTAAATATGGGGTGTAAAACACCATTACTCCACTCCTTTCCGAGTTAAAAGCTACCAGTTTTAAATATGGGGTGTAAAACACCATTACTCCACACCTTTCTAAATTAAAAGCTACTAGTTGTTGATAACTTGTATAAGATACACAAGTTCAGAAGGTACAACAAATACAGTAACACCACTAATGTCATAGTATATCTTATAACTATGATCCATTAAACTCAATAACATGTAATTGTATACATATCCAGGTACATCAAACAAATCATTACATGTTGTTCTGTTTTTCATCCCTTTTACTACAGAGTATAATAGATAATTATGCCACAGATTAACCACAATTTTAAAATGCTATAGTTAAACATGAGATTATAAATTGTCTTAATGTACAAGATTGGATTTCTCTTTGATTACATTTATGTGGTTGCCTTTTTACAATATAAAGGTTAAACTGTTACACAATGTGAAGATTATATAATCCATGCCATACCGGTACTTTATCACTTAAGTAATTCCTTTTCAGGTTATTATAGGGAACAAAGTAATGAGACTTATCTGGAACCGTTTTATTGAATTGAGTCAAGAACTTATATCAATACATCACCAGCTATAGGTAAAGTGCCAGAAACTTTTACCTTGCAGAGCACTCAGGGTAATGTGCAAGGAGGGGTCTTTTATGTGCCACGTCTGCAGTGAGACACAGGGCATTAGCTTAAGAAATTCCTTTTCAGGTTATAGGTAACAAAGTGATGAGACTTACTGTTTTATTAAATTGAGTCAAAAACTTATATCAATACATTGCCAGCTATAGGTAAAGTGCCAGAAACTTTTACCTTGCAGAGCACTCAGGGCAATGTGCAAGGAGGGGTTTTTCATGTGCAATGTCTGCAGTGAGACACAGGGCATCAATTTTTGAGGTTATTTCTGAAGTGACTTTAATTCTAAATGGTGATTGTTTAATGAAAGAACAGTAACTACCTGCCTAAAAAATGAACCCACAACCTCTCACATACAAACTAGCTACCATAGTGGTCTTGTATTGAAAAAACTCTCACACTGATAATTATAGTGGTCTTGTATGGAAAGAACTCTCACACTGATAATTAAAAATTATACAAACATTAACGTGAATACTTTGTTTCATTTAGGCAACTGACAGTTACCAAATTTTGATATTATAACCCTGAATGAGTTGCATTTATTTTACTGTCCAATAGAAACAATTGGCTCAGATGTTGTACCAGGCTATTCTAAATTAAAAGGTGGATAAAATTATAAGATGGGACAGTGGAACTTTAAAAAACTACGGTATATATCCTTCACTGGTTCCTTTAGGTGGCCTTTATAGACAGATTTGGTTGTACATTCAAGTGTTACCAAAATGTATCTATGAAAGATTGTTCTTTTGGTTTCAGGTTTATTCAAATAAATTGAGATGAAGATATGACATATACCAGGCTATTCTAAAATTAAAAGGTGGATAAGATTATAAGATAGGACAGTGGAATTGGTTTTCAATCACCATATCTCCTTTATCTCTACTGTTCTGGAAGTAAGTTTTTCAGTCAGTCTCTTACCAAAAAGATAATATGTTTAATGTCCCAGTCAAAAATATTTCACTTATATCGAGACATCACCAGCTATAGTCAAAGATGCAGAAATTTTGCCTGTGTGTTGCAATAATGGCATTATACAGCAGGATTCTTTAGCATGCCAAGCCAACCTTGACATGGGACCTCATTTATTTCAAGTTCCCATCCCAAAGAACCATGACCTTCATTTCGTAATGCTTAGTACTTGGCAAAAGAACAGTCACTACCCACTTTCAAGTCTTGGGTCAGACCGGGCTGGGGATCAAGCCCAAGACCTCCCACTTATGGAGCGAGCACTCTACCAACTGAGCTACCACAATGGTTTATGGAACTGTGCTACACTATACAGTATTGTCTTGGGAGTATAGTGCCTGAGCCAAAGTCTATACTGTAGTAGCAGAAAGTCCCTCAGGAAAACATAATACTGTATATATAGTACATGTAGTACATCAAATGACACTATAGAATACAGTAGGTATATGATAGATTACATTCTGTGGAGCATTGAAATAAATAAATGACATAAACATATGTGCTATATACACAAACAGGTCGATAAACCACAAACTGATCTTCACTTGATAATTAATTACGCCATAATCCAGTTTTTATCAAACAAAATCCATGTAATTAGTACATGAGTACTTGACAGTATTCAGGAAAAACAAGGCCACTTCATGCATCAATATAGAAACTTAATGAATTGACTTGAGTAATGGTATTTAACATCCCAGTCAAGAACATTTCACTTATACTGAGGTGTGGCCAGCTATGGGCAAAGGTGCAGAAATTTTGCCTTTGTTTTGCACTGATCGCATTATACAACAGGGTTCTTCATTGCGCCATGCCACCTCATTTATTTTAAGTTCCCATCCAAAAGGACCATGATTTTGACTTTGTAAGCTGAGTGCTTAGCAAAAGAACCGTCATTACCCACTTTCAAGTCTTGGGTCGGACCCGGTTAGGGTTCGAAACCCACGACCTCCCACTTACGTCGCGAGCCCCCTACCAACGAATACATGAGAATTAAGGGTGGAAAATATCAACATTTTAGTGAGTGCCTTGAAAATTAGGAAAAAAAAGATCAACATCTCATTTGAAGCCCTGACAAATTAGAGTAGACAATTTCAAAATCTTGTGGCTTCAAATTTAATTCGGGTGGAGATTATCTAAATTCTATTGCGTCTTTGACAAGTCGAGGATACAGCCAAACCTTGGCAGGATTATTGGGGTTACAAACTTTTACAAAATTCATTATTATGTTAAACATCTGAGGTCTACAATATTATCACCGTTATTAAGTAGTGGACCATGTACATAAGGACCAACTGAATTCAAAGACACCTTTAGCAGCCAAGTAACCTGGCAGAAATGAACAGTAGATTTAATTCATTGTGACAAAATTTTTTAAATGAACATGATTATGTTGACACACTAAAACACAAACATTTATTTTAATCAAGTAGTTATGATTTGGTTCTTTCAAACATTTTGAATGTCATCAATTTATTTGAACAAACCTGAACCTAAAAGAACCATGTTTCGTAGATACCATTTGGTAAAACCTGACTGTGCAATCAAATTTATCTATAAAGTTCAACTAAGGGAACAAGTAAAAGTGGCCTTTCTTGGAAGTTGACCTTTATAATCATAGAAGGCAATGGGGATAAATTTAAAAGCAGGTGGTCCTTATATATAGGTGGCCTTTAAGATATGTTTGACTACAATTTGTTGATGCTTTTCAGCATTGTAAACAGCACATGGCCTTGGTAAAACTAAACGGCACATGACCCCTGTAAAGCTAAACAGCTCATAGCCCTGACAAATTTAATCCAATTGACTTCATCATTTAACACTACAGATGCAAAACAAACTGTAAGGAACTAAACAGTTAAACAAATCAATACTTGACAGTTCTGGTGAGAATTTCCTTTTAATCATTGAATCATACCTCAGAGCTGATCTAGGTTTGGGTGATTCGAGGTAGAAATTTACCATTCAGACATGTAAACAGTATTCTTGTGATTTTTTAAATTATATTTTTGATCAAATGAAATGCACATCTTATTTTTAAATAAATAAAAAGCACTCAACCATCCATAATGGATTATTATCCTATCTGAGTTGATACAAAATGACATATTGCTATCATCTGAGTAATAGATTATCTAGCTCCCTCCCAGTTGTACAACTTCCTGTTTGCCTTTTCTACTGCTGGTTCCAATCTATTAAAAGAAGACTTGTATTGCTGTTTATCAATCAGCTTAAGACTTATTTACTGTCATATGCCCTAAAACCTTAAAAAAATCAATGTGGCACTGTATTTTGATAAATGTTTTATAGAACTCACAAGTGACATATTAATGAGTCTAGTGGTGAACAATGCGGAAACCATACACTTTATTAATCTATATTCTACAAAACAAAGCC
The DNA here is from genome assembly GCA_021292105.1 of Anadara kagoshimensis. Taxonomy (NCBI): domain Eukaryota; kingdom Metazoa; phylum Mollusca; class Bivalvia; order Arcoida; family Arcidae; genus Anadara; species Anadara kagoshimensis. The sequence goes on from CM037857.1 coordinate 20,873,852, forward strand.
ATTATCCACTGTAGTGAATTAAAAGAAAGTGACAAAATAAATTACCAAACTTTGCATCATGACCATATAAATAGTGTTAATTACACTGTAACCATAGTAACAGTTTGATAGGTAATTTCCTGAGACCTGTCATCAGAAATCTGGATTCCCAGTTGGGCGTTCAAATAATAACTATGAGCCGGAATAAAATGTTTCTTTGCTCAAGCGTAAGATTTATATTACACATAGTATTTAAGTGAGATTGGCAGATAAAGTGAGATATAAAAGATCAAGGTGTTTTGATAACACTTCAGTAGCACAGTTGGTAGAGTGCTCGCTCCATATGTTGGAGGTTGGGGTTAAAATCCTAGCCAGGTCTGACCAAAACTTGAAAGTCAATGGCCTTACAAACTGATTCCCCATATCATGGTAGCAATGCATGCAAAGAAACCCTAACAGAACATACTGCAAAGTAATGTTTTCAAATCTAGAATGGTGGAATTGGCTTTAAGTCTATGAGTAATTTATCTGTTTATTCACTAAAGTATTAGCCATGGCATGATTATTGATAAGGCTGACACTTCAATATCCATTGCAATAGAAATAAAGAATATCAGAAGGTCTTAAAAAAGAAAATATGTAGTAACCACTGATCAAAGGATGGTCCAACTCAATAACTGACCCAGATCAATGATTGGTCTGATAGGAGTTGTTGTTGAATGTTGCTTAACGTCACATAAGCAATTTTTCAACTATTCTCAACGAGAACTACTTTATTAATCGCTATGAATTAATCTATGAACAAGTTTGTGCATGCAACTTTAACGGGCTAGCTCACAAGGTCAGTATGCCACAGAAACGCATACTACTTACCCAGTGAAATTGTACTGACACCAGGTGAACCAGTAAAGGCCAACAGCAAGGAAAATTAACTTTCCCACATGTTGTCTGAGCAGGGCTCAAACTGACAAGGGTGAGAGACCCTGGATTTATAGACCGAAGTCTTATCCATTAGGCCACCACGGCCTAATTGGTCTGATAGAGATACTAGTAATGTGTCCTCAGCAATTACTGGTCAGTTGTTTTACCCGTCTAGGTTTACTCTATCTGTAGTGACCATTGATCAATTCTTCAGTGATTACTGGTTAGATTGAGTGTGTAGTGACCACTACCAATAAACTGATCTAAAGGTAATATACGTGAATACAGTAACATGCTTTTAGAAAACCAGGAAGCTACTCTGTATGAAAAACTTTATTTCTGTATGAGTTATTGCCACTATTGTTATTTGACCATTACCAATAAACTGATCTGAAGGAAATGTTATGTGTTGTAAGTTAACATGCTCTTTGAAAATCAGGAAGCTACTACGACAAACTATATAACTATATTATAAACTTTTACAGTTTTACTATATTTTTATTGATTTCTGTATGAGTTATTGTCTTTTTTTGACTTTGAAATTAGAAACTTGTCTTTTAAGGTTTGAGAGTGGTGAAATTCTTATTACCGGTACATTGTGTGGTATTATTTTGAAACTTGATTTACACACGTGCTCTTTTAACTACAGACAATGAGTCTTTATGACATTGTATGTAACTTCATTACTCTTTGAGGTATGGGATTTACAGTAACATAACATTTTGTTTATTTCTGTTGGAATATGGGATTTTTCGGATTTTGAAAAATAGATTTCAATATCTGCTTGAATTGATACACTTCTATTACTTTGAAATTAATTATGCTATTACTTTAATAATATTAAACTTAAAACCACTAAACACATGAACCATCAGAAAATATGATTGTTAAATTTGGAAAGTTAAGTCATTTTATCAATTTCTGCTTGAATTGTTAATATTTTTTGGACTTAGAAATTTGTGTTTATGTTTTTGTTGCTTACCTTTGATTATCGGACAAATAATCTCTCACCTTTTACATTGTGTAAGATTTTAACTAATATCTATCATCATCCTATTGCCATAAAATTTCACAATTTTTCACAGTTTTTTTCACAACAATGTGTATAATCAGTTATTTTAGAAGTGTTAAAGGTGTTAGCATTTCAAGCCACATCAGCACCAATACAGCTAATTTTAGAACAAGAGGAAGACCCATGCATAGCTCGGTGGCCTTAGCTAGGATCTTAACCTCAGACCTCCTGCACATTATTGGCAGGTGTTCTACAAACATAGCTATTCCAGAACAGCAACAATATCTTTTATAGTTACAGGTTAAGCATGACACTTGCTATTTTTGGACATCTTACTATCAAAGGAAGAAGAATCATGCTAAGTTGACCACGTTAAAGGTGATAAAGGTTTTCTAACCTGGTGGTCTAACCTGGGACTACATGTACTATATTGGCAAAGGTTTTATAGGTAAACAACTTTGACCTGTCTGTTTGACCTTTAATTTTAATATTTATAAAGTAAGACTGCATTTATATATAGGAATCACACTGGTTTATTTTGTATACATAATGAACACTAATCACTTATCTTGTGTACACATTATTAACTGTCAATCCTACTACTACCCATGTATAAGGTGGACTCTTCTATATGAATATTCCTAATTAAAGGTCAAACGGACATGTCAATGTTGTTTACCTATACCTATAGACCTTTTTTAGAACAACAACAACAAGGTGTTTCATAGTTAAAGAAAGTTATTACATTTGTTATTATTGAACACCTTAGAGTCATAGGAAGCAAAATCATGCTAAGTTGTCTTAGCTTGGGGGTTAAATATTCTACCAAGCTTGGGAGTCAAACTTTTTAGTATATGTATTATACTGATAAATGTTTACAAACAATGTTCCCAGAACAGCACATATTCTATGTTACAGGCTGCGGTGGTCTAATGGATAAGACTTTAGTCTACAAATCCAGAGTCCCGTTCAGACCACATGTGGTAAAGTAAATTTTCCTTGCCATTGCATGGCCTTTACTGGTTCACCTGGTATCAGTATAATGGACGGGGGAGTGGTAAGCTTGTCTGCGGCATACTGACTCAGTTAGCTGGCACCTTAAAGTCACCCTGAGTGTGCGCTAGTACAAGGCAGACCTGCATACAACACACTCGCACTTCACATGCATACACAAAATTGTTCATAGATTAATCCATAGAGATTAATAAAATAGTTCTTGTCGCGAATAGCTGAAAAATTGCTGATGCAACGTTTAGCAACATTCAACCAACCAACATATTCTCTGTTATGCTTGTTACATTATATGATACTGATAATAATAAATCAACAAGTTACAGAAAAGTGGTGGTCAAGAATAAAATAAAAGATGGGATAAACTGTAGACCAGATATCTGCTTTTTTATAATCAAATCTGGAAAACAGCAATTAAATTTTCAAATTTTAAATTTAGGACCTGTAAACCTTGTTTGAAATCTTTGATATCCAGATATGGATTTGCAATCTGACATCAGAAAACAGACATTGCTGTCAGTTCAGTACATGAAATGATCTATTGTTTGATTACAGGGTCTTATGACAAAACAAAAACAGTCACATTACTGGAAATCACATCATCACATGATGATACTTAGAGAACTGGCCGTTATAATTAACTGTAATCATGCATGCTTTCTATCTTACAGCCAGTTTTACATACATAGTATGACATTAAGCTATCTATAACAAGCTCTACATAAAACCTTGGGACTACAGACAATCACTACTTCAAGCATTGTATCATAGATCTTATAAATGTAAAGAGATCTTCAAACAATTTTATACACTACAGTCCTCCATAAATAACTTAACAAATTTATATTTACCAAAGGTTTACATTACAATCATCATATCAAATTTTGTTCATACATGTACAATTGAAATATTGAAATTTTTCCTGTATTTGAAAGCGATATCTTTACTTTATGCTATAAACATATGTAATGAAGTTGTTGTTTTTTTTAAATCAATTTTCTTAGAATTTTCTGAAATTTTTGGGAAAAATATAATAATTTGGGAAAATTATATTTTTCATAATAAAAACACTATTTTAGCTGAAAAGCACTCAGCACTACCACAATGATGTTTTCAACAATTAAATTTTGTAAAAATTGTGAGTCTGTTGTGATAGGACCAGCTTCAAACATGTATGATATTTGGAAGGCGGTGTAATTTAGCCATTGTTTTATGGGTATGTACCCACACCTCACTAAACACAAGGTCATGAGTGGTGAATGAACAATGTCCATAACAAATGTGGGGTCAGAATAATTGTCCACAACAAATGTGGGGTAAGGAATGGCAGACAGACAAATGTCCACGGCTCATTAAATGGACAGTGTCCACAGCTCACTAATGTGGGACTAGTAGTGGTGGATGGACAAACAAGTAAAATTTGTTGATGTTACTTAGTTCCCAGGTAGATTATGTTTACAAAACAAATTAGTACATTTTGATTTTGTATATATTTTAACATTTTAACTAAATATTGAAAAGAAATATTAAGAAAATACTTTCCAACAATCAAATTTGCAAATGTAATGATTGGACATATGGTCCCATACTCCAGCCATGTCATCTGTCGGAGATACAAATGCCCTTAGATTATCATCAAGTGCTCAGTTTTACAAACATTTAAATGCTAAAATCAAAGATGTATAAACCATCAGATTGAAAGTTAGTAGAAAATGTTAAATGCACAACAACGTCAGATACACTATACAAAAAGGGAAATAAAGATTAGAGTAATTAGTTGTCAAGCAAACAGTAATTCAAATGAATGTTAATAACTACCACCACCACCTCTCTCTCTCTCTCTCTCTCTCTCTCTCTCTCTCTCTCTGCATGTGTAACACTACTTACATTGCTTTAATTTGCATGACTGATGTGTGTATGGTAATGGTGACATCTCAATATAAATGAAGGTATTTATATCTATTGGGTGTATCTTGCAAATACATGTACATAAAATATGCTGTTAAATTAAATAGCATGTGTGTGAGAGAGAGAGAGAGAGAGAGAGAGAGAGGTAGAGAGAGAGAGTGCTATATTTTTCTCCAATACATTACCAGTTTGTGAATAGATAATAAGTAAGCTTAAGCTTATAGTACTTACACTTTTCTGGAAATCTGTTAATTCTGTAAAATATTATCCTATATATGTACATATATCCTTATTTACAAGAATACAAAGCTATGATGAAGTAAATAAACACAAACACACTCTATGTAGCTGGAATGTCACTGCATGGTGCTTACATGTCATAAAACATATGTACAAAAAATACTCAAGCACCAAAATGATGATGATTCAGATTTCATTGAACAAATACTGAAGAGCCATGAAAGCAAACATTCTCATGTTCCAGAACAACAATAACATAACAACATTGCAGTTAAATACTAAATCAAATGTAAACTGTATATAACAGTAGCACTAGTCAGATCTGGCTTATAATGCCGTACTATAGTTACATTGATTTTTCTGCCATTATGTTATACACAATATCGAAATGACAGCATCTAAAAATCCAATCATATGGTAAAACTCCCTCTACTGTTGTAACCCTGAACTACATAACAGAGAATTCATGTTAGGTGCAAACCAAATATGACAGATGTGTTTCCTGAAAATTTGTTGGATATCATCCCGAGATACATCCCATTTTTCTATTACAATGACAAATGCTAAAATCTATATAATGATTGTGTATATAATGTTACCATAGCAACCAGCTTTTCCCAGGAGAAAAGTTGATTCAATATGAATTATTTATATGGGAAATAATATTGTCAGATAAATTGGTTATACAATAGTCCTTCACTTGAGAAATGCCAAAACTGGAAAAGAATAATATAGCGGGTTTTTAATCAATAGACAAGCCATGAGGGATTGCGTATGATGCATGTAACGGATGTTAACTATATCACTTTATAGCTACTCTTATATACTTCACGGTAATGGATGGATGTGTTACCTGCTGGAAACATCATTTTTTAAAGTAAAAAAATATATATATACTTATAAAAGTACATAGTACACTTGATATTTCTTTTTTTTTTTTTTTTTAGAATGAACATATTCAATGTTTGAAAATTTTGGGGAATTTTTTTTTTTTTTTTTTTGAGAGGGTTGAAGCCCATTTCACTATTACCATAATAATTATTTCACTGCAATGGAATACAGTGTGTGTGTGTGTGTGTGTGTGTGTGTGTGTGTGTGTGTGTGTGTGTGTGTGTGTGCGCATTATATATATGCAGATATAACTGGTCAACAAAGCATTTCAAGTCTGTTTAACCATGCAGTAGGTACATTAAAAGCCAGCTGGGTTTCCATGTCACCTATATGTACCGGTAAGTTTGTTGACATGTCTGTTTATAGGTTTAACAATTAACAACAATTAATATTGTATGGCTAGCTCTATCAGATTTCTTTACTAATGTACAGTCCAACCTGCCTTAACAACCACCTCTATATAAAATTACCTGCTTATAAAAGCCAGTAGAATTGCATCCCTATTGTTCTTTATTTGTATTATTTGAATCTGTATATAAAGGCCACATTTACTGGTTCCCTTGAGTGGCCTTTATAGATAGGTTTGACTGCACATTTTGTATTCAGTTTTAGGGTTCTGTTATCCCTAGTTGTGTCAATATTCTAGCTCGTAGGTCAATGACAATTCTTGACGATATTCAGTTTCAGCAATCGGGGTTCTGTCATCTCTTAGCTGTGTAAATATTCTAGCTCATAGGTCAATGACAATTCTTGACGATATTCAGTTTCAGCAATCGGGGTTCTGTCATCTCTTAGCTGTGTAAATATTCTAGCTCATAGGTCAATGACAATTCTTGACAATATTCAGTTTCAGCAATCGGGGTTCTGTTATCCCTAGCTGTGTCAATATTCTATCACATAGGTCAATGACAATTCTTGACAATATTCAGTTTCAGCAATCGGGGTTCTGTCATCTCTTAGCTGTGTAAATATTCTATCACATAGGTCAATGACAATTCTTGACAATATTCAGCTTCAGCAATCTTGGTTCTGTAATCACTATCTGCCAATATTCCTTACTCTAAGTTCATTATTGGTATAAACATGGCTAGCTCTATGACAGTTCTAGAACATATTCAATTGTAGCAATTAGGATTCCTTAATTCCTAACTCTGACAAAATTTCCCTCTTTACAGTCATTTTGGTATAAATGAGATTGACCTTATGTTGGTTACCCTAAAGTACTTATTTGATCACAGCAATTCACAAGTCTGAGGACTCAAAAAAACGTAATTACGACAGGCTGACCAATATAATTTATTTATTTGACCAGATCAGTACATTTTTAGTGTGCAAGGTTGCCATTTAGGTACTTTTTTATCGTTAAGTGTTTGATTGTGGTACAATTTTCATACAAAAAGTCCAAATTTTGAGTACTTTTAATTAAAAAAGACACATCAAAATGGGAAAAATCCATCTAATTTGACCTTTTCATTTTATCCATTTTTATGGTACACATCTGTCAAAAACGGAATTCTGTTGAATTGGTCAGCCTGTTATGGAATCACTTTAACCTTGGTATCTTACTCAATTACTTAATTACATATATATCACCTGTAGTTATTTCAGCTAATAATGATAATAAGCTCCAATTAGATCTGTTTATATGATAATTTGTGAAAAATATGATTAATACTGAATACAAACACCTGTACAATTATACAATTTATACAAAAATAGCAAATACAAGAAAAAAATTCCCTATCTTAATTACCAACAGATCACACATGCCCTAGCTGAATATCAAACCAGGTCTTTTTTTCAGTGGAAATTAAGTGTGTTATGTACAACAAGTGACTGAAGGCAGTAAATCACTCTATTAGATTTAGAATTCCTCCAGAAAGTGCAGCTGCTTGTGAAATGGATACATGTATACACTTAATCATAAGGGACATCTATTTTTTATATTATTGCAATATTATATTATTTATAGATAATTTTTTTTTAAAATATTAGAAATCCATTTGCAAAGTTACCATTCATACCATTTAAACACATTTCATTGAAAAAAACTAAATTTTGCTTATGGTATAAAATTTGCAAAAAGCCGAGTTTTTTTTTTGGTTTTAATTGAACAAGAAGGAAATTTTTGTTATAAACTTTTTTTTTATCATATTTTAGTGAAACAAGATTTAGTGTTTATTTATTTAGCTTGAATTATTTACTTGTTTTGTTTTTTAATCTAAAACCAAACTTTTTGGTCAAAATTTTGCATGTTTTCTGAACAGTTTTACTGAAATTCTGATGACATACAGCCAACTAAACAGGAGTATTCATTACATAATGTAATTTATTTAGATCTTTTGAACATTATTTACAAGCTCAATGAAAACTTATTATTAATATACCCCCCGCTTAAAAAGTGGGGGGTATATAGTGATAGGGGTATCCGTCCGTGTGTCCGTCCGTCCTTCCGTTACACATTAGGGTACCTATCTCTTATCTGCAACTCCTCCTAAAACCCTTCAATGGAATTTCATGAAACTTTTACACAATCTTTGTGATATAATGTAATTTTACTTGTTTCTTACCAAATGTTCTGAATTGTGTTGCTGTATTTTGAACAACAAGGTTCCAACAAAAATAGCATAAATTGCACAACATAACTTAGAATTTATTAAAGTACCTATCTAGGTCTCAGAAAACAAGTGGCAATTACCTGGGGCCTCAGTGGCAAAAATCAAGGTCTAAAGCTCTTATCGATTATAGTGACTCTCACTGCCAAGGTTCCAATCTCACTCGTGACAGATACTTGGGCGTATTACTAAGAAAGTAGTCAGTTCGATTGCAGAAGGTCAGTAATTTTCTCTGGACACTCTGATTTTCTCCACCATACCAGAACTGACTTCCTGGATGTATACAGTGAAATAATCTTGACTAGGGTAACTCAACTCTACTCCACCACAATTAGCTCAGTTCTATTGAAGGTTGAAGATTAAGACCATTCCACCAGAATTAGCCGAGTTCTATTGACGATTAAGACCACTTCATCACAATTAGCCCAGTTCTATTGAAGATTAAGACCATTCCACCACAATTAGCCCAGTTCTAATGAAGATTAAGACCACTCCACCAAAATTAGCCCAGTTCCATTGAAGATTAAGACCATTCACCACAATTAGCCCAGTTCTAATGAAGATTAAGACCATTCACCACAATTAGCCCAGTTCTATTGAAGATTAAGACCATTCACCACAATTAGCCCAGTTCTATTGAAGATTAAGACCACTCTACCACAATTAGCCCAGTTCCATTGAAGATTAAGACCACTCCACCACAATTAGCCCAGTTCTATTGAAGATTAAGACCATTCCACCACAATTAGCCCAGTTCTATTGAAGATTAAGACCATTCCACCACAATTAGCCCAGTTCCATTGAAGATTAAGACCACTCCACCACAATTAGCCCAGTTCTAATGAAGATTAAGACCACTCCACCACATTTAGCCCAGTTCTATTGAAGATTAAGACCACTCTACCACAATTAGCCCAGTTCCATTAAAGATTAAGACCACTCCACCACAATTAGCCCAGTTCTAATGAAGATTAAGACCACTCCACCAAAATTAGCCCAGTTCTATTGAAGATTAAGACCATTCCACCACAATTAGCCCAGTTCTATTGAAGATTAAGACCACTCTACCACAATTAGCCCAGTTCCATTGAAGATTAAGACCATTCCACCACAATTAGCCCAGTTCTAATGAATATTAAGACCACTCACCACAATTAGCCCAGTTCTATTGAAGATTAAGACCACTCTACCACAATTAGCCCAGTTCTATTGACGATTAAGACCACTTCATCACAATTAGCCCAGTTCTATTGAAGATTAAGACCATTCACCACAATTAGCCCAGTTCTAATGAAGATTAAGACCACTCCACCACAATTAGCCCAGTTCTATTGAATATTAAGACCACTCCACCACAATTAGCCCAGTTCTATTGAAGATTAAGACCACTCTACCACAATTAGCCCAGTTCCATTGAAGATTAAGACCACTCCACCACAATTAGCCCAGTTCTATTGAAGATTAGGACCATTCACCCCACAATTAGCCTAGTTCTATTAAAGATTAAGACCATTCACCCCACAATTAGCCCAGTTCTATTGAAGATTAAGACCATTCTACCACAATTAGCCCAGTTCTATTGAAGATTAAGACCACTCCACCACAATTAGCCTAGTTCTATTAAAGATTAAGACCATTCACCCCACAATTAGCCCAGTTCTATTGAAGATTAAGACCATTCTACCACAATTAGCCCAGTTCTATTGAAGATTAAGACCACCCACCACAATTAGCCCAGTTTTATTGAAGATTAAGACCACTCCATCACAATTAGCCCAGTTCTATTGAAGATTAAGACCACTCCACCACAATTAGCCCAGTTCTATTGAAGATTAAGACCATTCACCCCACAATTAGCCCAGTTCTATTGAAGATTAACACCATTCATCACAATTAGCCCAGTTCTATTGAAGATTAAGACCACTCCACCACAATTAGCCCAGTTCTATTGAAGATTAAGACCATTCATCCCATAATTAGCCCAGTTCTATTAAAGATTAACACCATTCATCACAATTAGCCCAGTTCTATTGAAGATTAACACCACTCCACCACAATTAGCCCAGTTCTATTGAAGATTAAGACCACTCCACCACAATTAGCCCAGTTCCATTGAAGATTAAGACCACTCCACCACAATTAGCCCAGTTCTAATGAAGATTAAGACCACTCCACCACATTTAGCCCAGTTCTATTGAAGATTAAGACCACTCTACCACAATTAGCCCAGTTCCATTAAAGATTAAGACCACTCCACCACAATTAGCCCAGTTCTAATGAAGATTAAGACCACTCCACCAAAATTAGCCCAGTTCTATTGAAGATTAAGACCATTCCACCACAATTAGCCCAGTTCTATTGAAGATTAACACCATTCATCACAATTAGCCCAGTTCTATTGAAGATTAAGACCACTCTACCACAATTAGCCCAGTTCCATTAAAGATTAAGACCACTCCACCACAATTAGCCCAGTTCTAATGAAGATTAAGACCACTCCACCAAAATTAGCCCAGTTCTATTGAAGATTAAGACCATTCCACCACAATTAGCCCAGTTCTATTGAAGATTAAGACCACTCTACCACAATTAGCCCAGTTCCATTGAAGATTAAGACCATTCCACCACAATTAGCCCAGTTCTAATGAATATTAAGACCACTCCACCACAATTAGCCCAGTTCTATTGAAGATTAAGACCACTCTACCACAATTAGCCCAGTTCTATTGACGATTAAGACCACTTCATCACAATTAGCCCAGTTCTATTGAAGATTAAGACCATTCACCACAATTAGCCCAGTTCTAATGAAGATTAAGACCACTCCACCACAATTAGCCCAGTTCTATTGAATATTAAGACCACTCCACCACAATTAGCCCAGTTCTATTGAAGATTAAGACCACTCTACCACAATTAGCCCAGTTCCATTGAAGATTAAGACCACTCCACCACAATTAGCCCAGTTCTATTGAAGATTAGGACCATTCACCCCACAATTAGCCTAGTTCTATTAAAGATTAAGACCATTCACCCCACAATTAGCCCAGTTCTATTGAAGATTAAGACCATTCTACCACAATTAGCCCAGTTCTATTGAAGATTAAGACCACTCCACCACAATTAGCCTAGTTCTATTAAAGATTAAGACCATTCACCCCACAATTAGCCCAGTTCTATTGAAGATTAAGACCATTCTACCACAATTAGCCCAGTTCTATTGAAGATTAAGACCACTCCACCACAATTAGCCCAGTTTTATTGAAGATTAAGACCACTCCATCACAATTAGCCCAGTTCTATTGAAGATTAAGACCACTCCACCACAATTAGCCCAGTTCTATTGAAGATTAAGACCATTCACCCCACAATTAGCCCAGTTCTATTGAAGATTAACACCATTCATCACAATTAGCCCAGTTCTATTGAAGATTAAGACCACTCCACCACAATTAGCCCAGTTCTATTGAAGATTAAGACCATTCATCCCATAATTAGCCCAGTTCTATTAAAGATTAACACCATTCATCACAATTAGCCCAGTTCTATTGAAGATTAACACCACTCCACCACAATTAGCCCAGTTCTATTGAAGATTAAGACCACTCCACCACAATTAGCCCAGTTCCATTGAAGATTAAGACCACTCCACCACAATTAGCCCAGTTCTAATGAAGATTAAGACCACTCCACCACATTTAGCCCAGTTCTATTGAAGATTAAGACCACTCTACCACAATTAGCCCAGTTCCATTAAAGATTAAGACCACTCCACCACAATTAGCCCAGTTCTAATGAAGATTAAGACCACTCCACCAAAATTAGCCCAGTTCTATTGAAGATTAAGACCATTCCACCACAATTAGCCCAGTTCTATTGAAGATTAACACCATTCATCACAATTAGCCCAGTTCTATTGAAGATTAAGACCACTCCACCACAATTAGCCCAGTTCTATTGAAGATTAAGACCATTCATCCCATAATTAGCCCAGTTCTATTAAAGATTAACACCATTCATCACAATTAGCCCAGTTCTATTGAAGATTAACACCACTCCACCACAATTAGCCCAGTTCTATTGAAGATTAAGACCACTCCACCACAATTAGCCCAGTTCTATTAAAGATTAACACCATTCATCACAATTAGCCCAGTTCTATTGAAGATTAACACCACTCCACCACAATTAGCCCAGTTCTATTGAAGATTAAGACCACTCCACCACAATTAGCCCAGTTCTATTGAAGATTAACACTGTGGTTATGTTCAGATATAAGTGATGCACTACATGTAAATGGACTTTATAGCTACATTAATTTCCTATTTGTAATGTATGTGATATAGTTAAGTCATGTCATTACTGTTGTATCAGTAACAGAACATTGAACCATTGATTTAACATTACCTGGTATATATATTATGTAAAGGTCAGATTTCCTTGATCAAAGCTGTTAACTTTAATGTAATATAAAGTACTACAGCTGTACTTCAACAAACCTGATACAAATTGTACATGTAAATCAAATCATAAAATTAAATCATTATAGTTACACTTCGATAGACATACAAAACATCAATAGTGATGATACATCTTGGATAATATATCTATATATATATATATAAACAACATCTGTGAATTTACAAATACAGTTAAACCTGTCTATAAAGGCCACCCAATGGAACCAGTAAAAGTGGCCTATAGGGACAGGTGGCCTTTATATACAGGTTCAAATAATATGAATATAAAGAACAATTTGGATACAATTTTATTGGCCTTTATAAGCAGGTGACCCTTATATAGAGGTGGCCTTTAAGGCAGGTTGGACTGTAACTAGTCTACTGGCCTTTATAAGCAGGTGACCCTTATATAGAGCTGGTAGTTCAGGCAGTTAGAACTGCACTGTATCATCTGGAAGATACAGACACCATGAATCAAGATTGTTTGGTTTCAATCTTGAATCAGGATTTCTGGAAATTTGTTCAGCAAACTTCCAATCATCTTAATATTGTTAGGAAATTGTGCTCCAATCAATGAAAGAAGATACAGTACACTAAATCAAACAATATCAGAACATTATTTTGACTTCTCTCAATAGACAAAAATACAACCATTTGCACAAACAGTCACCTATCAATGTCTTCTGTGTCAAAAAAATTAAAACAAAAGTACAGGTTTTTTCCCCATGGCATACTACTAACAAGTGCAATTATTTTCATTGAGCAATGACAGATGTTGCCAGTATGTTAATTGAGAACTGTAATGAACTAAAGTCTGATTGAATTATTATAGCTGTGTTGATTTTTCAATGAAGTTAACAGATGACAAGTCACAGTGTTAAAATCTAGCCATACGTTAAAACTTACTCACTGCATTCGGTGGAAATGAGTTAATTTAGTTCAAATATTCTAAAAAATAAATAAAACATTAAATGGTTTATTGCTACGGCTGTTGGTGACTGAGATTATAGTCAATAATCTATATATGTGTTTTATTTCTGAAATAAGGGCTTTGTACTTGATTCTTTGATGTTTAAATGAAATGTGTGTCTGTATATTGTGCAGTAATTATCAAATCAATCAATTCCAAACAGAACTGAGAGATTTATAGAAATAAAACCATTGTAACCACTATAAAGAAATCATGGTTCATCCCAGCCAATATCTGAAACAGCGCCAGTAAAAAAGACACATAAAAATCAAAGTTAGTGAATATTTATAATTTACACATGTATATAATAAGTTTAACTAATACAAATTTTTACAGCTCTATTTTCTATTTAGGGCCTCAGTGATCAAGTGATCTTGGGGGCCAGCTAACAAATTACAGTGTCTCTCACTGCCAAGGTTCAAATTTCAATCTGGAAATATCCTAGTGCAAACATTTAACTCAGTTCACTTACTGAAGATCATGCAGTGGCTTTCTGCAGTCACCTCCACCTTTCCAGAACTGATTGACAGCCTCAATACAATAAGATAAAAATTTGACTGGGGTGTAAAACACAATTGCTTCACTCCACTGCCTGACCACTGTGGTAGCTCAATTGGTAGAATGCTTGTTCCATAAGTGGGAGGTCATGGGTTTGAATCCCAACCAGGTCGGACCCAAGATTTGAAAGTGGGTAGTGACTGTTCAAGCAATCAGTCTTACAAAATGAAAGTCACGGTTCTTTCCGATGGAAACTTAAAATAAAAGAGGTCCCGTGTCATGGTGGGCTTGGCACGATAAAGAACCCTGCTGTATAATGCCATTAACACAGTGCACAGGCAAAATTTCTGCACCTTGGCTTATAGCTGGCAACATCTTGATATAAGTGAAATATTCTTGACTGGGATGTTAAACACCACTACTCAACTCAACTTAACTCACTCCACTGTCTATTTATGACTTGGTGGACTGATATTTCAGTACAGATAAAATTACAGCTAACACACTATGACCATATATATTCTACTGATTCCTCAGAGATGGACACGTGATATGATATACAGACAATACAACCTTGAACTAAAAGAACTGTCTGCAGAGTGCTTTAATTTACATGTATCAAATGCTCAAAAGTGCAGGAGTGGAGTGGATAAATTGTGTTTTAATCAATATTCTTTCATTTATATTTCCAATTTGATAGCGTTGTTTGTGGAGAGCTCACTCCATGTGTTGTAGGAGGTGGGAGTTCAAACCCTGATCAGGTCTGACCAAGACTTGAAAACTGGTACCAAGCACTCAGCATTTACAAATGAAAGCCACAGAGTTCTTTGGAAGAGATTTTAAAAACAGATGCTCCGTGTCATGGTAAGCATCACACACTAAAGAATCTTCCCTACACATATCATTAGGGGGGCAGGGATGGTTGAAGAAACCACTGACCTTCAGCAAGCAAAATAACAAGGATCTGCCTAGATCGGCAAGGATTCCAACCTAGGCAGTGAGAGGCACAGTGGTTCATAGGCATGCCCTTTGTACCACTCGGCCACTGGCGTTCTTGCTAAGTAAGGGGCATTATTTTGCATACTATGATTTAAGACCCTGGCTTGGCTGACTAGATGATCAAATATCTCCAATAAAACAAGAGGTGATGATAAGTATTTCCATTACCTGGAGTATTTATCATTAATAAAAATGTATAAATTTTAATGAAACCTTCAAATCAAAGTGGGTTTATAACCTCTTATTTTTATTCTCAACAGGAAGTTGTGTGCAACAGCCAATAAAAATTGATAGGATACATCAAATTTAATCGGAGGATTTACTTCCTGTTCACGAAGCAGAGAGTAAATCTTCATTGATTCTCAGACAGCCAGGGGAGATGAAGGGACTTTAATATTTATACTCAGCTCATAAATTTGGTTGGAGTTACTATTATTTATGTCCACATGTATAAACACACATATAATATGAAGTGTTATGTAACATGCAGAGTGATATCAAAACAACACCTTTTTGAACTAGTGTGTCTTAAACCAGAAAATCAAAATGTATAGTACATCAGGATAACTGAATATTGGAGAAAAAAAACATCTAAGGTCCCCCCCCCCTCCCCTTACCGGGATGAAGATTAGCAGGGCCCCAGTAGCCCATGGCTCCTAAAAATCAGTCAGGGACCTATATTTTTACACTTTTACGCTATTTATTCTTCTTTTCTAACTCAATTAAATAGTTAAGCTTTATCCTTGCCCCCCCCCCCCCCCAATATTGCCATTCAACATACCCACATCTGTATAAAAAGAATGTTAGAAAATCATCACGATGAACATGAAAAAAAAACCAGATATATGGAGTGATTATAATATCAAAAGTGTAACCGAAATAGAGACAAAACAGTACTATTATTTTTTTGTCAGCAAAATGAAAAAAATAAATAGAAAATTTTACAACAAACAGATTTAAAAAAAAAAAAAAAGAAAAGAAACCACACATTAAATTGTTGATGTGAATCGAGGGATACGATATAGAAATGAAGTAATTAACTTCGGATCGGAAAAAGTACGACCCTTTGACTGCCGTCCATAACTTCGATTACCTATTTGGAACTTACGGAAAACAGTACAGCGAGTATTTGATTAGTAATATTTTAACCGGTTAGCGATTTTCCAATCAAGTACTCGATTACTCGAATACTTGTTGACAACCCTACTAAAAAGCCAATAAAATATTTCAAAATTTATATATTAAATGACATGTTTTGTGTAATGACTTCAATGACATTATAAAAGATTTCGGAGTTTGTTTTTACTGTTTTACAAAGACATGAGTCTCTAATATTCCAGGTACATGTTTTAGATGCTTTTATCAGCAGAAATCTTGAACATTTAGTGACCAGAAATCTTAGCTTTTAATCTACTAGACAACTTCTGTCAGGATTTTACTGATCAATAATACAGACTTTTTCTAGCCTTTTACAAAGGACAAAATCACAAAATTAGAATATTCATCACTAACCCTAGCTATCTACTTAGTATAACTGACCACTAACTGCTTCAGTGAATACAAATTAGATGAACATACTTACTGTGGCAATTTTACAAACTATTCTGATTAGGTCTTTTTAAATAGTTATAACTGGCATGTTTCACAATCATTTCTAAGATATGATTTTTCTTAACTTAAATCTAGTAAATTTTTAATCTGAATAATTCTGTTAATTTTAAAGATATTCCTGAATTTAAGGTGTCATTTTGAAGATGATTCTGAGCTATAAAAGGCAAAACCTTTTGTACAAAAAATTGAGGCAGCTCATTATACTTTGAAAGTTCATAAAGACATTGGAAAATTACCTTATTTCTTATATTTTCAATATTTATAAAAATTAATTTTATTGCCGTCTTACATTTTCTATGTTAATTTGAAAACAATTTTAAAATGCGCTGTTGGTACACCTTTTCATAAAACTGGGTCAATCTCCTGTCAGTCAACGAGAGCATTAGACATCTGACGTCATCATGCATACCAGTGGGTGGACCAATTTCTCTATGAAGTTGCAAAGTATACTAGTAGTTGATGTCAAATACTTTATTGAAGCAAAGATATTGCAATTGTAACTATCATTGTTTAGCTAATTACAACCAGACAGTTTTATTAATCTCTAGGATATAATTATTGTATAACACAACATTGTACAGTGTTTGGGTTTGTGTATCAATGTTTCTGATCTGCTTTTGTAATACGAGAAAATCAAATGATTAATTTCCACTGTGTAACCTGTAATGTCTCTTTGTAGTAGACACAAAGATAAGGCTGCAAAACATAACGAACATTTTCCACCTACAGATCAATAACATTGTTTATCCAGCTGAAGTCCTCCAAATGTTTGATTTGTATTTCAATTAAATCAAGCCAAACAAACATCACAACAGACCTTCATCTCTGCCATTAATAGCTACCTTGGGTAAATAGTAAGTCTGAAAACTGTTATTACAAAAACTGCAGAATTTCTGTACTAAATAAATGTCAAAGGTTTTGACTGTTAATTTTTTTTTAAATAGTTTAAAATACACAGTTCCTAAAACCAAATATGTCTTTTCTGGCTTTTATTATTATCATTATTTTTTTTTATTTTTTCCAAAAACATTCTTTTGGTCACTTATTAACTGGTGCGAAAATAATGGCATGTTATAAGTAAAGGCCCCTATAAAACTCCATGGCAACAGGATTAACAAAATGGAACCATGACAACAGTATAAACAAAATGGAACCATGACAACAGGATTAACAAAATGGAACCATGACAACAGGATTAACAAAATGGAACAATACAAATTTTATTCTCTGCTGTTTACTATCAGCATTTGATTTGCTTACATCTGTACCTTATATACAGGTCTGACTAGAAAGTTTTGCACCCCTTTATATGACCTTTGTAAAACAGCAGTTTTGACAGTTTTAGTACTTTATGTTTTGTTAACTTATATTTGTTGAAGGACTAGTTTTTATATACTACATAGAATGTTTTTCAAATGGCATAATTAATAAAAGGTTCAATTTTAGTTTTAGTTAACTGCAAGTGACAAAAGAATTGAAAAGATATGGGAAAAAATCAAATTGCTTCAAATATGGATTAAAATAATAGAAAATACTGAAACGTTCCATGAAAAACTAGTTACCTGTGATTACCGAGTACTTTCGGAGGTAAACATGCACTTTTATCAGTTACAATCTATTCTGTATTGAAAATACTAAAATATGTAAAAAAAGGGGAAAATTGGATGTTTGGTGAGTGTGTTTACCGATTATTTATTTTTAGTGTGATGTCTATTTGCTACTGCAAAAAGATGTTTCATAGCATCGTTTGACGTAGAAAAAAATTTAATTTATGTTTTGGAACACATGCTTTGTTCCCAGTGTCTGAAATCATTTTTGCCAAAGGACAGTAGTTTTTGAGTCTGAAATATATAAAGGGAAATAACCATGTCTTTTGCCATTTTATTGCATCAAGTTTACATTGGTTAGACCTAGTGGTGTGTCACATGTAAGTAACTATTAAACAAATCATTCATAAACATGTCTAAATTTGTTACAGCAAACAAACTCATGTCTAGCTATGAACCACTTTGATGGGGACAGACCTGTATTCAATGTAATTGTAATATCATACATGCAGTTAGATTTCAAAGAAATGACCTATTCTCCTTGTATCTCAAGTTTCTAAGACAATCTGTGAAATCAAAGCCTCAGAGCTTCAGCTATTATATAATTTTCAAAATGGCAATATCTGACAGAAATAAGAGCTACTCATTATTATGTAGTGTGATGAGTAAAGTAAATGAAAACTTCTACATCATCAATCATAACATAAATACCATACTGACCCTGACACTACATTAGGGTGATTTTGGCACCAATATCATAGCATGAAGCTCAAATGCACTACCTAAAGACTCAATTTTCCTTAACTTAAATCTTGCAAATTTCAAAAATCTTTATGATTTTGTTAATTTTCACCATATTGGGGAATTTAAGGTGTCATTTTTAAGATCACTTCTAGATTAAAACATTTGCATTTAATTTTGACAAAAGTAATCACCAGTTTTTCCACATTTGAGTAAAGCACAAGTACCTTAGGAATAAGTTCTATATTTGTTAATCTATTCAAACACTTAAACTATGAGGAATTCTTGTGAGTGTCAGACACTTAAACTATGAGGAATTCTTGTGAGTGTCAAACACTTAAACTATGAGCAATTCTTGTGCGTGTCAAACACTTAAACTATGAGGAATTCTTGTGAGTGTCAAACACTTAAACTATGAGCAATTCTTGTGCGTGTCAAACACTTAAACTATGAGGAATTCTTGTGAGTGTCAAACACTTAAACTATGAGCAATTCTTGTGCGTGTCAAACACTTAAACTATGAGGAATTCTTGTGAGTGTCAAACACTTAAACTATGAGCAATTCTTGTGCGTGTCAAACACTTAAACTATGAGCAATTCTTGTGCGTGTCAAACACTTAAACTATGAGCAGTTCTTGTGAGTGTCAAACACTTAAACCATGAGGAATTCTTGTGAGTGTCAAACACTTAAACTATGAGGAATTCTTGTGAGTGTCAAACACTTAAACCATGAGCAATTCTTGTGAGTGTCAAACACTTAAACTATGAGCAATTCTTGTGAGTGTCAAACACTTAATTATGAGAAATTCTTGTGAGTGTCAAACACAAACTATGAGGAATTCTTGTGAGTGTCAAACACTTAAACTATGAGGAATTCTTGTGAGTGTCAAACACTTAAACTATGAGCAATTCTTGTGAGTGTCAAACACTTAAACTATGAGCAATTCTTGTGTGTGTCAAACACTTAAACTATGAGCAATTCTTGTGAGTGTCAAACACTTAAACTATGAGGAATTCTTGTGAGTGTCAAACACTTAAACTATGAGGAATTCTTGTGAGTGTCAAACACTTAAACTATGAGCAATTCCTGACCGAAATTGCAACATGTATTAGAGGAACTATCTGATTCAATGATGACTTACACACAGACACTTCCCATAGACTTTGTGAAGTTAAAATACAAACTAATCATCAAACACAATGGCATTCGATACCCCAAAGAAGTAACCCCCCTGGAAACATGAAGGCAGCCATTTTTATTACCAGGTTATAGTTCCATGGAAATGTCTATTGGTTATATTAATATTCAACACAGTGATGCAGCATTTATAGTCTTATGAATGCCAAAAGTCTGAAACTGAAAGATATAGGAAATACACAAGCCTAATGAAAATATATGAAAATAGTCCGATATTAATTACCAGAGACAATGCTCAATGTATACAGACTATATATATATATATGTTCTGTACTTGATGTCTAATCTTAACTCTCCTTTCAGCACTGCAGCCAAGCAGAGCCTGGAGTTACTCATACATTATTCATGTCTAATCAGGCTTATATGGGATAGAAACTCCAGGGAATATTTATAACAAGGAAGCAGAAAACTAAGATTAACCAAGCAATAAATTAACCAATCAGCAAAGAAACAAGAATTTAAAAGAGAACTCCACATGCCACTTACAGATTACACAACATAAACAGATTATACATATAGCATTCTCTCTTTGTTTTATATACTGTACTTCCTTATAGCTAAACTATAAGTTATGGAGTCGAAAAGGTTCATCCTTCTTACAAAATTAAAATTGTACCATCTTAAGTCACTAGGGAAATGGGAGTTAGTCAGTTCATCTTTCTATAAATAAACTCCTTGAATACAAATAAAGAGTCTGCCACCTGAAGTCACTAGGAAGATGGGAGTTAGTCAGTCCATCTTTCTATAAATAAACTCCCTGAATACAAATAAAGAGTCTACCATCTTAAGTCACTAGGGAGATAGGAGTTTAAGTCAGTTCATCTTATATACAAATAAAGATTCTACCATCTTATGTCACTAGGAAGATGGGAGTTAGTCAGTTCACTTTCTATAAATAAACTACTCTCTGAATACAAATAAAGAGTTTACCATCTTTAGTCACTGGGGAGATAGAAGTTAGTCAGTAGTTCACTTTCTATGAATAAACTCCCTGAATACAAATAAAGAGTCTACCATCTTAAGTCACTAGGAAGATGGGAGTTAGTCAGTTCACGTTCTTTAAATAAACTCCCTGAATACAAATAAAGAGTCTACCATCTTAAGTCACTAGGGAGATAGGAGTTTAAGTCAGTTCATCTTATATACAAATTAAGAGTCTACCATATTTAGTCACTGGGGAGATGGGAGTTAGTCAGTTCATCTTTCTACAAATAAACACCCTGAATACAAATAAAGAGTCTACCATCTTAAGTCACTAGGTAGATAGGAGTTAGTCAGTAGTTCACTTTCTATAAATGAACTACTCCCTGAATACAAATAAAGAGTTTACCATCTTTAGTCACTGGGGAGATCAGAGTTAGTCAGTTCATCTTTCTATAAATAACCTCCCTGAATACAAAGAAAGAGTCTACCATCTTTAGTCACTAGGAAGATAGGAGCTAGTCAGTTCATATTTCTAAAAATAAACTCCCTGAATACAAATAAAGATTCTACCACCCCTAGTCATGAGGGAGTGAGGGGGATGGGAGTAGTTAGTCAGTTCATCTTTCTATAAATAAACTACTCCCTGAATACAAATAAAGATTCTACCACCCCTAGTCATGAGGAAGTGAGGGAGATGGGAGTAGTTAGTCAGTTCATCTTTCTATAAATAAACTTTCTTTAAGAATCTACCATCTTAAGTCACTAGGGAAATGGGAGCTAGTCAGTTCATCTTTCTATAAACTTTAATTAAGATTCTACCATTTAAGTGACTTCTAAGATTGAAGTTGTTAAGAGTATGTGTTTATTTAAAGTCATTGTTTTAGTTGACACTAACATGATAAAGAAAAGGCCCAATAAAGATTGGAATTGTCATAAAAATGTTTAAAAAAGCTGGTTAATTAACATTTGAAGGTCAAGGCCTGTCCGTCATTGTTCTAACATATTTACATTATGTGCTGATGTTACAATGAAGTTGGCTATGTGTTTTGAATAAATCTTGATATTGTGGGCTCAAAATGGGGTAATTAGGTGTTATCAAATTAAGTATTTTACAATAAATAAACTTATCATGATTAAAGAGAGATAACCCTAGCAGTAAGATAACTATATAAAATCAATTAAAACATTGTATACACATGACTTTGACACTAAATTGTTTACTTTTGGCCTTGACCTTTGACCTTGACTCCATTGTGAAGGTCATTTAAAAAAAACAATAATAAGTCTTAATCTTTATATATAGTCAAGATATAGGAAAGTGAAGCCTAATTTGTAGTGTGTCATGAGCCACCACTGCAGTATCTCAGTTGGTAGAGTGCTTGCTCCGTAAGTGGGAGGTCATTGGTTTGAACCCCGAACGGGTGTGACCCAAGACTTGAAAGTGGGTAGCGACTGTACTTTCGCTGAGGCACTAGACATTACGAAATCAAAGTCGCGGCTCTTTCGGATGGTTACTTAAAATAAACGAGGTCCCGTGTCACGGTGGGCTTGGCACGATAAAGAACCTTGCTGTATAATGCCATCAGTGCAATGCACAGGCAAAATTTCGGCACCTTTGCCTATAGTGGGCAATGTCTCAATATAAATGAAATATTCTTGACTGGGAACTGGGAGTTAAACACCATTACTCAACAACTCTGTAAACTTGACCTCATGTAGAACAGTGTAACAAAACATTAGGACTTAAGATCTTGTTTTTAAACATCTCAAAAAAATAACAAAACAGTAGTCAAAGTATAAAGGTACAAAAATAGGTCATAACTTTAATCTGAAATGCTGATGAATGATCATGATGCACTATGCATGACATGCAAACAAAGACTGATCACAACAGCTCACTTTACAACTATCTGCTCATGCTAGCTACAGATACAAAAGACAAAAAAAACAAGAGCCCCATGGGCCTTATACGCTCACCTGATAACTAATGGCTAGCTGATAAATTTAAAGTAAACGTAAATACAAAACCCCAATGACTTTTTTCTTTACATCAAAATGATCATTGTATCAATACCTACAACATTCTAATATACATGCCTATACAAAAAGTTTATAGTTTTCGAGATAACCATTTCGGTATTGTTTTCGCATCTGTGACCTTGACCTTTGAACCCATGACCTTTTTCTATACATCGAAATGATTGTTGTATCGATACCTATAACATTCTAATATACATGCTTATACAAAAAGTTTATAGTTTTCGAGATAATTAACCATTTCGGTATTGTTTTCGCATCTGTGACCTTGACCTTTGAACCCATGACCTTTTTCTATACATCAAAATGGTCGTTGTATCAATACCTACGACATTTTAATATACATGCCTATACAAAAAGTTTTTAGTTTTCGAGATAATTAACCATTTCTGTATTGTTTTCGCATCTGTGACCTTGACCTTTAAACCCATGACCTTTTTCTATACATCAAAATGATTGTTGTATCGATACCTACAACATTCTAATATACATGCTTATACAAAAAGTTTATAGTTTTCGAGATAATTAACCATTTCGGTATTGATTCGCATCTGTGACCTTGACCTTTGAACCCATGACCTTTTTCCATATATCAAAATGATCGTTGTATCAATACCTACAACATTCTAATATACATGCCTATACAAAAAGTTTATAGTTTTCGAGATAATTAACCATTTCGGTTTTGTGTCACATCTTTGACCTTAACCTTTGAACCCATGATCTTTTTCTATACATCAAAATGATTGTTGTATCAATACCTACAACATTTTAATATACATGCCTATACAAAAAGTTTATAGTTTTCGAGATAATTAACCATTTCGGTATTGTTTCGCATCTGTAACCTTGACCTTTGAACCCATGACCTTTTTCTATACATCAAAATGATCGTTGTATCATGACCTACAACATTCTAATATATATGACTATACAAAAAGTTTATAGTTTTCGAGATAATAAATATAATCAGAGGTAAAAAAAATTAGGTCACGACCTCCACAATTGACCTTGACCTCATTTTGAAGATACTAAGAAGAAGATGTCAAAACTGAAAACCTCATGTCATTATCTGGTCAAATAGTCAAGTTATTATAATTTGAAGCTATTTTACGATTTTTTCAAAATTAAACGCAAAAACGCGTAACCCATTTTTCGACCGAATTTCAGGAAATGAACAAACTACAGGCTTAAGACCCTAGAGAAGCCAAATATCACATCAGATTTTTTCTCCAATCAATACTTTCGGAGAAGAAGATTTTTTAAGATTTTTGCACCCCTAGGTCACCTTGACCTAGTTATGGTAGCCATGGCAACGCCACAAACAAATCTGAATTACACCGACCAAGACATGCTTCTGACCAAGTCTCGTTGAAATCTGCCAAGTACTTTCAGAGGAGAAGTCGAAAATGTACGCACACACACACGCACGCACACACGCACATACACACGCTGCACCATACCATAAGCTCACATGACCTTTGGTCAGGTGAGCTAAAAACAACACTTCAACTTGAGTTTGCTTCGATGGTCTCTTACGATCAAAGCTCTTGAAAGAAAAACAGCCAAAAACATCTTTTAAGTTAAAATGGTCATCCCTGAAGAGATTACGGCATTTCTATTTAAATTTGCAATAAAAATGGAAGATTTTAGAGATTTTGGTCACATATACTCTGTAAAATAGACATGTCAAATACATTTATTACCAGCATTCCATGTTAAATAGTAAAAAAAACTATCTGTAGACTGTGACCATATTCTTCTTATTTCCCTTCCATGTTAAATATGATGCTATCCGCCAGTCGATAGCATAAAAAGAACAAAACAGTGTCACATACAGACACATACTAAAATCTGTGTCAACCTTAATCAGGGTCTATTAAAGGACAGAGTTAATGGATATCTTATATACTGGATTAGCATGTCTGATAGAGAGAAGTGGATCATGATGGACATATTTACTCGTTTTAAACCACATTAAGATCACCTAATCAGGTTTGCAGATATAAAAAACATCAGTCACTTAAATGGAAACCTAAACCATTATTTGCAGCTAAAATCACTTAAAATTACCCTAGGAAACAATAACTCTTTATTACAGGGAGAAAATCCAATAAGGGACTAGCTAAAATAATTTTATGAGAAAAACACTGAATAATTTTCTACTAGTATTTAACAGTATTTTCTCTGTAAAGCTATTTTGAGGTAAACAAGCAAGTTCAGTGAATTAGGATCCCCTGCCAGCATTTTTTTTATTTTATTTTATTTATTTATTTATTTTTTTTTTTTTTTGAGATTTGCACTTATGTTCAAAGGGCAATAACTCCCAGGAAAAGGATCAAACAACATTTGAAGCACATTGCAAATTTCTAAATTTTGAAAGTCTGCTGTTATTTTCCTGCAAAACGACATCATGTATGTATGGGGCGCCGTTTTACTATTTATTCACTATTTAGTGATATCAACAATTCGATTTTTTGAATATCCATAATTCGATTTTTTGATATCCATAAATCGATTAATTGATATCACTAATTCGTCCTTATTTTTAGATATCAGTAATTCGATTTATGGATATCAATAATTCATTTATTGATATCCATAAATCGAATTATTGATATCACAAATTCGATTTATGGATATCTAAAAATAAGGACGAATTAGTGATATCAATAAATCGATTTATGGATATCAAAAAATATTTGCAATATTCTTGAAAATAACGAATTTCCCCATTATGGCGCTGCAGAGAGGGAGAAATTATTTAAGTTTTCCGATTTATTGATATCCATAAATCGATTTATTGATATCACTAATTGTGCTTATTTTTGGATATCAATAAATCGAATTAGTGATATCCATAATTCGATTTATTGATATCAATAAATGAATTAGTGATATCCATAAATGCAAATGAATTATTGATATCCATAAATCGAATTATAGATATCACTAATTCGATTTATTGATATCCAAAAATCGAATTATAGATATCAATAAATCGAATTATTGATATCAATAAATATTTATTGATATCATTAAATATCAATGGATATCAATAAATCGAATTATTGATATCAATAAATGATTTATGGATATCAATAAATAGTGAATAAATAGTAAAACGGCGCCCCATAATCATGCTCCTTAATGGATGACATCATGTAATTGTATCTTGAAAAGGTCAATTTATGACATAAGGTAAAGTGCCATGGTGATATGAGATATGTGTATTTCATATGATGTCAAACCCTATGTCACATCATCAAATATGGCAGAAATAATACATCCTCTTAGGAGTGTAACGATATGGCAAAAAACCATATTGCAAGATACTGCAGTGCATAAAACTTGTATTGCAATACAGTCTCAGGAATCGTTTTCTTCCTTTAAACTTAGTAATCGAAAAGATTATTGATGACACAATATCTTGCTCGAGCTACACATAATAGACGCAACATGACTACAACGTGTTTCAATCACCCGGAAGGTACTGACTGTCACATAATAAATGGCAACATGTTGGAGCAACTGCTATGTTTTGTAAGCCAAATTTTAATACAGAAAGAAACAAAAGTTATATCATGGCTAGTGATGAAACGATTATCGCCGATAATCGAAAGTCGATCGCGAAATCAGTCACGATTTCGATTATCGATTGACATTTTCAATAATCCATTGTCGCTAGTAAAAGATCGTTCTGTATGGTACGCGTAACCGCCGGAAGAAACTACGAGAGAACAAGAAGACTACAATGGCAGCACCCGTAGAAGCTGTCCATCATAACCATGAGGCGGCGGGCGACCTATTGCAACAAGTAGAACGCGAGATCTTTCCCTACCCAGGAAAAACGAAAAGCAAAGTTTGGAACTATTTCATAGTAACATTATGCTAACATACTGAAACTACTGTAATGGTTTATAAACTTTTAATTTCCGATTATCGCGATGATTGATCGGTTTAGTCCGTCCGATTGGTTCCCGATAATCGATTATGAAAATGTTCCGATTGTTCATCACTAATCATGGCTTAGATTTATGGGAGGAAATGGTTTAAGAGAATCCAAACCACGGTTCAGATTGTCGAAATTACAAACCAGTCAACCTGTACATCAGTAATCTGTGTCACCCCAACATGCTCTGTATAAATATTATGTGGTATGAAGTGGTATAGACTCTAGTGAACCATACTAAATAAGACATGTCCCAGAAAAAACAAAATTGTTTATAAACATCTAAATCCATACAAAAAACTTGAACTTAAAACCAAAACATTTGAAACTGAAAGACAATTTACAAAAAATATCTATGCTTGACCTACCTCAAATGTTAGGAGATCCAGAACCTGGACTTTAATACTGTTAGTTTATATACTGTTACGGTGAGTACTGCCTAAATTCTGTGTTCTTTACTGATATACCTGGAAAAGTAGAAAACAGGAGCAAATCAATGAACAGAAACATAGTATTACAGTCAAAACTGTCTATAAAGACCACCCAAGGGAACCAGTAAAAGTGGCCTTTATATACAGGCTCAAATAAAATGAATACAGAATAATTGGGATACAATATGTCTGGCCTTTATAAGCAGGTGACCATTATACAGATGTGGCCTTTAAGGTAGGTTTGACTGTATACAATATCACTTATTATTAATTAACAACATGAGTTATTGATACAATACATAAAAATCTGTCTAACCAATAAATACAAAGAGGTAAACGTGGCCATTATGAAATATTTGGCCAATATGAACCAACTGATCCAATATGAGCATGTGCAATGATTCTTAAGATGTATGACTGAAAAAAGAAAAAGCAAAATGGCTAACCACACTGGCCTTGAAAAATTCTTTATGTTTAAGTTCAAATTAAATTTCCTGATTAAAAAATATGTTTCTTTGGCGTGAAAACTAAAACAGTCTCTAGAGAAACAAATACCTAGCCTCCCAAACATTGGTTCATATAATGGAGAAGAATTGGCAAATAAAACTCTCGGACAAAAAACTAAAACTTACAGGTGTCTGTAATTCAAATGAAAATTACCTTTTCATTTACAAAACTAGCTTTGGAGAGATCATCACTTTGTTGTGCCCACTTTACTCATAGAGCGAGTGGATAAATGTTTTGATTGGCAATGCATGGATGTAATTGCATATTACAGGGTATTGTTGTCTTTGGATTGATCATGTTTATTCGATTAATTTAAATTTTATTAAACAGATTATTTAATCAGTTAAAAAGGTGCTTTGGTTAGACGGGTTTTCACTTTTTAAGTACCGATTGATTTATTTTATTGTATGCATTTGGGCTATGTTAATACTCGGTATATATCTAGTTGCTCATTGTTTATTGCTTATGTTTATGTTATGTTTATATACAAAACCATCATGTGCCTTTTGCTAATTGCTACAAACAAAAAACAACTCAACATTGTAATTCATTGGCATAAATTGGTTTTCTTTTCTGTAAGAAAAAAATTGATCTTTTTTCCGTTGAAGTTATTTTAGGTGTTTACGCCACCAGTTGGATATATCATGTTGATATACAATACCATGGTGTGTTTTTTGCTTGCTGCAAATTAAAGAAAATCAACTCACCATTCATTGAAATAAATTTTAATAAAACCAATTCCTTTGTTTAAAAAAAAAAACAAAAAAAAAAAAAAAAACATTGGTTCATTGTTATTTTTAAGATCTGACATTGACACTTGACTTATGCACCTAAAATTGGTAAGTTGGTTTACATTTGTGCCAAGTTTGACTTTAAAGATATAGAGCAGACATGATATTAAGAAGGACAACCAGACAGACAGATGGACAGGGTGATTTCTTTTTTACCCCTTTGTTTGTGGGGGATATAAAGATTTGGCCTAGTGACCTACTTATTAACCAAACATGCAGATATATGACAACCTTAGCAAGCAAAAAATTATTAACGTTTATTAAGTGACCATCTGCCTTATGTGACTTTTTCTCCGATTCCCTTAGAAGGTCACATAAGACAGGTTTAACTTTTTGTTCATATTGTCCAAGTTATTGGCTTCTTAAAAACACTCCTTCCACTTTTTACTTATCTGGATGAGGAATAATCCTAAAGTCCCGTTTATTTGATATTACAATCCTTCCAGGAAGGAAATTCATCATTACAATTTCAGGTCTTAAAAGTTACTAATTGCAAAACAACAATTGAGTTCAATTTGGTTGCTATGGTAATTTCCTTCTTTTCATGATAAGACAAGATGACTGCATGACCAAACACACTTTGAGCTAAAAGCCTATAATAGGTGTATCATCTATCAGAGTCTTTATCTTCTTACAGAGAAATTGTAATGCAGAAACTTAGGTTGGTGGATCGACAGAAAAGGAATTTGATGTACATTGCCTTTTTTATGTAAATATATATACAAAATCAGGAAATTTTCACTTCATTTTAATTTCATGTAAGATTGCAAAAATAGCAAGACAGGAATATAAAACATTACAAATATGAAACATAAGCGAAAATTTCATTTTGACATAATTCACTTGTATTAACCATCATCTGAAATCAAAAACAAACATACTAATCCATGTCCAAATCATAATCCAGAAGCAAAGTAAAGTAAAAACATCAAAGTTTGTGAATATCTTGAAATGACGATTCTAGCGTATATTAACTGATGTGAAAATTTACCCATTTACAGTATAGACAGGTAAGCAGAGGTGTTAACTACAGTATTGACTAGTCTGAAAATGAACATTCCAGCTAGTGCCTATACAATGCCTCCCTCTTTCAATAAAAACACCACAACATCAAACAGCGACATAGGTAATCTTAAAATTGTCTCAATGAACCTTTTTGAAAAAAAGTAGAAAAACTTTTGAGAGAAGAGTGTGAAACATTTATTTCAATGCTTTTGGTTTAAAACTCATGTGAAACATTTATTTCAATGCTTTTGGTTTAAAACTCATGTGAAACATTTATTTCAATGCTTTTGGTTTAAAAGTCATGTGTTACAGCTCAGTGCCTTAGGGCCAATACAATGTCTCCATCCTTAAATAAAAACATCACAACTACAGCGACGAAGATAATCTCAACAGCCAAATTGTCTCGATGAACCTTTTTGAAAAAAAAAGTAGTAAAGTGTCCTTCTGAGAAAAGAGTACGAAACATTTATTTCAATGCTTTTGATTAAAGTCATATATTATAATGGATTTGCCACCTCAGGATATATTCTTATATATAGCCTCCAACCTGTGTATAATTCTAGGATATATCATTGGTAAATGTTAATTATTTCTTAATTATACATTTTACTGAAATGTATTTATCACTTAAAGAACAAATTACAGTTTGATAACCATATACAGTCCTGTTAATTTAATTATCGATGCTAAGGTTGAGAACTCAGTGTGAGCATCATTAGATATCAAGTTTATGTTAAATTCTAATTATTTCAAAAGTGTTCATTCCATGATACAATAATTATGTGTTAATTTAGTGTAGTTTACACTTGATAATTCAATTAGTTACCAGAGAATATTGTAATGGTTTAATAAGATGGTGAAGAAATATGTGACGGAATTTGTGGGAGGAAAAATCGACGGAATTTGCGGAAGAAAAAATCTTATAACTACCTTATCTATTTTAAATAATGTTTTTTCTAAATAATAACCTGTTTAAAAACAATTTATCTAATAATGTATATTGATTAATGTTGGGAATGGCACTAAACCTCATACCACCTTTTACATTCTGAGTAAATCTTGCTTTTTTTACCTTATAAAAGTCGTGAAAGTAGATGTTTAATCAAAAGTGAAGACATGTACTATTATGGCTGAACTTTTGTGTGAAGATAAATGCTGAAGTTATTCCTTTAAGTATGAATGATCTTGTTTATGTATTTTATACTATTATACATGTATTACCATCTGATCCTGGCTTTCTATTCCCTGTTAGCTTAACCAATTGGTTAGTCAAAATTTGCATTTTGTATTTTAGTCAATATTTCTGACATTTCTAATAAAAAATTAATGCACACAACTGTCACTATCACATAATAGCAGTTAAAATGAAAACTGTATTTTTATATCAAATTTTATAATTTCAATAACATGAATTTTCACAAACCATTTGGTTAAGCTAATAGGGTTTTGAACAACTGAGTCCTGAATGCCAAACATAGGCTTACTCTCATTTTCCTTTGGATGACAAGACTGTAACTGGTTGCATACATTACTGTGTTCAGAACAATTGACAACCTTCCATTTTTATTTAAAAAAAAGATAAAGCATTTACCAGTGACATTCTGAGATAAGCAAGGAGCTATTTACAGATAAAAATGAACAGTATAAAATGTATGTATATAACATACAAATATGGATTTTCTGTAGATGTTAGGCCCGACATTTGGTTCCTGGCCAATATCAATGAGGAGACTGTATTATAAAATTAGTAGTGATAGCTCGCTCGAGATCAAATGCACTGTAAATTAAACTGAGTCCTCGCTGGTTTACTAATGAATTATTTATAAATAGTTGATTAATGTCACTATCTGTAACATTTCATGACACTGTATCTGTATCATTAGCTCGGTAATGTACAGATGACAGAAATTACCAGATCAAGTCTTGACATAAACATTTTATATATAGTGTAGCTAAATTTATAAAGTAATTCAACGGCAAAATGTGTAAAGTTGCGTGTTTGATAAAAAAAATATAAATAAAATAAAAGTCAAATTATTGTTTATGACAACATTCAAAGTTTAAGAAGGTGAGTGGTTTTCTCACAATACTCTAGTTTTCCCCATCATCAAAGAACTGACTGCTATAATTACCCCTGCAAAATGCAACCACAATCAAACATGATCTACCATGGTTTACCAAAGTTCAATCGTGGTCACACTTCCATGGTCAACCATGGTTTTAACATTTTTGTTAATTTGCACCATGTTCATAAAACCACAGTCATGATTGCCATGGTTGACCATGGTCATATATGGATACATTTAGCAGGGGTATATAAATGGAAAAAAAATCCTGACTAGGCTGGGGGCTTAACACTCCATCACATAACCCACTCTGCTCTCTGATTGAGGAAGTTCTGTTACCAAATCTGTTGCCATTATTGTACACATTGGTATGCTCTGCTAACATTGTATACAAACCTAATTGTAAGTGGCACCTCCTGTATGAATGTTTGTTATATATTTTATGAATTTATTGTCTTGTTGAGGAATCGATTTAGAACATAAGTCTACAAAAACGTCATGCATAGTGATTTTCCAATATGACTTGGTTAAAAAAACAAACTTTATTTCAAATCCAATAGATGTGTAAAGTAAGTGAACAAAAGTAGAATTTATTCAGATCCATTAGTTTTAGTTATTCTATGAAAACTTTCCAAAATACAATGTCACAAACACATTGACACAGACAGTACCTTGACAGATCAAACGATACTGACTACTGTTTGGACAACTATGACAACAGTAGCTAGGAAACTGAAACAATGATATTTATGTAATTTGTATTGTCTAACTCGGATCAAAGAATGGATGGACAACATTGGTTTGGATGCAGAGAAAAGCAATAACCGGTACACATATTTATTTCATAAATTATAATTACACCTTTGGGAGAGATTTCAATATGATGACTTCCTAAAAGCATACACAATTATTGGAGTGTCTGATAGAAATGTCTGATAATACAGATACTTAGTAAATACTCGGTTATGTAATCCTTCATTAGAGGCTGCCACAGGTAGACTATTACATCTCTAATACCTGTTATACATGTACATAATTATATCTCTATTATATCAGCAATTGACTTATCACCATCTATGCCTTTTATGTTCCGATACTAGCCGCCATTACGGTACCATTTTTAAGCAACGTCATGGCAACTAATGACGTATTAGTATCAATGACCTCATTAAATTGCACAATTCAGGCCAAGTTTTCATTCTTTTTACATGTAATTCTAGCATGCCAGGCCTTTGTCGGAACATTGTGGGCATGGCCTGGAGCAATCCATCAATTAATATTCTAATGCAGTTTGTACAGAATTTCCTGTCCACAGTGTCCAATAGTGATTGATTACAGGTATAAGGTGTTACAACACACCTGTGTAGAGTTAAAAAAATCAGATTGATCAGTTAGGATATAATATAGTCATTGTCTGATGTTACAGTTGTTTTATTGCCATCAAGTTGACAAGATTAAAGCTTGTATGACAGGCGTATGAAATTAAAATATCAAAGTCTGTAGAAAAAGTGCTTCATATCCTGTAATAAAATATGTTCTGGATTTCAAATACTAATATATATATATTGCTCTATAATTCAGAGATATGGATTGGAGTCAATCGGACAAACACTTTTTTCCTAGTTTAGTTATATACAGGTCAATTTGACAAATGCTTTTTTTTCAAACAAGTAGGTATTTTTGCCCAATTTTTTTAAATAAATAACGCAGAAATGACCTATTTATGCCTTATATCATATACATTTCAACAAAAGCAAAAACAAAAATACAAACAAGCAAAAACACATACATGTGAGTTTTGTTTGTGCATTTAATGGACCAATGGTTGTAAAATGTGTGAATGTTTTATGTACATACTGTATTTCGCAGTGTACTAATTTTCGCTTATTTCGTGGTCCTTTGCCTTGCACGAAAAATTAATACCTAGCAGAAATTATATTATTCTCATTGTGTTATAGTGCATATTTCAAAAATGCAAAAAATTAACTATTTTGCATATGTCTTAATTTTCTATACTGCTAAAAAAAATACAGGTGAAATAAATATGTTTACAGTAAACTACAAAAAGAGAAATAATTTTATTGTTATATTCAGTGCCTATACAAAGAGGGGCACTTACAGTCAATTGTCTCTACATATGTTTAACTTATATTGTTACTTTTTTATAATTTTATTATTCACTTACTTGTACCAGAAATCTGTATGCATATCCATGATTAGTGTAGAAAATTTCTGCACAGAGCAAAACGTTAGCATTATGGGGATTTAACATGTTGAAAAACCAGGCAAGTTGCGGACCCTGTTGCACATATGTAACAAGGAATCATTTTTAGTGCAAGCATCGTCATTTTCGTTATGTAAAATCCCCATAGCGCCAACATTTTCCTTTATACTTTATACAATCGCGGATGTGCATATATATAGATATTCAGTTATAACTCGGCACAAGTAAGTGAATAATATCAATTATTATTCAGATTTATTTCATTTTCTATGGAAAGAAAGCATAATTCACTGTCACAAACAGACCAGCTCTAGCCATAACTTGACACATTGGTGAATTACCAGTAAGTTACACCATTCACTAAACTGTATGTACATGTGTGCCTGATCCAGACAAATAATTCCTCTAATATTTTCACAAGATATAAATCTAGATTCTTAAACTGTGCTTTTGTATTGTTAAATTTTTTACTATTATATGTTGTATTTCCCCAGGTCAGTACATGTGTGCCTGATCCAGACAATTCCTCTAATATTTTTACAAGATATAAATCTAGATTCTAAACTGTGCTTTTGTTTTTATTATTACTTTATACTTCATGTAATGTCAAAGTACAAGCTCTACAGAGCTAATGCTCATTGTAAAGATATTCAACATTATATAAAGTTTCTTGTATCTTGTATCTTTTTAGCATTTAAAGTTAAAGGTTAATATACATGTAATTATAAAATGACCAGGAAGCTTATAATTATCTGCACTCACTCTAGGTCAAGGCAGAAATTCTGAATCTGGAATAATCAATAAAGGAATTAATAAAATTTCAATGTCGGCCTCTACTGGTTCTGTGACAGTAAAATTCTTATAGTAAACAGAAAGCCTAGAAAACTCTATGACAATATGATGGAGCAGTAGTTTACTCAGACTACGGTGATATATTACCACTTACTACGGAGGGTATGAATAGTTATATATGTCAAATCTGAAAGAGAGAGAGAGAGAGAGAGAGAAAATACCTCTTTCTTATTGATCTAATAATACCAAGTCTGGCTAAGCACAACCTCTGTCAAATCAGAAATATATGTTATGTAGAACTAAATTACTAAGTATAAACCCACACAATCTACAAATTTACAAATATACAAGAAAAGGCTCTGAAAAAAAAACCAAAATCAGACAGAAATCTCACGCATTTTGTTTTCAAATCAGTGATTTCTTTGAAAAAGGCATTATTTAGTGTCTCATATTGAATATCACATTGTGATTTGAGACATTTTCGAAAAAAATTAAAATAATACATTATTATCAAAATGTCATGTATGTATGTACTAGGCTTTGAGAAAATAAACAGTGGTTTATCTTTTTTCAACTTAAAATATTTTTTTAAAAGGTAGTAATATACTGTATATGATTGAGTGCCTTGTTACTAAGTTTACAAACAAATAATTTGTGTATTTATAAACAGTTTTCCTTCAATCCTGCCACCTTGCTTATCGTCACAAGTAAACTAGAATCATAATAATGCCCCTCGAAAACTCTGCCACCTTGCTTATCCTCATAAGTAAACTAGAATCATGATAATGCCCCTCGAAAACTCTGCCACCTTGCTTATCCTCACAAGTAAACTAGAATCATAATAATGCCCCTCGAAAACT
Source organism: Anadara kagoshimensis (assembly GCA_021292105.1). Taxonomy (NCBI): domain Eukaryota; kingdom Metazoa; phylum Mollusca; class Bivalvia; order Arcoida; family Arcidae; genus Anadara; species Anadara kagoshimensis. Next base: position 20,910,042 of record CM037857.1, read on the forward strand.
CTGCCACCTTGCTTATCCCACAAGTAAACTAGAATCATAATAATGCCCCTCGAAAACTCTGCCACCTTGCTTATCCGTCACAAGTAAACTAGAATCATAATAATGCCCCTCGAAAACTCTGCCACCTTGCTTATCCTCACAAGTAAACTAGAATCATAATAATGCCCCTCGAAAACTCTGCCACCTTGCTTATCCTCACAAGTAAACTAGAATCATATAATGCCCTCGAAAACTGCCACCTTGCTTATCCTCACAAGTAAACTAGAATCATAATAATGCCCCTCTAAAACTCTGCCACCTTGCTTATCCTCACAAGTAAACTAGAATATAATGCCCCTCGAAAACTCTGCCACCTTGCTTATCCTCACAAGTAAACTAGAATCATAATGCCCCTTGAAAACTCGCCACCTTGCTTATCCTCACAAGTAAACTAGAATCATAATAATGCCCCTAAAACTCTGCCACCTTGCTTATCCTCACAAGTAAACTAGAATCATAATAATGCCCCTCGAAAACTCTGCCACCTTGCTTATCCTCACAAGTAAACTAGAATCATAATGCCCCTCGAAAACTCTGCCACCTTGCTTATCCTCACAAGTAAACTAGAATATAATAATGCCCCTCGAAAACTATGCCACCTTGTTATCCTCACAAGTAAACTAGAATATAATAATGCCCCTCGAAAACTCTGCCACCTTGCTTATCCTCACAAGTAAACTAGAATCATAATAATGTCCCTCGAAAACTATGCCACCTTGCTTATCCTCACAAGTAAACTAGAATCATTTTAATGCCCCTCGAAAACTCTGCCACCTTGCTTATCCTCACAAGAAAACCAGAATCAGTATAATGTCCATCAAAACTATGCCACCTTGCTTATCTATACAAGTAAACCAGAATCATTAAAATGTCCATCAAAGCTCTGTCATCTTGCTTATTGTGTTTATAGTGCCAAAATCTGACTAAACATATGCTGGCAATAAATTCAGGTTTTACTGTACAGTCCAACCTGCCTTAAAGGTCACCTGTATATAAGGGTCACCTGCTTATTAAGGCCAGTAAAATTCTATCCAAATTGTTCTTTATTCATATTATTTAAACCTGTATATTAAGGCCATTGTCCATAAGGGCTTCTTTTATGGTTCTCTTAGGTGGCCTTTATAGACAGGTTTGACTGTATAACTATACTCATACTGAGTACTATCTGCACACAATTTGTATTATACTAGCTTCTATAGCAACTATTATAATAACTCAATATGTAGAGCCTAAGCATGCAATCCCAATTAATGGAGGATCCTACAATTCATAAATTTAAGAATAAAGCATTAGTTTAATTTCCTGAGGGTAATAGATAAGGATAAATGTCTCAGCATGATCCAAAATTAATTTTCTACTTTATATGAAGTAATAATATTACCTTCTTTATAATGACAATTCCAAAATTAAATTTTCTGTGGTATAAAATTCAATATTGCTAAATATCTATATCCTGGAAGGCTCGGGTAAAAATCTAATATTAATATATAATATGTGCCAGTTTTCTGTCTATTTCAATCATGACTTGGTATAAATATGTAAGTTAAACAATATACATACATTTATTATGATTTGGTATTATAGGTTTAAAATGAAAACATTAAAGTTCAAACAAACTGTGTCTACAGACATGTGACTTATACCTCACTTTTATAAAACAAAATAAAACTGGTTCAATCACAATAAGACTACAAACAGTGTGGTAAATGATACTGCATATCAAATAGGGATTACAGTACAGAGCAAGGTTATGGAGTTTTATGTTTCTGCAGTCAAGATTAATAGAATGGGATGAATATTTTCGATGTTCATGATTTATTCGATGAAAATATTCATCCTTTTGATATCTCTGTCTTACCCTGTTACTGGTGTAGGATTCTTTTTCTCACATATTTGCAGCATAAAACATGATTTGTAAACAAAATATTGCCTCAAATGTTCAGTTTTTATGTCATCATCCGTTCCTGCTGAAAATGACGGAATCGATTTTTGATGACGTTCGCACGTAAAATGATTATGACGTCATCAATTAAGCGTGTGTAAGTGATTGTGACGTTAAAAAAGTGTTGGTTGACTTCGGAACCTTTCCCAACTTATTAAGGCCTCTCAACAATAAATCCAGTGCAGGTTTAACTACGCGGTAAATTTAGCGTGTAGCCTGTCTCAACCCTAGGATGAGACAAGGAAATCCCACATTGGTAAAAACACGGGATTTCCATGTCGAAGGTGTGAGAATCTTTTTTATTTCTTCGTTTTAATAGTGTGCACCAGTGGAATCCTATGTATAGTTTAGGGAATATACGAGTGAAGTCCAGATTCTTTTACTTATACTAGTGAAAGTTGAGGAAACAGGAATACGGTACTACTAACCAGGATAACAGTGCCAACCTTTGGCAAGCAAACTGACACAGTAGGAATTGTCCCGAGTGTGATTTGATCTACGTTGTAATCTATAAGAATTTTTTATCCAGTTGTCAGTTAAAGAAAAAGACCATTTGAATGTGGAGGCTGAACCACTTACAAGATATATACTAACTTATAAATCCAGTATTGTATTGTACAATCATCTCCAGGACAAATGTACAAAAACATCAACAAAAGTCTACCATTTACCGTCATCCCAGTGCTTTGATGTCTCTCTGTCCAGGATTGCGCTGGATATATTTGATGTCCCATAGTTCCATGTTCCTTCAGAAGAACAAAGCTAAACAGGAGTGCTAACCTTTCCGGAGCATCCGACCTCACATCCCTGGTGGAAGTTCACATGTTTCACTTAAGTTAACTTGTCAGTTTCAAAGTTTTTACTTTGCTTCTGTATTGTGATTTGGATATGGATTAGTATGTTTGTTTTTTGATTACTTCAACTACAAAATGTACCAAAACAATATAAAATAATAAAAATCTACCATTTACTTCAACTACTTTAAATCTGTTAAGTGAGACTAATGCAGTGTTGATGTCATAATTTTGTAGACAACTTTCAGGAAAAGCTGAAGATTACAGATTAAAACCATCACATTTGCTTGAAAATTAAAGTTTAATGTAATCACACTAGCTCGATCATCATAAACTTTAAAATTGCTTTTATTACTTAATTTTAATTTAATGGAGCCAGTCTTATTGTAAATACTTGTAATTTTTCATCATTATCCGACCACAAATCTGCTAAATCAATATAAATCTGAAAAGCTTTATATATAAAATCAGATTTGTGGATCCATTTACCGTTGTCTACTTCATAAAACGGACATAAACTTGGTACAGTATCGGAGAAAACATACATTGTTTAATGTCAGATTGATGATAGAATTTGTAATGTACATACTCAGCGATCAATATACTAATGTATATATATAGCAAATCTATAATGTAAAATCTTCACTGTAAACAAACTGATAATTCAGGCACTGAAAGTTACAGGGCTCCAGAGAAACCAATGTTTTTTTTATTATAAGAGTTGAGATGAGTACAGTAATGGTGTTTAACATCCCAGTAAAGAATATTTCACTTATATCGAGACATCGCCAGCTATAGGCGAAGGTGCAGAAATTTTGCCTGTGCTTTGCGCTGATGGCATTATACAGCAGGGTTGTATATCGTGCCAAGCCTACCGTGACTTGGGACCTCATTTATTTTAGTTCCCATCCAAAAGAACTGTGACTTTCATTTTTCGTAATGCCAAGTGCCAGGTGATAGAACAATCGCTACCCACTTTCAAGTCTTGGGTCAGACTTGGTTGGGATTTGAACCCACGACCCCCCACCTACGGAACAACCACTCTACTGACTGAGCTACGGCAGTGGTTTTTATTATAAGAGAGAGAAAGAGAGACAAAAACATTTGGTACATACTACAGATAAGCTTCCTTGTACCGTAAACTTGTATAAGGTACACAGATATATTTACAAAATATGGTAAGAGATTCTAGATTTTAACATAAATATTTATTCGTATCAGTTTTGTAATGTTTAATTCCACTATCAGTTTTGTAATGTTTAATTCCACTGAGTTACAGGATATCACATGGTACAAACTACTGGCCTGTATGGATGGAACAGGCAATACACAACCTGTCCTTGGACTGAACAGGCAATACACAACCCGCCCTTGGACTGAGCAGGCAATATACAACCTGTCCTTGGACTGAGCAGGCAATACACAACCTGACCTTGGACTGAGCAGGCAATACACAACCTGCCCTTGGACTGAGCAGGCAATACACAACCTGACCTTGGACTGAGCAGGCAATACACAACCTGTCCTTAGACTGAGCAGGCATTACACAACCTGTCCTTGGACTGAGCAGGCAATACACAACCTGTCCTTGGACTGAGCAGGCAATACACAACCTGACCTTGGACTGAGCAGGCAATACACAACCTGACCTTGGACTGAGCAGGCAATACACAACCTGTCCTTGGACTGAGCAGGCAATACACAACCTGACCTTGGACTGAGCAGGCAATACACAATCTGTCCTTGGACTGAGCAGGCAATACACAATGAGTTATGTCCCTTTAACAAAACACCCCTATGACATCATGATATATGATCATGGTTTAAATAGTCAATAAAATAAAAGCTAAAGATACTTATGTACAGGGCACTATCAAGATTTATGGACTGGTCATGGGTCAGAATATGGATGATCATTTTAATATGTCCCTCTCCTGCGGCTCAGGACATATCAAAATGGTGGTCCATAGCCTGGCCCATGGCTAGTACATCCTTCTACGAAAACTATTGCTGAAGTATAAACCTGTAGTATCTGATTATATATTTGACATTGCACAATAATTATATAAACCTCAGATAAATATATCTGATGGAGGATGATACAAGATCTGACAGAATTACTTATTGAAGTATTTATTTCTTCTACCAATAAATTGTTATTGCAATAACCAATACAGATTTATTAAAGCTATATCTCATATCAATGTAATCAAAGTGTCAGTTTTCTCTTGACATACCAGTAGTCTATAAACTATACGTTACTCCATCAGGAATATGTCAATGTAATCCTTATCCTATTTCCAAACAATCTTTTAAATCCAGTTAGAGACCAGGCTACTTCCTAAAATGTCTATCTCTGACAAGAGAGTCAACATCTTATAAATCCCACATTCAAATACTACTAGAGTAGCTCAGTTGGTAAAGTGCTTGCTTCAAATGTAGGAGATTCAAATGACGAATGCTAGAAAATAATAGGCACTGACTGTGGTTTTGTCTATAGCATTTGGTATTAAGAAACAGAAGTCACAGACCCTAAAAACTGATGCCATGGTAGGAATTGCACTTTAAGCACAATCCCTGTACATTAATTGCCCAGTGTGTATGGCAACGGTAAAAAACTTCTGGCACTTCACCTATACCTGGTGACATCCTGATACAAGTGGGACTTAAAACCCCATCACATCAAGTTAGCAATGAATAAATTATATAGTTTTTTTATTAGATGTAATTTGAATAAATATCATTTATAGTCAACAGAATTTTATTGTTTAATTATAAAAAAACAGTGAAGTAGACAAAGTGACAATAATCCTATCACTTATACAAGTAACTGTTCTAGTGAATGAAAGGATAAATAGATAACAAACTGAAAGTTAGAAAATGAACAACAATATTACAACAGTGGAAGGCTGTGATAATGTATAAAACAAAACAAAGAACAGAATAATTGACATAAAGTATAAATAACAGTAATCTGATTTATATTGGAGGATGTCACCATTGCTGGCTTTATAACCGAGGTAATACATTTACAGCAGAATCGATAAGTTCAATATTTGTTTATTTGTTATACTGAATTAGAATTTCAGATTAAAATATTATCGTTAAGAGCAGCGTTGTGGAATACTGCTCAGTGAAGCTGATGGAAATCAAATTAACGTTTATTTACATACAAAATCGGAAAACTCAGTGAGATCGTTTGTACAAATCCTAACTGATTGCTAAACCTCACAGAGAGTTTTTTTTATAATTACATTGCTTTGTTTTTGTTTTTTTCGCGATTGTAATCTGAAATTATGTTTTCTCTTACAGGATGGATGGTGAGCTGAATTCATACTGTGTTCACAGTGTTTATATTCAGATAGTCAACAACATTATTCAGATGACTGTTCAGAATACTGATATTATTCATCTCACATAACCTAAATACAATGTAAGCCCTAGAAATGATCAACATACAATAGTGACCTTCTGACTTTGGCATCAGACATAAAATACAATCTGGAGTAGTCAATAAAAATGTTGTGATTGAGTTTTGTTGAAAAATGTAGAAGATACAGAGTAGACAAGAAATATGAACTTCTACTGTTTAAGTCATTGTGTTTGTGACAGGGAATTATGTTTCAATTTCATAGGAAATCAAATTTTTTTATTTGAATAAAGATTTATATTTTTCACATACTTGTACTAGTTCCAACAGGAAATCTGTATGCACATTAGTGATTAGCGTAGAATAATTTTGCACAGAGTAAAATATTGGCACTATGGGTATATAGCATTTTGAAAACCAGGCAAATGGTAGATCCTGTTGCACATATAACATAAAACAACACAAAGGACATCACTTCTGGTGTAAACATTGCCATTTTCACCATGCAAAATCCCCATAGCACTAATGTAGGAGATACAAAGGGGACAAGAATTCTAAGATTTGACCTTGTGACCTTGACCTGTGACCTAAATAACTAAACATGGTGCATGACACATCCTTGCATTCTGGTTTACATTTGTACAAAGTTTCATTAAAATCCATGTAGAAATGTAGGACTGGACACAAATGTGACTGACTGACAGGACAAAAACATCACACCCTTTACAACTTTGCTGCAGGGAATATAAAAAATGTTCCCTACAATTTGACATCATAATATACATCAAAAGAGTGAGTGAGTGAGTGAGTAATGGTGTTTAACGTCCCAGTCAAGAATATTTCACTTATATCGAGACGTCGCCAGCTATAGGCGAAAGTGCAGAAATTTTGCCTGTGCGTTGCGCTTATGGCATTATACAGCAGGGTTCTTTAGCGTGCCAAGCCCACCGTGACACGGGACCTCGTTTATTTTAAGTTCCCATCCGAAAGAACCGTGCCTTTCATTTCGTAATGCCGAGTGCGAAAGTGGCGAAAGAACAGTCACTACCCACTTTCAAGTCTTGGGTCAGACCCGGCCGGGGTTCGAACCCACGACCTCCCACTTACGGAGCGAGCACTCTAGCAACTGAGCTACCGCAGTGGTTATACATCAAAAGACAAAATAGTTAAATGACACAATATAAGTAACAGTCAAATCTGTCTATAAAGGCCATCAAAGGGAACCAGTAAAAGTGATCTTTATAGGCAGGTGGCCTTTATAATATAAATAAAGAACAAGTAGGGCACAATTCTACTGGTCTTTATAAACAGGTGTTCCTTATTTAGAGGTGGCCTTTAAGGAAGGTTCGACTGTAGTTTCGAATCACAAAAAATTGTTCTTATACCCAAGGATCACAAGTTTGATCAGGTCACATGACAAAAGATTTTCGAACCCTACTGTATATTGATCAAATCAAGAGTTGAGTCATGGTGTGAGAATATTTCACTTATATTGATATGTTACCAGCTATAGGCGAAGTGCAGAACTTTTGCCTGTGCATTGTGCTGATGGCATTATATAGCAGGGTTCTTTATTGTGCAAAGCCTACTGTGACACGGGACCTCATTAATTTTAAGTTCCCATCTGAAAGAACATTCAATACCCACTTTTAAGTCTTAGGTCATACACGGTCCAGGTTTGAACTCACGACCTCCTACTTACAAGGTGAGCACTCTATTAACGGAGTTGAGTGGTTGATCAAATTAAGAGCTTTAAGATGCACAACTCAACATTCTAATGTTAAGTCTTAAGTTCTTTGTATTTTATTCTGAAGTTGTTTCTTTATACTGACACTTAGATCTAAAAGATCTGAAGATTTAGCGAAAAAAGAACCACAAACGCATGAAAACTCTTTAGAGGAAAGGAACAATGATATCTGTATAAAATAGATAGATGAAGCAAAGATCTAACACTTCAAATAAAATCCAGACAATTGGTACTGGGAAAAAAACACATATACACATACATCTATATATAATGACAGTCCTCTGTGTATATATATCAGGATGGACCTCAGATAAAACAGCAGTATTGTTAATATCCCTACAGGCTAGTGACTAATTACTATTTTATGTGCTGTAACTTCGAGCTTGTCAATCATCCTCTAGATCAGACGGATAATTGTATTGCCAGTAAAAGTTACATTTGATTCTGTCTCCGGTAGCGATCAAAGATCCTTGGTTCCATAACAAGGACAGTAAGCTCTAACCTCTATAATATCTTACATATTAATCTTATTTTATCAAAACATTATTTTCACATTAACTATAGTGATATTTATTAAAACAGAGATATTTCAAACATTTCAAGTTTAATTTGATGATGGCGCTGACCTTGAGGTTTTAGTAATCACTCATAACTCACACATTATGATAAAAGTAAGATTATTCATTATTCTACAACACTTACATCATTTAACTTGATAAGACAATGTCATTATGGTCCTGTACTAAAACAAAATTGTGGAATTTTAGTGCTTTTCATAATAAACTTTGTTCATGATATTATGGACATCTACTAAAACAAAATCGTGGAATTTTAGTGCTTTTCATAATAAGTCACTTGCTGAAAGAAGTCACTACCAACTTTAAAGTCTTGGGTCAGACCTGGCCGGGGTTCTAACCCACGACCTACCAATTATGGAGCAAAAACTCTACCAACTGAGCTACCACAGTGGTCAAAAAGGTCATCGATATCAAGCAAGAGTAGTGTAGATTTTGGACACCATAAAACAAGCCATATATGTATTTGATAATTATAACATTTGATCTTATTGGTCTACATATTCATGGTGACTGCCATTGCTGCCAAGTAGATTAACTTATTCAGCTATAGGGATGTGACAATTCACAGCAGATTTGGTTTAAGCGGTATTATGTGGTCAGTTCAGATCTGGGATAACATTTTTTTTTATTTTGGTTTTGGTTCTCGATATCTATTTTTAAGTGATTTTAGGATAAAAGAACAATTGGAATGATTAGAAACTGTATCACATAATAATTAATACTTTCATGCAAATTTTCCTTCCTGTTGACCTTTACTGGTTCACCTGGTATCAGTACAATGTGACTACGGGAGTAGTACGCTTGTCTGCAGCATATTGACTCGGAGAGCTAGCACCTTAAATTCGCCCTGAATGCACGCTAGTACAAGGCAAACCATACAACACACTCGTACTTCATATGCATACTCGAACTTTTCATGGATTAATAAAATAGTTCTTGTCACGAATAGCTGAAAAATTGCTGATGAGACGTTAAGCAACATTTAACCAACCAACCAATGTTGATGTAACTGATTGTAACATTTGTTTCTGACATTACGTTGCTGGAAACATTTAGACATTAGAAATATACAGACCATTTTAACAACCTAGCACATGGAGGTTATGAGTAAGAATGCATTTACCAACAATTTTGATGTCTTCATTTATTTCTATTTATAATTTTCTGTTACTTAAATACATGTAGTTTTCTTGATCTCCAGTTTTAAGCGTAGACATGTACCAAATTGAAGGATGGTGTGTATAGCAAAATACACAATATTCTGAGGTAGTTTACTAGGTACTGCTGTACCCATACTGAAATACAGTCAAACCTCTCTATAAAGGCAACTCAAGGGAACCAGTAAAAGTGGCCTTTATGGGCAGGTGGCCTTTATATACATGTTCAAATAATATGAATAAAGAACAATTATGATACAATTCAGCTGGCCTTTATAAGCAGGTGACCCTTATATACAGGTGACCTTTAAGACAGGTTGGACTGTAGGTGTCAATTCAGCTACAGCTTCTTTATTCCATTCTTTCTTTCTTCTTATATTTTGTTGTAAGGTGTTTTAATGACTCTAATTGGACTTATTATACTACAATGTGAACATCTCTTTACTGTAAATTTCTGAATACCATTTTTGCATGTAGGAATTATAAAGTCATGTTAACATGCAACATGCATCAGCTGACTTGTCCTTATTTAAGCAATTATTTACATTTTCATATGAATCACTGGATTTTGTTGTTGCTTTGTGTTTCAATCAGCCAGCTTTAAAATCACGTAACCAGATAACATGATCAATCTTAGTCAGGAAAACTCGATACAAGTCTGATAAAAAATAAACCAGTATCATGCCAACAATCTATAAACAAAATTATGATCAATCATGTAACATTAGCATGACATTTGTATAATATCATAGCAGATGTTTAATGTCACCTAGACCTAAGCCCATCACAGAGCGCACAAACAACGACCTCTGGCAGAATACAAGACTGCAACAGTGGCTTAAATGTCAAGGAACATTTCATGTATCAGGAAGGACAACAAACACAAACCCATCACAGAGCACAAGAACAGGGTCCTTGGGCAGAATAAAGATTGCAACAGTGGCTTAAATGTCAAGGAACATTTCATGTATCAGGAAGGACAACTAACACAAACCCATCACAGAGCACAGGAACAGAGTCCTTGGGCAGAATAAAGATTGCAACAGTGGCTTAAATGTCAAGGAACATTTCATGTATCAGGAAGGACAACTAACACAAACCCATCACAGAGCAAAGGAACAATGACCTCTGGCAGAATAAAGACTGCAAGCAGTGGCTTAAATGTCAAGGAACATTTCATGTATCAGGAAGAACAACTAACACAAACCCATCACAGAGCACAGGAACAGGGTCCTTGGGCAGAATAAAGACTGCAAGCAGTGGCTTAAATGTCAAGGAACATTTCATGTATCAGGAAGAACAACTAACACAAACCCATCACAGAGCACAGGAACAGGGTCCTTGGCAGAATAAAGACTGCAAGCAGTGGCTTAAATGTCAAGGAACAATTCATGTATCAGGAAGAACAACTAACACAAACCCATCACAGAGCACAGGAACAGAGTCCTTGGGCAGAATAAAGATTGCAAGCAGTTGCTTAAATGTCAAGAAACATTTCATGTATTAGGCAAACCAATCACAGAGCACAGGGACAATGCCCTAAGGGAGACACAAGTGTGTATAGAGACCATTAAAGCCATAACAGAGAATAGTGGCTAAATTGTCAAAATTTAACAGGACAACTAGCACAAACTCATTACAAATCATAGATTCATGAAGGCTAACTAACACAAACCCATCACTAAAGCACAGGAACAGTGTCCTCAATATACCAGACTGCAAGCCTTGACAGAAAAATTAATAGTGACTTAGTTCTCAAGGAACATTTCTAAAGGTCAGTTCATAAAAACTCATTACTAAGCAAGAAAACAATGACTAAAAGCAATATACAATATAACAGACTGCAACCTTGACAGATAATAGTGGCTATATGTCAAGGAACATTTCTAAAGGACAGCTCACAAAATATCATGACATAGCAAAAAAAAACCGATGACCTCAGCTCGGCAATATACAATGTACCAGACTGTAAGCCTTGACAGATAATAGTGGCTATATGTCAAGGAACATTTCTAAAGGACAGTTCACAAAAACGCATCACAGAGCAAAAAAACAATGACCTCAAGCCTTGACAAAGATTAGTGGCTATATGTCGAGGAAAATTTCTATAGAACAGCTCACAAATAGTCATCACAGAGCAACAAAAAAATGTCCTCAGGCAATATACAATGTACAAGGCTGTAACCCTATTAACAAAGATTAACAGGTGAATGTCAAGAAAGTTTTGAAGGAAGTAAAGCTATCAATTCCTTATGTTTTCTGTGACCACTGTGGTAGTCAACGTGAAAGTCACAGTTCTTTTGGATTGCAACTTAAAATAAGATCCTGTGTCATGGTGGGCTTGGCATGCTAAAGAACCCATCAGACAAAATTTTTACACCTTCACCTATAGCTTGCATGTCTCCATATAAGTGAAATATTCTTGACTGGGACATTTAACACCATTACTCTCATTTATATTTGCTGTGCTTGATATCAGTAAACAACTAAATCATCAATAAACTCAGCAGCTGACTCATTTGTTACCAGTTTTAATTAATAGTTACAGAAGTAGGGTTTAATTGTTGGGAGACTGAAGACAACATGTCTATTAAAGCTCTGTAACAATCCCCTACGGCAGAGTGTGCAACAATTTGGAGAATCCTTAACATGTCAACTAGTATCCATTAACAAATCATATTAGCAACTGTGTATAATTATATAACTTTATATAATACAACTTACTAAATTATCACTGATTGCACTTGTTAACACTTTAATTAATTTTGAAGAAGTAGGAATTAACTGCTGAATTTTAAAAATAAAATGTGTTTATTGATATTAAAAGCAATCCCAACAGAGAGCAGAAACAATTGCATCAGGCTTGGTAAGTTTAGTAACATATCCCTACAGAGTGCAAAGAAAATGTAATCTGGCATGGTAAATCTTACAGAGTGCATAAACAATATCCTTGGGCTTGGTAAATTCAATGTGCACAAACATCAATGCAATAGTAAATCTCAACAAGGTAGGGTTGCTTAAACATCTGCCAACACTTAATGAACCAGGAAGAAGTCTGGCATTTAGGAGTTTATAATTGTCAAGGCAGAACTAATTATACCTATTGCAAACATAGAGTTTAACAACTAAAACTTCAGGATTTTGTGTTAGGATTATTAAATTTTGCTAGTTCAAAACTTGCTGATTTCAAATCATGTTATATAACCAATTCTGGTATATTTAAAAGAGAGAGTTAATGAAGTATTGTGGAGCAGTCATATGTCACATTAAGGTGTGGAGCTGACATATAACAACATAAATATAAATCAAACTTGTTTTGAAAAAAAAAATGAATTTACAACTTTTTTTAAATTCATTAAAAAAATAAAACAACTGTCTGTTCTGTATAAAGACATCAGACATCATCCACACATCAAAGTGTTTATTAACCAACAATGCTTCAATCAATTTTGCCGACATTACATTTTTGGATAATGAACATATAACAAAAGCATGATCATGCTTTTCAGTGTGTGAGTAGAAGAGTTAACTTATTGAATAAAAAACCTTTGATAAAACATTTTAAAAAATCTTTTGGTACTCAATTTAATTGCAAGAAGTATGGAGTACACACAACATATCAAGACAAGGAAGAGTTGAGTAATGGTGTTTAATGTCCCAGTCAAGAATATTTCACTTATATCAAGACACCACCAGCTATAGGCAAAGGTGCAGAAATTTTGCCTGAGCGTTGCACTGATGGCATTATATACAGCAGGGTTCTTTATCGTGACAACCCCACCGTGTCACAGGACCTCCTTTATTTCAAGTTTCCATCAGAAAGAACAATGACTTTCATTTCGTAATGCCGAGTATTTGGCGAAAGAACAGTAACTAACCACTTTCAAGTCTTGGGTCAGACCCGGCCAGGGACCAAACCCACAAACTCCCACTTACAGAGAGAGCACTCTATCAATATAGCTACCGCAGTGGTCTATCAGGACAAGATAGGTTAGATAATGTTGTTGATGTCATACTGATTACTGTTGTTCTGTTATCATCTACAGGTCTTTTCCTGTTTCTTTTTATTTCAATCTGACATTTAGTTGTAAAGATTATTGAACCAGCCTTTCAGCTGTGCAAATATAAACTTATCATTTATCAAATAAGCTCTCTTTTTTACACAATAGCTGATTTTTATACAAACACAAATAACAGAATAGTTCATATACAACAAACGAAGAACAATATACAAAGAATGAACTGTTATATGTAGCAGATGTTCGGGATTTATTAGGATTTAAGCTTGAAGAAAACTTCTAAATAACTTCTTGTAATGACAAATACAATGGTTTTACCTCTAAATTGCAGGTAAGACCAATAAAGAAGGACTTTTAGTCAAAAAGAAGTGTGTAGATAACATTTTTATATTTTGTTCCACACTTTGTGACAGTAAACGCTAGTTCAAATAAATACATTCACACCACTTTGCTGACATTCTGCAAGGTTTGTAAGAATAAGGCTACCATCTTCCCTCCCCAGTTCACACCACCTCTTTTAGTACAGTAACTATTTCCACTCATCTCACAAGCATGTCCTTATTTATAGATTAAATAAATACCAGATACAAGATCTGTCAGAGTGTAACTCTGTTGACCATCTAGTCTGTCATCAGTTGAAACATAAAACAACATGTATTTAACAATGGAGTGGACTGGAGTAACAGTATTATATTACCTACACAGGATTCTTTAACTTATATCAAGACAGTTAGTTCTATGATGGTGGAGGAAACCAGAATACTAGTAAAGTGGGAGGTTGTGGGTTCAATCCCCAACCGGGTCTGACCCAAGACTTGAAAGTGGGTAGTGACTGTTCTTTGCACATTCGGCATTACGAAATGAAAGTCATGGTTTTTTTTCAGATGGGAACTTAAAATAAGCAAGGTCAGGGGTAAAGGTAGGCTTTGCATGATAAAGAACCCTGCTGTATAATGCCATCAGCACAACGCACAGGCAAAATTTCTGCACCTTCGCCTATAGCTGGCAACATTCCGATATGTGAAATATTCTTGACTGGGACGTTAAACACCATTACTCAACTCAACTCTGTATACTTAAAAGGGCACTTGAGACTAAGCCACTGAAGCCCTTCTTTAACGATGCACACCAATGCTGATGCTAACAATGACTTGTACAGTGGAATAACAAAATCTTTTCTTCTCAGTAAAACCAAACTAAAATGTGTCTGGAGATGCTGTAATTATAATGTAACAGATAATTGGAGAGGACATGCTACATAACTCAAGGGGGAAATGATGTGTAGCATTAACCTGCGAGGACATCGAACATCAATCTAGGAGAGAGTGTAGCATTACCTTGTCTCTAAGGATTGCTATATAAACCTCAAGTTATACATCAACTTGTAAGGAAATTTAATACCAAAATACAATTACAAACTAAATAACTCAATGTTCTGACTATGGTTACCACACACTCTTATCATATGCCTGATCTGAAATTTTATAATGACTCTGAAGATAAGTTAACTTAAGTCCAACAGCTGACAACACATAACTTATATAACACACAAATTGATTTAAATCTCATCTGATGTGAAAAATTTAAAAATAAAATCTGATTTAGAAAAGGTTATAGGGTCTTGGAATTATATTTAGAAATAATGCAGATCTCTTACGAAATGGTTGAAATCACATGGTACTTCAGATAGTAGATCCTTATAAAGTTATGTGGCTAGAAGACATAAAATCATATAATAGGATTACATTTAATGTCAATCATTAGTTAAAACATTGATAAACAGTGTACCAGTATGTTAGTATGGAATGATGTCATGTCTAAAAACAGAAAACAATTCCACTAACTCTATATCTACTGCTGGATAAAATGTTCAAGATCCTTTGCTTAACAAAAACAGACACATGAAAAGTTGTTTGGTCGCATGCACATATAGTAAAAATATAATGATTCAGCCATTTTTCCAAAAAAAAAAAAAAAAAAAATTAAGTTACTGTCTGTATAATTAAAACCTGCATCTGAAGGCAGACAACAGTGTAATATAAATCACAATCAGAGGGCAGTAACTATAATTATAACCCTAACTGTATAAATAAAACCCCTCATGCAGGGGCATTATCCCTATAAGAAAAACCCTTATCCAAGGGCAGTAGTTGTATAATCAAAACCCTGATATGAGGGCAGTAACTGTATAATCAAAACCCTAATATGAGGGCAGTAGTTGTATAATTAAAACCCTGATATGAGGGCAGTAGTTGTATAATTAAAGCAGTAACTGTATAATCAAAACCCTGATATGAGGGCAGTAGTTGTATAATTAAAGCAGTAACTGTATAATCAAAACCCTGATATGAGGGCAGTAGTTGTATAATTAAAGCAGTAACTGTATAATCAAACCCTGATATGAGGGCAGTACTTAACTGTATAATTAAGACCCTGATATGAGGGCAGTAACTGTATAATCAAAACCCTGATATGAGGGCAGTAACTGTATAATCAAAACCCTGATATGAGGGCAGTAGTTGTATAATTAAAGCAGTAACTGTATAATCAAAACCCTGATATGAGGGCAGTAGTTGTATAATTAAAGCAGTAACTGTATAATCAAAACCCTGATATGAGGGCAGTAGTTGTATAATTAAAGCAGTAACTGTATAATCAAAACCCTGATATGAGGGCAGTACTTAACTGTATAATTAAGACCCTGATATGAGGGCAGTAACTGTATAATCAAAACCCTGATATGAGGGCAGTAGTTGTATAATTAAAGCAGTAACTGTATAATCAAAACCCTGATATGAGGGCAGTAACTGTATAATTAAAGCAGTAACTGTATAATCAAAACCCTGATATGAGGGCAGTACTTAACTGTATAATTAAGACCCTGATATGAGGGCAGTAATTGTATAATCAAAACCCTGATATGAGGGCAGTACTTAACTGTATAATTAAGACCCTGATATGAGGGCAGTAATTGTATAATCAAGACCCTGATATGAGGGCAGTACTTAACTGTATAATCAAAACCCTGATATGAGGGCAGTAATTGTATAATCAAAACCCTGATATGAGGGCAGTAGTTGTATAATTAAAGCAGTAACTGTATAATCAAAACCCTGATATAAGGGCAGTAGTTGTATAATTAAAGCAGTAACTGTATAATCAAAACCCTGATATGAGGGCAGTAACTGTATAATTAAAGCAGTAACTGTATAATCAAAACCCTGATATGAGGGCAGTAGTTGTATAATTAAGACCCTGATATGAGGGCAGTAACTGTATAATCAAAACCCTGATATGAGGGCAGTACTTAACTGTATAATTAAGACCCTGATATGAGGGCAGTAACTGTATAATTAAGACCCTGATATGAGGGCAGTAGTTGTATAATTAAAGCAGTAACTGTATAATCAAAACCCTGATATGAGGGCAGTACTTAACTGTATAATTAAGACCCTGATATGAGGGCAGTAACTGTATAATCAAAACCCTGATATGAGGGCAGTAGTTGTATAATTAAAGCAGTAACTGTATAATCAAAACCCTGATATGAGGGCAGTAACTGTATAATTAAAGCAGTAACTGTATAATCAAAACCCTGATATGAGGGCAGTACTTAACTGTATAATTAAGACCCTGATATGAGGGCAGTAATTGTATAATCAAAACCCTGATATGAGGGCAGTACTTAACTGTATAATTAAGACCCTGATATGAGGGCAGTAATTGTATAATCAAGACCCTGATATGAGGGCAGTACTTAACTGTATAATCAAAACCCTGATATGAGGGCAGTAATTGTATAATCAAAACCCTGATATGAGGGCAGTAGTTGTATAATTAAAGCAGTAACTGTATAATCAAAACCCTGATATAAGGGCAGTAGTTGTATAATTAAAGCAGTAACTGTATAATCAAAACCCTGATATGAGGGCAGTAACTGTATAATTAAAGCAGTAACTGTATAATCAAAACCCTGATATGAGGGCAGTACTTAACTGTATAATTAAGACCCTGATATGAGGGCAGTAACTGTATAATCAAAACCCTGATATGAGGGCAGTAGTTGTATAATTAAAGCAGTAACTGTATAATCAAAACCCTGATATGAGGGCAGTAGTTGTATAATTAAAGCAGTAACTGTATAATCAAAACCCTGATATGAGGGCAGTACTTAACTGTATAATTAAGACCCTGATATGAGGGCAGTAACTGTATAATCAAAACCCTGATATGAGGGCAGTAGTTGTATAATTAAAGCAGTAACTGTATAATCAAAACCCTGATATGAGGGCAGTACTTAACTGTATAATTAAGACCCTGATATGAGGGCAGTAACTGTATAATCAAAACCCTGATATGAGGGCAGTAGTTGTATAATTAAAGCAGTAACTGTATAATCAAAACCCTGATATGAGGGCAGTAACTGTATAATTAAAACCCTGATATAAGGGCAGTAGTTGTATAATTAAAGCAGTAACTGTATAATCAAAACCCTGATATAAGGGCAGTAGTTGTATAATTAAAGCAGTAACTGTATAATCAAAACCCTGATATAAGGGCAGTACTTAACTGTATAATTAAGACCCTGATATGAGGGCAGTAGTTGTATAATTAAAACCCTGATATGAGGGCAGTAGTTGTATAATTAAAGCAGTAACTGTATAATCAAAACCCTGATATGAGGGCAGTAATTGTATAATCAAAACCCTGATATGAGGGCAGTAGTTGTATAATTAAAGCAGTAACTGTATAATCAAAACCCTGATATGAGGGCAGTAGTTGTATAATTAAAGCAGTAACTGTATAATCAAAACCCTGATATGAGGGCAGTAGTTGTATAATTAAAGCAGTAACTGTATAATCAAAACCCTGATATGAGGGCAGTACTTAACTGTATAATTAAGACCCTGATATGAGGGCAGTAACTGTATAATCAAAACCCTGATATGAGGGCAGTAGTTGTATAATTAAAGCAGTAACTGTATAATCAAAACCCTGATATGAGGGCAGTAACTGTATAATCAAAACCCTGATATGAGGGCAGTAGTTGTATAATTAAAGCAGTAACTGTATAATCAAAACCCTGATATGAGGGCAGTAGTTGTATAATTAAAGCAGTAACTGTATAATCAAAACCCTGATATGAGGGCAGTAGTTGTATAATTAAAGCAGTAACTGTATAATCAAAACCCTGATATGAGGGCAGTAGTTGTATAATTAAAGCAGTAACTGTATAATCAAAACCCTGATATGAGGGCAGTAGTTGTATAATTAAAGCAGTAACTGTATAATCAAAACCCTGATATGAGGGCAGTAGTTGTATAATTAAAGCAGTAACTGTATAATCAAAACCCTGATATGGGGGCAGTACTTAACTGTATAATTAAGACCCTGATATGAGGGCTAGTTGTATAATCAAAACCCTGATATGAGGGCAGTAACTGTATAATCAAAACCCTGATATGAGGGCAGTAACTGTATAATCAAAACCCTGATATGAGGGCAGTAACTGTATAATCAAAACCCTGATATGAGGGCAGTAGTTGTATAATCAAAACCCTGATATGAGGGCAGTAACTGTATAATCAAAACCCTGATATGAGGGCAGTAGTTGTATAATTAAAACCCTGATATGAGGGCAGTAACTGTATAATCAAACCCCTGATATGAGGGCAGTAACTGTATAATCAAAACCCTGATATGAGGGCAGTACTTAACTGTATAATTAAAACCCTGCTCTGAGGGCAATAACTGTATAACTAAAACCCTGATTTGAGGGCAGTAACTGTAAAATTGAAGCCCTGATCTGAGAGCAGTAACTGTATAATTAAAACCCCGATGTGAGAGCAGTAACTGTATAATTAAAACCTTGATATGAGGGCAGTAGATGTATAATGAAAATCCTGATATGAGGGCAGTAAATGTAAAATAACCTTGATCTAAGGGCAGTAACTGTAACTGTATGATTAAAACCCTGATCTGGGGGCAGTAACTGTAACTATAATTATAACCCTGATCTGAGAGCAGTAAATGTAAAATGATAACCCTGGTCTAAGGGCAATAATTGTATTATTAAAACCCTGATATGAGGTCAGTAATTGTATAATTAAAACCCTAATTAGAGGGCAGTAACTGTATAATTAAAACCCTGATGTGAGGGCAGTAAATGTAAAATAAACCCTGATCTGAGGACACTGCCCAGCAGTAACTGATCTAAGTGCAGCAACTGTATAATTAAGACCCTGATATGAGGGCAGTAACTGTATAATTAAAACCCTGATATAAGGGCAGTAGTTGTATAATTAAAGCAGTAACTGTATAATCAAAACCCTGATATAAGGGCAGTAGTTGTATAATTAAAGCAGTAACTGTATAATCAAAACCCTGATATAAGGGCAGTACTTAACTGTATAATTAAGACCCTGATATGAGGGCAGTAGTTGTATAATTAAAACCCTGATATGAGGGCAGTAGTTGTATAATTAAAGCAGTAACTGTATAATCAAAACCCTGATATGAGGGCAGTAATTGTATAATCAAAACCCTGATATGAGGGCAGTAGTTGTATAATTAAAGCAGTAACTGTATAATCAAAACCCTGATATGAGGGCAGTAGTTGTATAATTAAAGCAGTAACTGTATAATCAAAACCCTGATATGAGGGCAGTAGTTGTATAATTAAAGCAGTAACTGTATAATCAAAACCCTGATATGAGGGCAGTACTTAACTGTATAATTAAGACCCTGATATGAGGGCAGTAACTGTATAATCAAAACCCTGATATGAGGGCAGTAGTTGTATAATTAAAGCAGTAACTGTATAATCAAAACCCTGATATGAGGGCAGTAGTTGTATAATTAAAGCAGTAACTGTATAATCAAAACCCTGATATGAGGGCAGTAACTGTATAATCAAAACCCTGATATGAGGGCAGTAGTTGTATAATTAAAGCAGTAACTGTATAATCAAAACCCTGATATGAGGGCAGTAGTTGTATAATTAAAGCAGTAACTGTATAATCAAAACCCTGATATGAGGGCAGTAGTTGTATAATTAAAGCAGTAACTGTATAATCAAAACCCTGATATGAGGGCAGTAGTTGTATAATTAAAGCAGTAACTGTATAATCAAAACCCTGATATGAGGGCAGTAGTTGTATAATTAAAGCAGTAACTGTATAATCAAAACCCTGATATGAGGGCAGTAGTTGTATAATTAAAGCAGTAACTGTATAATCAAAACCCTGATATGAGGGCAGTACTTAACTGTATAATTAAGACCCTGATATGAGGGCAGTAGTTGTATAATCAAAACCCTGATATGAGGGCAGTAACTGTATAATCAAAACCCTGATATGAGGGCAGTAACTGTATAATCAAAACCCTGATATGAGGGCAGTAACTGTATAATCAAAACCCTGATATGAGGGCAGTAGTTGTATAATCAAAACCCTGATATGAGGGCAGTAACTGTATAATCAAAACCCTGATATGAGGGCAGTAGTTGTATAATTAAAACCCTGATATGAGGGCAGTAACTGTATAATCAAACCCCTGATATGAGGGCAGTAACTGTATAATCAAAAACCCTGATATGAGGGCAGTACTTAACTGTATAATTAAAACCCTGCTCTGAGGGCAATAACTGTATAACTAAAACCCTGATTTGAGGGCAGTAACTGTAAAATTGAAGCCCTGATCTGAGAGCAGTAACTGTATAATTAAAACCCCGATGTGAGAGCAGTATCTGTATAATTAAAACCTTGATATGAGGGCAGTAGATGTATAATGAAAATCCTGATATGAGGGCAGTAAATGTAAAATAACCTTGATCTAAGGGCAGTAACTGTAACTGTATGATTAAAACCCTGATCTGGGGGCAGTAACTGTAACTATAATTATAACCCTGATCTGAGAGCAGTAAATGTAAAATGATAACCCTGGTCTAAGGGCAATAATTGTATTATTAAAACCCTGATATGAGGTCAGTAATTGTATAATTAAAACCCTAATTAGAGGGCAGTAACTGTATAATTAAAACCCTGATGTGAGGGCAGTAAATGTAAAATAAACCCTGATCTGAGGACACTGCCCAGCAGTAACTGATCTAAGTGCAGCAACTGTATAATTAAAAACCTGATCTGAGGGCAGTAACTGTATAATCAAAACCTTTTTTGTCTTTTGCGTATTTCAATCATTAGCAGTACTACATTGTTCTAGTCTTTATCTACTGGAACCAATCATCATACTGATCTATTTCATTAAACATAATACAAACCCCAAGACATAACAGATTCCCAATTAATTCTATATAAGGCTATAATAATGACATAAAACACAGTGAGGTTGAGACTGTATAACATTCCCAATTAAGTATGTAATAACCAATATAATAAACTATATAGTTCATATTTCATACAAATGAGGCTAAGCTCATGTTACCTGATATTATTAGTTAGTATAATAAGTTGTAGTAAAATAAATACAAATGTACTAGATCTTATGTTAAATTAGTGCTCTCAGGGTTGAGTCAACCTACAGTGATCTCATGTTAAATTAGTGCTCTAAGGGTCGAGTCAACCTACAGTGATCTCATGTTAAATTAGTGCTCTAAGGGTCGAGTCAACCTACAGTGATCTCATGTTAAATTAGTGCTCTGGGTCGAGTCAACCTACAGTGATCTCATGTTAAATAAGTGCTCTAAGGGTCAAGTCAACCTACAGTGATCTCATGTTAAAGTAGTGCTCTCAGGGTTGAGTCAACCTACAGTGATCTCATGTTAAAGTAGTGCTCTCAGGGTTGAGTCAACCTACAGTGATCTCATGTTAAATTAGTGCTCTCAGGGTTGAGTCAACCTACAGTGATCTCATGTTAAATTAGTGCTCTCAGGGTTGAGTCAACCTACAGTGATCTCATGTTAAAGTAGTGCTCTCAGGGTTGAGTCAACCTACAGTAATCTTATGTTAAAGTAGTGCTCTCAGGGTCGAGTCAACCTACAGTGACCTCATGTTAAAGTAGTGCTCTCAGGGTTGAGTCAACCTACAGTGATCTCATGTTAAATAAGTGCTCTCAGGGTCAAGTCAACCTACAGCGATCTCATGTTAAATTAGTGCTCTCAGGGTCAAGTCAACCAACAGCGATCTCATGTTAAATTAGTGCTCTCAGGGTCGAGTCAACCTACAGTGATCTCATGTTAAAGTAGTGCTCTCAGGGTCGAGTCAACCTACAGTGATCTTATGTTAAATAAGTGCTCTCAGGGTCAAGTCAACCTACAGCGATCTCATGTTAAATTAGTGCTCTCAGGGTCGAGTCAACCAACAGCGATCTCATGTTAAATTAGTGCTCTCAGGGTCGAGTCAACCTACAGTGATCTCATGTTAAATTAGTGCTCTCAGGGTCAAGTCAACCTACAGTGATCTTATGTTAAATAAGTGCTCTCAGGGTCAAGTCAGCCTACAGTGATCTCATGTTAAATTAGTTCTCTCAGGGTCGAGTCAACCTACAGTGATCTCATGTTAAATTAGTGCTCTCAGGGTCGAGTCAACCTACAGTGATCTCATGTTAAATTAGTGCTCTCAGGGTCGAGTCAACCTACAGTGATCTCATGTTAAATTAGTGCTCTCAGGGTCAAGTCAGCCTACAGTGATCTTATGTTAAATAAGTGCTCTCAGAGTCAAGTCAGCCTACAGTGATCTCATGTTAAATTAGTGCTCTCAGGGTCAAGTCAGCCTACAGTGATCTTATGTTAAATAAGTGCTCTCAGGGTCAAGTCAGCCTACAGTGATCTTATGTTAAATAAGTGCTCTCAGGGTCGAGTCAACCTACAGTGATCTCATGTTAAAGTAGTGCTCTCAGGATTGAGTCAACCTACAGTGATCTCATGTTAAAGTATGCTCTCAGGGTCGAGTCAACCTACTGTGATCTTATGTTAAATAAGTGCTCTCGGGGTTAAGTCAACCTACAGCGATCTCATGTTAAATTAGTGCTCTCAGGGTCGAGTCAACCAACAGTGATCTCATGTTAAATTAGTGCTCTCAGGGTCGAGTCAACCTACAGTGATCTCATGTTAAATTAGTGCTCTCAGGGTCAGTCAGCCTACAATGATCTTATGTTAAATAAGTGCTCTCAGGGTCAAGTCAGCCTACAGTGATCTCATGTTAAATTAGTGCTCTCAGGGTCGAGTCAACCTACAGTGATCTCATGTTAAATTAGTGCTCTCAGGGTCGAGTCAACCTACAGTGATCTCATGTTAAATTAGTGCTCTCAGGGTCGAGTCAACCTACAGTGATCTCATGTTAAATAAGTGCTCTCAGGGTCGAGTCAGCCTACAGTGATCTTATGTTAAATAAGTGCTCTCAGGGTCAAGTCAGCCTACAGTGATCTCATGTTAAATTAGTGCTCTCAGGTCAAGTCAGCCTACAGTGATCTTATGTTAAATAAGTGCTCTCAGGGTCAAGTCAGCCTACAGTGATCTTATGTTAAATAGTGCTCTCAGGGTCAGTCAGCCTACAGTGATCTCATGTTAAATTAGTGCTCTCAGGGTCAGTCAGCCTACAGTGATCTTATGTTAAATAAGTGCTCTCAGGGTCAAGTCAGCCTACAGTGATCTTATGTTAAATAAGTGCTCTCAGGGTCAAGTCAGCCTACAGTGATCTCATGTTAAATAAGTGCTCTCAGGGTCAAGTCAGCCTACAGTGATCTCATGTTAAATAAGTGCTCTCAGGGTCAAGTCAGCCTACAGTGATCTCATGTTAAATAAGTGCTCTCAGGGTCAAGTCAGCCTACAGTGATCTCATGTTAAATTAGTGCTCTCAGGGTCAAGTCAGCCTACAGTGATCTCATGTTAAATTAGTGCTCTCAGGGTCAAGTCAGCCTACAGTGAGATTCATCAATGTAAGCAGTGAGAGAAAGATATACCTAAAACTAGGATGAATATTTCCTGTCCAGAATAAAATTTGTAAACAAATATTTGCATCAAATGTTAAGTTTTCATACCACCATCCATGCATCCATTATTGAATTTTGTCAATGTTCTTGTGCAAAATGATTATGATGTCATCATTTTAGTAACCATAAAAATTATAGCATCCCATAGAATCAGATTTAAAATTGGGAGAAATGCAGAAGATTGTTCGTGTGATCTGTCTCAACCAGGGTGAGACAGGGAAATGTAGCACCAGTGAAATAGCTAGATTCGCCGGTCACATGTGTGAGAAAAAATATTATATTTTAATGCTTAATCTAATGATCTGAAAACCGTGGTAAAAATTTAAAAATTTTGATGGTGAAATTGCAGAAACAAGAGAAGAAGAATTATAACACTGACAATGTCATATACGTCAATCATTCATTGCATGATCATTGTCATAGTGATATCCCATACTGGGATTATAAATTTAGAACCGAGAGTAATTGTAAACAATGGATATGAAGCTAAAACTATTCAGAGGAGAATCCAATATGTCATAAACATTTTATATCCCTGGTGAACACATTTATCACTCCTCATGCCGCATCACCAAATTTTTCAGAATGTTATTGTAAATATCAAAATCTACTGTAACTTTAGTGGATAAAACTTTTTTTCAGATTTTTTTTGTAAATATCAAGGTCTTCTGTAACTAGAGCGGATAAAACTGGAAATAGATGTAGACTTTTTGAAGTACAGTTTTAAGTGGTACAGATATGTATCAGCCAAAGCAACCAAGCCAAGACAATATTGGAACAAGGAGTCAAATTAATAACAGAAAAACCAAGCAAGGCAAGAAAAGACAAAAGAACAAAGACATACTTGGACTGAAGTTTCCCTCTCCCCCCCCCCCCTCTCTCTCTCTCATTTTTTGAGAACAGAAAAACAAATTATCCTAAAAGCTATAAATGAGAGTTATAAGCCTATAGCAGACTTGTAGTTCTTCTGTCATCATATCAATTATCCCCATGACTTTCAATTTCCATAACCACGTAAGGTATACCTCTCTAGTAATAACAGTTCAACAAAGAAGACATAATTACATTACATTCTCCACTCAAATGACTCCAGACACTAAAAACCTAGTTTTCTGGAAATTCTCATATTTCCTTATAAACAAAAACCTATTAACCAAAAAAACCTACAGTAGAGCAATATATATATATATTACACTTCGGGTGTTATTTTTATATGTGAAAATGGTAGAATTATAACAAACTTAATAGCACTGCCAAATATATAGAAAGTAAAACCTTGTTATAATGTAATAACTTTGCCACCTAGCTTATTGCCACAAGTCCAAAATTCCAATTCTCCTATGTTTTCCTTGATAAACCTCTCTCCATTGTCACCAAACTGATTTACAATGCCAAATTGTGACAGAACAAATTGTGACATCTTACTGTACAAATGTCTATGCTTATTTTATTAAATTCTTGTGAACAAAAAAAAACTATCGTGTATTTGTTCAGTAATAGTATAAAACCAGATTTGAAAATCTAATTTGTCACTTTTCGCTTATTGGTACATTTAGTAAATTTAGTAAATTGTGATAAACATATGTACATGATATAATACAATCTTTCATGAAGAAATTTTACCATGAAATATGGATGAAAATTTTGCAAGATTATTTTTCATGAGAATGGCAGGTTTTTTAAGGACAAGATTAAAATTCCTGAATTTTGTGTGTCCCAGCAGGACAAGTTTCAAAAAGGTAAAAATCCAGGACTTAAATTATTGCATGGAAACCCTTATATCGATTTATAGTACCTGCAACATTTATGAATTAGTGTATCAAGTTTGATAAAATTCCATCAGAGCAAACTTAAGTTGTTGTGCAGAAACCATTGTATTATAAACAGACTGATCACTGGATGGACAGACAAATGGATGGAAAGATGGATAGACAGATAGACAGATATACCAAACACAATAAACCTCACGCAAAATATTTTGCAATACTGGCATAAAAAAATTGTAACACAAAGAACAACTATTGGAATAAAGTCAAAATCAATGTCTTTTACTGGAAATATCATAAACAAGCAACCAAGCTGGAACGTTTACCGTCACGATAAGACACGAAATCAATATGCAGACTTTTCTTTTCAGTAAACTTAATAATTAGAAAATATTGGTAAATGACTTTAATAGTTGGAGATGGTGTAATGGATAAATTGATAAAATTTACTTAAACAAAACCCCAGATTGTTGTTTGACTGCCGGGAATAATTACATTAAAATGACCTATACAAGTTAGAATGGTATCTAGATTACTGATAATGATGCTTTTCTGTTGACAATTATTCAGAATATTCTCAACCATAACCATCTCTGCTGGGGAGAATTAAATTTGCTGTTTTGTAATTGGTATTCTGCTGTCTTCAAGAAGCGGTAACTTTATACCGTTAATTTTCATCCAAGATGTGTTTAGAATACTTAAATAGACTAAAATGGCTTCATGTTGTTTTCTTCAGAATTTTATGTTACAATTACATGTATATATGTCTGCCAAATGAATCACAATTAAATCGACTTCCATCAGACTGGCTCCAAGATATAGTTATGTGACTTTGACACTATAAAAATCTGGCATAATACATTGTCTCCAGATAAAAAAAATTGTTTTTAAGTTACATCACAGGACGTGTAATGAGAAGTAAAAATTTAGAAGAAATTAATGAGAGGATGTTATTTTTGACAATGAAATAAATTTTGCAGTTTTTCATTCTTTTTTCATTTTTTTAAACTTGGGTCTGAAATTTACTTTTAAAAGCATCCTTTACACTGTTAACAGATAGATATTCTGAATATTTGGTTCTTTTAGTTTCCATGATGAAATGAGTATTACAAACATTCACAAAAAAACAGAAAAACTTTCTTCAGAACAGGTTGCCTCAAAATTTAGTCCCAGCCAGGCTACATAGCATGTCCTCCTTCAATAAGTTTGTTCTGAACACTGCTCAAGTCGACCAGGCTGCTTAATGAACAGACACTAGCTAAAAGCTGTGGAGGAGGGGTACCTTGCTTCCAATCATAACAAAGCAAAGGATGTCTTGTACTATCATTACCGGTACATGGAGATGTACATCAGCTTGATAAGCTATACACTAAAATAAAATATCAACCAATTATTTGGCCTACCATTTCCTTTTTTATTGTAGATGTTCATCTAGTCTTCTATACTTTGTAGATTGAAAGCTTTCCACAATGTCATGGCCACATTTACTTTTTCATAAAACTCTGAGTTGAGTAGTAGTGTTTAACGTCCTAGTTAAGATTATTTCACTTATATTGAGACATTGCCAGCTAATGCTAAAGGCAAATGTGCAGAAATTTTGCCTGTGCGTCTTAATTGTGCCATACCTTCCATGACACAGAACCTCGGTTATTTTAAGTTCCCATCAGAAAGAACTGTGACTTTCATTTTGTAATGCTGAGTGCTTGGCGAAAGAACAGTTACATGTGTATTTCCCACTTTCAAGTTTTAGGTCTGACCTGGTCAGAGTTGAAACCAACTACCTCCCACTTATGGAGCAAGCACTCTACCGACTGAGCTACCACAGTGGTTATGAAACACTGAAGCAAACTGTACACCATACATTGTATATATAATTAAACTTAGAACATATCAATAATATTGTTTGTGGAAATAAATCAAATTCTGTTAATTGAATATTTGTCTATTTTAAACAGAACATTCCATGCTAGATAAGCACTACATTTGTATTTAGACAGGTTTTACTGTATCTAAGCTTTGTGTACCTTTCACTCACATTGCCTCCATGTGTACTGTAAACTTATTTATTTTCGAGGTGTATTAATTTTCAACTTATTTCGTGGTTGTTTGTTTTGCACTAAAACTAATATCAAGCGAAAATTATATTATGTTATAGTGCATATTTCAAAAATGTGAGACCACTGCCGTAGCTCAGTCAGTAGAGTGCTCGCTCCGTATGTGGGAGGTCATGGGTTCGATCCCCGGCCAGGTCTGACCCAAGACTTGAAAGTGGGTAGTGACTGTTCTTTCGCCAAGCACTCGGCATTACAAAATGAAAGTCACGGTTCTTTCGGATGGGAACTTAAAATAAACAAGGTCCCCTGTCATGATGGACTTGGCACATTAAAAAACCCTGCTGTATAATGCCATCAGCGCAACACACAGGCAAAATTTCTGCACCTTCGCCTATAGCTGGTGATGTATCGATATAAGTGAAATATTCTTGACTGGGATGTTAAACACTATTACTCACTCACTCAAAAATGCGAAAATTTAACCACAAGGATATGCCTAAATTTCCTATACTACGAAAATAGATACACCCAAAATTAAATATGCTTACAGTATGTTAAATCTTGTTGAATCAAACCAGATTAATTGTGACTTTACTCAGGAACTCAAAACAAGTCTGAAGGAAAAATCTGAGTCAATTATTTATGAAAATCTCAATAAATAGCGTATTCCAGGAAAATTCACTTAAGACACATTTATTTGATTTATTTATTTAATAAAAAACTAGATTACTCAATAAACACCATCAAACTAAGACACCATCAGAGTCATTAACTGATTTAACGTAATACCAGACCTTCATACAAGTCAAGTCTTCTTTGCTTAAAAAAACAACGTTTTTCATCAGACAAAAATAAAGAATCTAATGAAGACATCCTTTGAATTGGAGCAATAAATCTATGCAATCAAATAATAGCATTGTTTTTATTATTTTATTTTTTCTTAATTTATTAACATCTCGATATAAGTGAAATATTCTTGACTGGGACATAAAACACTATTACTCAACTCTTAATTTATCAATTTCTTGTGTTTTACACTATTAAACATAAGATACTAGTATTTATTTTTACCAGTTCTCTAGCTATTATCCGAAACACATAAGAAACAGATAGACAGACAGACAGACAGATGGATAGATTGATGGTTGAACAGACAGACACATACCTGGACCAATTCCAATGAAGTTTTCATTGTTACTTACAGAATTATTTCTAGTTTCTTCTAGAAATACCGGTAATCAAAGTTTTTTTTGTTTATAAAGAACAGATAGACAGACAGACAGATGGATAGATTGATGGATGAACAGACAGACACATACCTGGACCAATTGACCAATTTCAATGAAGTTTTCATTGTTACTTACAGAATCATTTCTAGTTTCTTCTAGAAATAATCAAAGTTTTAAAAATATTTGAATATAAATCAAGAAAATCTAAAACTTGGCTATCATGATAATATTACAAATATTAAACAGTAGTGGAAACCAAGATTCTGTTCAGAATAAATGGGCATTTACATCTTTACATGGTTAATGTAACAAAAAATACTAATGGTCTGATAAAAAAAATCACATTAGACAGCATTTTGTTTATTCCAGGCTTTTAGATAGGTTTTGTTTTGGTTTTCATTTTTTTTTTTTTTTTTCTTTTTTTTTTTCACCACATATCATCTGATTTATACTTGATTAAAATTCCACAATGTTTTACATTTAAATAAATTACTTTTGTGTAGAAATAAAGGAAGACAAATTGTCTGTATGTTGATGCGGGTGATGGCACCTCAAGGAATTCTCGCTGGATATTACCAACACAGAATCATTCAAAATAAGCAGTTTGTATGTGATCATGTTGTGCTTCATTCAGAGTTAATTGTGATAAAATACAAATATAAAAACCTTCTAAGTGTAAACAGCTATAAATCTTTTACACATAAACAGAATTAGTACAAGTTCGCCTTTCAGCAAAATCACACAAAAACCAAGATTAAAAATTAAAATGGAGACATTTAGTCCAATAAGGCCTTGTATAGCTCATCTGGTTTATCTACTTTTATTTTTAATGCATGATCAAAATGAGAAAATGTAAACAAAATTTGTCAAATAATTCTCTATAAGGGCCATCACCAGGTCTTCAGTTAGTTTATACATGTACATAAATTAACTAGAAATATCTCTTGAGAGCCAAATACCCTAACCCCAACATCGACCTTCTGACCTTGACATTTGATTTATGCACATAAATATGATATATGACGTGCATCGTCTCATGTTGATTTTCGTTTGTGCCAAGTTTGATGAAAGTCCATCCATAGACATGGAAGATATGGAGCGGACACGATATTGGGATGGACAACCAGACAGACAGACAGACATGGTGATTTCTATAAGCCCCTTAACTTCTTTTGTGTTGGGGGGGGGGGGTATAATATACATTTATTGCTTTTGTGTGAGGGAGATATGAACATTTGTTCACCCGCAACAAGTCGTTAAGGGTGAACAAATGTTCATATCTCCCTCACACAAAGGCAATAAATTGTTTATTATACCGAAAGATAATCATGTTAAAAAAAAGACAAAAAGGAAGAAAATATTTAAAAAAGACAGCTTGAAAACACCAGTCCTTCACCGATTTCTCCTATCGGAGCTCATCAGAGGCAAACGCTAGAACGTCGTGACCGATTCTCCATCGATGACGTCATATCATTGTGACGTCATGGTGTGTTCCGAAGAGGTGGGATATGATGTTTTCAGAGGGATACACGATGTTTTCTCCACCCTGATCACATGATCCAACGATCAAATCAAATTACAGATAGTATCGTATTTTTCTAATAAGGTATAATGATAATTGATAACAGGAGTGAAGTAATGGTTTCAGTTTACCAATGGCGGAGAAAATCGTCAACTATCATTAATAAGCAAACTGAAAAACTTTCTCACACTAGGATCTGCCCATGTAAAACTGAAATCTATGTGGTAAGAAAGGCACTATGGTCTGTAAGCTGGTGCTTTGGACCACTTGGTCACCAAGGTCCAGTCCTAATTTATAATATTACATCAGGATGTTACCAGCTTTAGGTTAAGTGGCAGATATTAAAACCCTTGTAGAGCACTCAGTGCAATGTGCAGGAAGGACTCTTTTAAGTGTCAAGCATATCATGACATGGAGTATTAATTTATAGAATCTGTTCCAAAGGAACATTTTTGTAGGGGTTCTATAATTGTGTACTGAATATTTTAAGTGATAACTAAATAAACAACTCCAATCAAACAAGAGCTGGTAAGTTTTAGGTTGATATTGTTATTCTTAGTTCCAGTTAAAACATTTTCAGAACCTTCTTGTTTAAATATTTATAACAGTGATTGTGCTCAACTAAAGTTTTAACAAAATTCACTATTTTTGGGGTTATTTGACAAAATTCTTTTTTTCACACCTCGTCCTCTGAGCATTCTTCAACTTTTCAAAAGTTACACCACAAGAAATTCATTAAACAGCATTAAAACAAAATTCTATGACAATTCTCCCATCTAAGTATAAAAATTTAATAAACTTGCTATAAAGTAGATCTACACCAAACATAAACAGAAATAAAACACTGTGAATTCCTGATTTATTGGTCTACAATGTATACTATGTCTGGGAGACAGAAGTCTTGTATAAACAATAAAACCTACTGTCTCAAAATGAACAAAGAATTCACACTTCAGATTTAGTCAAACCACAAATACATCAATAAATGTTATAGTTGACACATAAATTCTTAATCAAAAGAAATGTTGTCATTTCCACATTAAATTATTTATGGCTACATTGTGAATAAAGAGAGTTCTATTAATGTTATCAAGAAATGTTCATTAATAATGCCTCAAAACAATATAAAAAAATAGTCATCGATCAGAGTTGTTTTCCTAATCACAATCAATCATTTTCCCGATTACAGCTGCAGTGTTTAATCTAGACTTTTTCAGAAGGGCCTATTTTCAAAAACTTAGAGGATAAAGACCAGTTGTAGGAATATGAGCAGCAGTTTCATTTGACACTTAACTCTAAGAAGCCAATTTTTTCAAAATCAATGAAACTGAACTTGAAAGTTAAAAGAGTTAAATAAATTTCAAAAATGAGTCTCTAGAATCAATTGGATGTCATGTCATAAATTTCTAATTTTTATACAAGGATTTTTATTGCAAAAAGTATGAAACATTTAAATGCATTTTATTCTCTATGGTCCTAAATAAAATTTGATTTACAGAAGTTATAATCTGAAAGCTTTTCAAAAAGATAGCACAGCTAGGGTATCCATCCAAAGCTGTACACCATATAAAAACAAAACTATAAAATGTAATATGTATATCAATCTTCTTAAGAAATGTAAAAGATGAGGGTAATGTTTGGCCCATAAAGTGTATGAAAAATTAAATTCATGGATAATATTAAAATGTGTAACATAGATAATATTTCTATCAAATTAGCATTTATTATATGTAACAACATCAAAATCAAATGTGTCTTTAAAATTGTGTTACCAGTAAAATCCCAGGGTTTCATCAATTTGTCATATTCAAATAAAAAAAAACTTGAACTACAGTGCTCAAGTCACTTGTGGTGAAATGCACATGCAAAATTGAAGACTTAGTTATGACTGACTAAATAAAAGCATCAACCAAATTATAGAAGACCTAGCTAGGTTAAGGTCAATATTTTTGTGATACACAGTCAAACTTGTCTTAACGACCACCTCAATATAATGGCCACCTACTTTTACAGCAAGTAAAATTGTATCCCAATTGCTCTTTACAAATGGTATGTGAACTTGTATATAAGGGTCACCCGTCCATAAAGACCATTTTACTGGTTCCCTTGGGTGGCCTTTATAGACGAGTTTGACTGTATTCTGCTAAGCTCAATTTTCAAAAACAGTTATCCATTTTATTTTATAAAGTAAAAACAGAAGCAAAAATAAACCTTAAAATTTTGTAGAATGATTGTTTATTACATGACATACAAATTTTAAAAATACAAAATATAGAAATATGAACATGTTCCCTACTGTGATTCGTGACGCAGCATCAAAATATTGGTAAAAGATGCTGAGAAATAATGTAAAATAATCAATAAAATTTGACATCTGTAAAGCAATTTTGAAAATACCATAACAATAATAGGAAGAAATCAATTCTGGTTTAATTCTTTAAAGATGGATATTAGTGTACACTTTGTATCAATTTAGTTACAGATTGATACTTATGGGGCCAAATACTGCTTTTATCTTCAACATTCCTCTCTGAAAATCAATCCAAATAATACATTAATTCAAAACCGCTCATAGTAAACTTATCTTCTATTGCACTATAAATAGTTTACAAATAATCTGTTCTCTTTAAATCAGAGATTGAAAATTTGAAAGTTTGGTCTTAATACTCCTCTGGTTACATACAAAACTCCAATGA
The DNA here is from genome assembly GCA_021292105.1 of Anadara kagoshimensis. Lineage (NCBI taxonomy): Eukaryota > Metazoa > Mollusca > Bivalvia > Arcoida > Arcidae > Anadara > Anadara kagoshimensis. The sequence goes on from CM037857.1 coordinate 20,943,902, forward strand.
CATCATGACATTTCAAATCAGACTCTGGATCTGTTGGTGATAGAGCTTCATTCCAAAACAAGAATCAGGGTAATGGTTTATGACATCTGAGATTCAGGGATACTGGTTATTTAATGGTTTAGGATTTATGAGATTCAAGGATACAATTATTTAATGGTTTTATGATTTAAGACAAAACCACAAGATTTAAATGGAGATCTTTATTTTATCTGTCCAACAGATTGGATCAAGTTTCTCTTGGTGACGATTATAAATACAATATTACGGTAAAATGTAAAATTTCCTGCAGAAATATTCACATCTATAGATTTCAATTTGGTAAATGCAATATTTTTCCCCAATAAAATGTTAACCATTTTTAGAATTCATAATATATGTTAAAATTACATCTTAGTAGAATAAAAACTACTTTCAAAATTTCATGAAGAAACATTTAAAAATGAGTCTCCTGCAATCATCATTAAAGTGCATAATTTCTGTTGGAAATTTCAGTGGTATAGAATGTGTATAGTTTATAAAATATGTGCTACAGAAGATCTTTAACCACTATGATGATAATCCACTTAAAACATTAACTTAAAAAAAACTTTAATCAAAAACTCTGCATTGGATGCTGACACTTGCAGAATGACGAGGATAAACATATATGCCCTTGCTATTCTATGGTGGGGACATAAAAATCCTGTAATGTCAAAAGAGTCTATAGAGATGCATTATCAGAGTTTAAAGAAAAATTATATATGCATTTCAAAAGTTTTACCACATTTTTCCAACATCTTGGAATATTTACTGATTCAGAAATATTGAATAGCAGCTAGCATAAATCTATGTTTTTGGTATATTTTCTTGCAATGTGTTATCATGGATATATTATGGCCACCATTATATGCATTCAGTAATCCTTAACCAAAAATAAGCTCTAAGAAAACCCCCTCTTATCCAAACATCTCCGATGTGATTGGAATTGTGTTGGATTCTCTGATATGAAGCCTGTGTCATGTATGGTATATATATCAGTATGTAGGTATCCGTGTGTAAAGTTTGGTACTATATTTTTAGTCTTTGGACCTAGGGTTACGTGCCAATAGATGGAACTATTTTGCCAAGTTAACCCATACGGCCCAAAGGACTGAATAGATAGAGAATTAAAGCTGGTCAATACAAGCATATTTGTATTTTATATGTAGTACAAAATGTTCAAGTTTAAACTGGCTTACAGACTGTTTTAACCATGCAAAAATTGTTTGTTCTCTTGAAAATGTACTAACTGAAGTTCTGAACACACCTCCATGTGGACATATCAACTTGCATGCAACCATTTCTGAAAATGCATTTATTTTATCTGTATTGACTCACATGCAACCACAGTAAACTTATCTATAAAACTATTAATAGATTTTATCAATAATCTGTTCAAATAAGGACATTAAAGGCATAAATTTACTTTATTGGTATCATATTTCAAATCAGATTCTCCACTGGAGATGGATAAAGCTTTTATTTCAAACTATTAAGTTCCAATAATTTGAATGGTTTAGGATTAAAGAAAAAAACCAACACATATTAGTAAAGCCTGATTAAAACTTAAGACGTTAATGGTGTGTACCAAGTTAATGATGGATCTTTGTCTATAAAAACAACATTATATAACTCTTCATAGTCACATTTACAGATTTCAAAGCCATTACAGGTTTCTGATTTCAATGTCAAATTACCAACAATTCAATTCGTTCCTACATATCAGAACACCCAGCCTTGCTTCCCTGGTGGAAGTTTATGTGTCTAACCCGACCTGTCAGTTCCAAAGTTTACACTTTGCTATTGGATTGTGATTCAGATATGGATTAGTATGTTTGTTTTTTATTAACAACATAAAAACAACAAAATGTAACAGTTTAAAGATCTGCATCCACAGAAGTGTCAAATACATGTAGTACAAAAATATCTACCCAAATTTAATGATGCCATGCAGAATAAAGATATTTACAAATATGTAAGTGTCATGATTAGAGCAATTGTATTTAGTGATAAAAATTAGGGATACATTTTGATTTATACAATTAGTGCCATTGCATAACACAAGCTCACAAGCATTAAAATGAAATGCCAGTGTTGCCACCTTTTTTATCCCCTGTAAAGTGAGGAGTGGATTTCTATCAACATTTGGCCCAGTACCAAGTAGATTATTTAGAAGACATCATATTTAGTTCTATATAACTAAACTGTCAAAATGTGACGCTAAAATAAAAAAATTACATATAATGAAAGTACATTTTTTCAAGTGCTTCATTGCAACTACCAGTACTTGGTGCTGCGTACCCAATAAAATTGGCACAGTTCCAACCAATATGAAAACTTGTAAGATTTGTCTAAGCCCTATTTTTGTATATAGAGAAACATTTCTTGAGTTTTAAGGTTCTTTGTTGAAAACTTGTTTATTTCACAAAATAGGAACCAATTTTTCCCCAACCACCATTTAATGGTACCTGCAGTCTGCCCCTTAACTACACTATAAACAAGATATGCACTCCATGCAAAGGAGCCAAATTTAAAACAAAAATATTTAAAGCTAAATAAATAAAATAAATAAATTTACCATATCAATAAAGACCTTGATTATTGAATTGTCAGGGTTTCTATGTACTACATTTGCATCCTATACAAAGCAGCCAAATTTCAAATAAAAGTAATAAAAGGCACTTACAATAAATACATAAATAAACTTACCGTACCAATAAAGACCTTGAATTTTGCAGACTCAATCTTCAAAATGGGTAGACTCAATCTTAATAGCGTGTATCAGTCCGGGTAGACTCAATCGTCAGAGCGTGTATCAGTCCGGGTAGATTCAATCTTCAGAGCGTGTATCAGTTCAGGTAGACTCAATCTTTAGGTATTTTTTATGACTTTCTATTATCTTCCAGTAATTATTAACACTGCTACAAACAACATCAGAAGCACCCTGTAGAACAAGAAGTTATAAACACTTGTATATATTTTTATACAGCAGTTTGATAACTTTTAGGATTTCCTCTCAACAATAAAGTAGTTAATTACTTCACTGTTCACTAACACTTCTGTCACAAGAAGCTTGTAAAATACTGCTTCAAAGTCTATATCAAGGGTTTGGCAACAAACTATTGGCTCTTAAAGAAACAAACTAAGGTTTTTCTCTGCTACTCCTCCTCCGATGATGATGATGACGATGACGCCGATATTCTGCCTGCCCTCTATAGAATATAAGACTGACTCTATAAGCATTGTATTGATTTCATTTGCAGCTTTAGGGAAGATTTCAAAATTGTATCCCAATCAATTTATTGTTTACGCGAAGTGGGTGATAATTAATTTGGTAATACTTTTGTCTGTCAAAGTATAAATATTGAATTTATAACACAAGTTCTTACATCAAGTGGTCTCCCAAGTTATACAAATCTTAAAAAAATCAATGCAGATTTCTAACAATGAGAGCAAATATTACAAGTCTAAAATCACATGTATTTGTTCCATCAACGAATATTATAGACACACATTCCCAGGAAAATAAACATTTTTAATGAAAACTGGCAAAAAATAGATGTTCAAACAGAGAGCGACAAATATCATCAGATAACTTGACTGTATGGGTGCACCTGCCATAATTTTATAAAGGTTGTCCTATTATACAATGAATAGTGATTCTGGTGTAGATGGAACAGGTATGACAATATATCTTTTGCACTTCATGCAGATTAATTCAGTAAAGAATTTACATTTGTAAAATGGAGAAAAGTTTTAGACATGAACATTCTGGGCAAAATCAACTGTCCATAATTGAACACAGTAAAACCTACTATAGATAGCATTCACCTCTATATAAAGACCACCTGTCAATAAAAACCAGTGTTTTAAGGTAGAATGTCAAAATAATTCCTGATGCTCTCTGAATAAGTCACTGGTGGCCCACAGAAATTCAAATGATTTCTGAAGCACTCCATCAGGACACTATATGTCACTGACTTATGGATCAAGGCTCCTCTTAGACCAGAACTTCTATGGATTACCAGTGACTTAAACTGTTATGATGTCAAGTATCAAAAGTTATTTGAATTACTACAGACTACGTGTGAATTAGACTGTTATGGAAAGCATCAAATTTCTATAGACTGCCAGAAAGTAGTTTTAATTTCTATGGACTACCATTTACATGTATGTAGTGTCATGATGGAGAGCTTCAGAAGTTATTTTAAGTTCTACTGTCCACCACTGACATATACTGCATGGACATAGTGGGTTCTACTGTCCACCACTGACTTATACTGCATGGACATGGTGGGTTCTACTGTCCACCACTGACTTATACTGCATGGACATGGTGGGTTCTACTGTCCACCACTGACTTATACTGCATGGACATGGTGGGTTCTACTGTCCACCACTGACTTATACTGCATGGACATGGTGGGTTCTACTGTCCACCCCTGACTTATACTGCATGGACATGGTGGGTTCTACTGTCCACCACTGACTTATACTGCATGGACATGGTGGGTTCTACTGTCCACCACTGACTTATACTGCATGGACATGGTGGGTTCTACTGTCCACCACTGACTTATACTGCATGGACATGGTGGGTTCTACTGTCCACCACTGACTTATACTGCATGGACATGGTGGGTTCTACTGTCCACCACTGACTTATACTGCATGGACATGGTGGGTTCTACTGTCCACCACTGACTTATACTGCATGGACATAGTGGGTTCTACTGTCCACCACTGACTTATACTGCATGGACATAGTGGGTTCTACTGTCCACCACTGACTTATACTGCATGGACATGGTGGGTTTCAAAACATCAGAAATTTTTTTTAATATTTATGGACTACCAGTGCTTTACTATGAGTTAAAGACAACTACAGTAGCTCAGTTGGTAGAGTGCTCACTCTGTAAGTGGAAGGTCGTGGGTTCGAACCCCAAGACTTAAAAGTGAGTAGTGACTGTTCTTTCAAATAGCACTTGGCATTACAAAATGAAAGTCACGATTCTTTTGGATGGGAACTTAAAATAAACAAGGTCCCGTGTCTTGGTAGTCATGTCATGATAAAAATCCCTACTGGCAAAATTTCTGCACCTTCGCCTATAGCTGGCGACATCTCAATATAAATGAAATATTCTTGACTGAGACGTTAAAAATTATTACTCAATAATACATAACACATAATAATACATTAACCATTGTAATGGATTTTAAAACACTGATATTAGAGAGAGGTTGAAATCAATACAAGTTTTAGATTGATTATAAAATACTGTTAATTAAATGAAGGACAATAAATGATCATTGATTTTGATTGATAAGCAGGGCAGTATGCATTGTGAGCATAAAGCATGGTGATATAACAGGCCGAGTACAGATAAAGCAGAGCCTGATCAGATAAACATCCATCATGTCTCAGGCTCACTCAGAAATTAAACATCTAACTACTTTCTTTCTCCTTTATTTTACTTATTTATCCATAAATATTTCTTATTAACAGATAACGTGTTGATGTTTTTTTCTAACATATAGAAAGCCTGAATCAATATGTGATTGCGGTAAATGGAATAGTTATGTTGTATTTACGTTGTTATGATGTAATTACCATAGAGACGGCAAAATTAGACGTGGAACGAACACTAGTACCAAATCACAATAGATCTTTATAATAAGCCATGAAACAAGACAAGACAAGACAATACCCAGCCAGTATCATCATTGTTAGACATCTCCATTACCAATAATACAATAGCCATTGTAGGACTAAACAGAAGTGACAAGTAAAATTACTGTGACAAAGACTTACTAAAGATAATAACTATATATATATATATATATATATGTAATGTAATGGAACAACAAACATTGGCAGCTATAAAGAACTTCAATATATATCCACACATTCTATGTCCAAGTCAATTATGGTACAGAAATCATACCATGAATTGCACAAAAGGATGTATTCTTCTGATATTAGTTTTATTGAAATCTTCTTTGAAAATTATTTACAAAATACGTAACACTTGTGAAAATTGTTAATTGTCATAACAATTTAGTGATTTTGTTTGGTAAAAATTGTAATGATCCAATTAAAGTGTGTGAAAAATTAATTATTAGTTTTTTAGTATTGCAAATTTTAAGTTAAATAAGAGACCCATGGACCTTAACTCGCTCACCCTGGACCTTAAATTGCTAACCTGGACCTTAAATCTCCCACCTGAACCTTAAATTGCTAACCTGGACCTTAAATCGCTCACCTGGACCTTAAATTGCTAACCTGGACCTTAAATCGCTCACCTGGACCTTAAATTGCTAACCTGGACCTTAAATCGCTCACCTGGACCTTAAATTGCTAACCTGGACCTTAAATCGCCAACCTGCCGAAATCAGAACTGTAATACCATTTTCTCAACAATAATGTCTTTACTATCCCATCTTGATCATTATAAGGTATGGTAAGTTTGAAAACTCTCTATAAACTTTTAACAGATCTACTAAGACATATTTATTCCATGGCAAAACACCAAAAACTGTCATAATCTTCACCATTCTATGACTTACAGTCATCATGAATAGTAAAATAATTATTAGTCAGGGGATTTAATACTTCCAATATTTCTAAACTTTGTGTTACTTTTATAGGCAAACAACATTGACCTGTCTGTTTGACCTTTCATTTAGAATATTCACATAGAAGGATCCACCCACTATATAGGCAGTAGTAGGATACACAGTGAATATTGTTTACATAAGGTACATGGTTAGTGTTCATATTATGTATAGTCCCTTAGTGATATTGTGGACAAGTTTATTATACACAATAGGCATTAATACCGTGGTATCGTATAAGTATATTCACTCCTTCATGCGTTCATTTTGTCAACCTCGCTTTTATATATCCTTATTTTAGGCTATCTACATTATATAGACTCTTCCATGTTTATAAACACTCTCCCAAAATATCACTTACAGACTATAGGAAAAATAAGCCTGTGTGATCCCAAAACCCAAACACACTCATCAATAATAGATATTTAAATTAAAGGTCAAGCCGACAGGTTAATGTTGTTTGCCTATACCTTGTATGAAGGTCAAGGTAGTATTGACATTGCCATAATTGCAGGGGGTTTGCATTGCTGATATATTTACCAATTGTTTTGCTTCTTTCTGTGTCTAAGACAAGATAGAGAAAGAGATTTAATATTCCCCAATTATTTCAACCAATAAAATAGCTTCAGGATGGTTTATATTGTAATGAATTTGTAATCAGAAAACATTAAGATTTTATACAGGGTACATCAGTTATAAATTTAATATACAACTCATCCCATCAGTATCATTTGCATGTAAATTGGTTATTAACCCTCAGGACATATACATATATACAAAGGTCAACAATATCAGACCCATTGCTAGTGTTACCTTGCCCTAGCCACGTTTTAGTGTATTGAGTTAATGTACATGTTTACTATTCTAACCAATAGGACATAATGAGAGGTAATTAGCGTAATTGAGAGAACATTGCTCACAAAATATAAAAATCAATACAGAACAATATCGCACTAATATCATATCAACTCATTATTGATCATTATGACAATACTTCAACATAACAATAGTTACATATATATAGTATTTAACTCTATAAATCAAAGGTGTGACTGCGTGTTTACATCACCCTGATAAGCTGATTCTGACCACATACCAAACACCACTTAGGTAGCTCAACTGGTAGAGTTTGGAGACTGGGGTTCAAACCCTGTATGGGTCTGACCAAGGCTTAAGAATAGGTAGTGACTGTTCTTTTTTGCCACACACTTGGCATTAAGAAATGAAAGTTCTTCAGAAGAGATCTTAAAAACTGATACAGTAAACCAACTTATTTTCGCAATGACTTTTTTTTGCGTTTTCTGAGTAGTGTACAAGTTTGCGATGATTTAATTTTGACACACAGTTTATTGATTCATCTCACAGTCATTTTTTTTTAGTGTTTTTCATAATAAAACATTTGAATATCTAGAAATCACATAAATATTCATTTTGATATATACTGTGCATATTCACGACAATTTATGTTCACTGTTTTTCATTCTAGTGAAAAAAGCAAAAATACATTGGTTTACAGTACCCCATGTCACGGCAGCTTGTCATGTTAAAGAACCCTCTCTGTACATTTTGGTAAATGCACTACAAAGGTAAAAATCTCTGCCACTTCACCTATAGCTCAATATTAGTGAAATATTCTTGACTGAGATGTAAAATCCTGTTCAATTAATTTTTCATATTGATAGATTGATAGAGTTTCATGCCCTGGTGTTATATATGTTGTTAAGTTCTATGACCCGTCAGTTCATGACAAGATGTGTAAATTTTTATTACTTCAGGGCACTGTGACCTTAATGTTAAAGGTCAAGTTCAACAATCTCACAATCTTGATAGGATATCCTAGGCAAGTTTTATTGGCATAGGTTCAATGGATCTGCAGAGAAGTGAATGTGGAAAGTTTATAGCCAACAGAGGATAGACAATTGACAACAAATGAAATATTTAAAAGTTCACCTTCAGCTTCTCTTGTGTGGGCTAAATATGAAACAAGGTGTTCAGAGAATACTATCCCCCCGCAAAGGTGAACATCAGTGAATTCCATACAAGGTGAAATAAGCTTTATGGAACACTGGTTGTTAAATAAGTGGGGTGGTTTGGCCATTTAATAGACCAAAAACCATAACATAAAATTAAAAAATTAGGCTATAAATACACCTTATTTGCATATTTCATAAATATCACACAAACTAAAAATTTAACAGAAAAATCTATTACATATGTTTAATACCCACAGTTTTATTTCTTATGTTTAAAATTCTGACAAAATTGGTACATAAATATGGCTGTAATGGTCATTTATAAGTTTTGCTATTTATAGTAACAGTGGCCATCTTAGATACACTATATTTTGCAAACTAAACATTTTACAGAAAAACTTGTTAAAGATGTTAATGACCTGAGTTCTATTTTCTATGTTTAAAATTTCAACAAAATTGATACAAAAATAAGGCAGTAATGGCCATTTATATGTTTTTGTTATTTATAGTAATGGCGGCCAGCTTGGATATGCTATAAGGCTGTTGAGCAATCACACACCAATCACTATCAAAACCAATCAACTGACCAAGTTTCAGCTTAATCGCATGTGCGGTTTTCTTTTAAATGCCAGAAATCAAATGAGACGGGGTACTTAAATAAGGCTAGTGGTGGCCATTTATAGGTTTTTTGCTATTTATAGTAATGGCGACCATCATGGATTTCCTATAAGGCTTCCGAGCAATCCCACACCAATAACTACTATAACAAATCAACTGACAAAGTTTCAGCTTAATGGGATGTATGGTTTTCTTGTAAATGCACGGAAACCATGAATTGGGTGAAAAAGTCTATTTTCAGTAACGGTGGCCATCTTGGATGCACGATTATGCTGTTGAGCAATCCCACACCAATCACTATCATAACGAATCAACTGACCAAGTTTCAGCTCAATCGAATGTACGGTTTCCTTTTAAATGAACGGAAACCAAATGGGATGAACCTACACACACACACAAACTCACAGACAGAAGTGGTGGGGGTGGGGGGGAGAATAATAACTATTTGAACAAAAGGCTCATAGGCCTTATCGTTCGCCTGAAGACATGGCTTATATCTCTTACAGTTTGATAGACAACATAAAAAAACCTATCAGATGAGCTAATAAAATGTCATTTGTAAGTAGTTGTTAACTTGAGAAGACACACACTTACACTTCCGTATTCTACTCTGGATTATTAAAAATCTGTTGGTCTGTTATCATGTCAACTCAAATCAACATCCTGTTTTGATTCCATAGTTTTTCACAACTCATTAACAGTGTAAGTGTCAAGACCATATAGTCATTACCATTATAACGTGTCGGAAATATAGATAATTTACTTGGAAATAGTACACAATTTACATGAAGACTTCTAAGTCAAATTGTTTAGACTCTCTAGAAACAAAATTACAATTTCTCTGTAATTATATATTTGAAAAAAGTGTCAAATCACCATGGCAATATCATAAACACATATTTATGTATCATCTAGATTATATGTTTTATGATTATATGGTTTCTACTAAAGATTTCATGCCATGAAGGTTCAGGCATTATAGAAATAGTGATTTTTGCATATTATGGAGCGATTTTGTTGCATTTTTTTTTTTTTTTTTTTTTGAAAACTACCTTCTGCCTTTTCAATTGGGAAAATTTGAAGGTTCTGAAATACAGTACTGCATAATGACATGTTTGCAATAGCTAAGGATTCACATTGCAAAGATATTATATTGTGACAATATCTAACATTTTGTGGGTAAGGACAATAGATTAAATTTGCTAGTATATTTTTAGTGGTCAAATTGGGAAATTTTAGTCGCTTTTCCCCAGGGGAAACTGCCTTTGTTCGGTAGTAATTTTAGGCAAACAAAATCACTGTTATGTATTAATTGTTCAATATAAAACTGATATTTTTATATCATTGTGGTGGACTTGTCCATAGGATGACCTTAAACTGCTGAGAAAAAGAAAAAATTAATGACTATTGATTGGAATCAGTTGGGTTTTCATAATCGATGATCAGAAGTTACAAATTATGCTTTGTAATGAAAGGTCCAGGACCTTTTGCCTGTCTTTTTGAAAGGTCCCACATGAAGTTTTGAACATCCAATATCAACATTAGAAGATCTATGTGTAGTTATGTTATCATATAGAAGAAGCTGTATTTTCCAGGTAATAAGGTGACAGGTCCATCAAACTTTTACAATTTAAATATCAAGGGTCAAATGTAAAATCAATAGGTCCCGGACCCAAGGAATACATAAGAAACAAACAATCACTCATTAATATTGAAGTACAAAATTTCTAGGTCACAAATCATAAATTTAGGTTGACTTTTCACCTTTATTTTCTTTTACTGTTTAGGTCACATAGGCCTTGAATGAAGGTCAAGGTCTTTGCAGACTTTAAACAAATTGGGCCAGCTAGCTTAAGAACATCCCTATTAATTTTCAATGTGAAAGACTTGGTTCATGAGAAGAAATTATTTAATTGAAATTGTTGGTCATTCACAATGAGAAAAATGAATGACTAATTTGTTTTACTGTTTTCACAGTGTTTCAGCCATTTACCATGTGACCAAATGATTCTCATTGATCTAACACAAGAACTTGTGTTTCATGACTCTGTGCAATTGTTTAGATTGACTGTATAATATCTTACAAGTATTGACTCTTGCTAAGATCATTACATACTTCTGTGAACAACAAAAAGAAGTATGGACCAAAATCTTTGAAAGCCTCAGCAAAAATTCATAATATTTTATTTGATAAATTAACTCCAATATTTTACTTTAGCTTCAGCAAGAATCCATATTTTATTTGATAAATCAACTTTAATATTTAACATTAATAAATGTATGGACCTGCCTTGTCTTCTGTGACTATCACAATGTTGCAGGGCATGTACATTCTCAGGATAGCACACTTATTTGAATTTTATTAAAATATTCTTTCTGTATGTATTAAAAAAGAAAACAACAGACTTGGTCATAATCCTATTGGCTTCATTACCATAGCTTTTTCTGGTCTAAGAGAGGCAACTCAAAATTAAACATAAGCACCATTTTATATCTACCACGTTGTATCATGGTTAATTTTTTCAATTTTATACTATCCATTTTTTTTGTAAATTGATAATTAAATAATTATAATCAATGAAATATCCTGCACATATACATTTACATATGAAATATCTGTGGTACTAAAATTATCATTTATTATCAAATATGAGTTTGAAATATGATAACATCTCTGAATCACAAAAATAAACTGCCTACAGTAACAACAAGTGAAGAAATGACTTTATCATAAGTCACTTTAAAGATATTATTACTCTAACATGTTTGTTGCTTACAAACGAATTCATAGTAAATATTTGACAAATTTGTCAAAACATGGAAGTGCTCATTGCACACCTGCAATATGTATATTGTATTTTGCTAAATTTGAAAGTTGAAAAAAAAACTTTTTATCCTTTTTAATACAGTTGACTTATACAAGTTATAGATTACACAAACACATGTAACCGACACATAAAATTATAGTAATATAGAAAACTGCATGAAATGATCGATCTAATGAGAATTTGAAATGCACGTCCAAGGTCTGTATTGCCTGAACAAAATAAATATATCTTTAGAACTATTCTCATAGCTAAAATACAAAGTTATGAAGTCAGATATATCATCACCATAGTTCAAAGGTAAAATACGCTCAAAGCATGAAACAATCAGAGAAAAAATTCAAACCTTGTGCACGATTTTCAAGCTGTATTTAATTTCATGTTACATAGAGCTTTACAAGCATGAAAAGTACCTACTAAAGGCCTAGATTGTGTGACATGGAGGAGTCACAGGGTTGGTCACATGAAGGAGAGATTTAACAGTGTCTGGGTAATACAATTAGTCTTTAGTTCAGCAATGTGAACAAACACAGATAGACTGAGTACTTTGTTGAATAAGACAGAATCTTAAACTGCTGCTATTGACAGGATTTTTCACTAGGCTACCATACAATGGCAATGACTGACAAGTCTCTCTCTCTCTCTCTCTCTCACACACACACACACAGCTTTTAATATCCTTACAGGGATTTACTATGGCACCAGACAACTAGAAGTATCAATCATCCAGGTTATAGTAAGTATTTCTTGGATTACTCCATTCGTCTTTGGGTAAGAGGGGTTTAACAAGTGGATAATTCTATTATTTGTTTGTTTACATCTACTGGTTTGTTTTCTTTCCATAGTCTCCATTTAGTCAGATGATGTGATCTTGCCAGTGTAAAAAAAATGTGCACTTCAGTTTTTCTCAGCCATATGATTGATACTTCCAGAGTTTGGTGCCGTAGTAAATCCCTGTAAGGAATTTAAAAAGTTTTGCATTTTATTTTCTGACCGAGATGGAATGTACTTTGGTGTTCATTTATTACGACAAAATACATACATCACAATGGTATATGGTTAACGGAGACCTAAATGCAAAAGTTGGAACAAATAACGAAGGAGTAGAACAAATTATGGGAAGACATGGAAGTGGAATTTGCAATGAGAATGGAGAAATGCTCATAGACTTTTGTGGTGCCAACGATCTAGTTATTGGTGGGACTTTATTCCAACATAAAGAAATTCACAAACTAACATGGAACTCGCCAAACAGACGGGACAAAAGTCAAATAGACCATTTGATGATAAATGGGAGATGGAAAAGCTCCCTTTTTGATGTAAGAGCAATGAGAGGGGCAGACTGTAACAGCGACCATCAACTGCTCATTGGTAAAATAAGATTGAAACTGAAAAAGGCACCAAAACAGAATGAAATGAAAAGGAAAATATATGACACTAGCAAACTGAAAGACCAGCAAGTAAGACAGAAGTTCAGTGTAGAATTAAGAAACCGATACCAACTGTTAAATAGTCTACATGAAAACAATCTAGATGAAATTACTACAAACTGGGAGATAGTGAAAGAAGCATACACAATGACATCAGAGAAAATACTAGGGTTTAAGAACAGAAAGAGGAAAATTTGGATGACTGACAACACCTGGAAGACAGTTGAGGAAAGGAAAGGTGTAAAAATCAAATTTGAAAATGCAAAATCTGAGAGACTAAAGCATAAACTACACGAAGAATACAAAAAACTAGACAAAGAGGTTAAGAATAGGGCCAAGCTTGATAAAAGGAGATATATGGAAGAATTGGCAGGAGAAGCAGAAACAGCAGCTAAGAAAGGAGAACTCAGTACGGTGTATAAGATCAGCAGACAGCTAAGTGGAAAGACAATAAGTAGCGATAAACCACTATTGAACAGGGAAGGGCAGACACTTACATCAGATGAAGACAAACTAAAACATTGGGCGGAACATTTCAGAGATATCCTGAATACAAATATAATAGATAAAGACCTCCACATACAACCTATTGGAGACAAAATAGACATCAACATAAACCCCATTAGTGAAGCAGAGATAAAAAAGGCCATCCTAAAACTAAAAAATGGTAAAGCTGCAGGTCTCGATAACATACCAGCAGAACTCCTAAAAACAGACATTGATATGACATCTAAAATGCTAGTAGAGCTATTTAGGAGCATCTGGATTAGGGAAGAAATACCTGAAGACTGGATCAAAGGAGTCATAATACCACTCCCTAAAAAAGGTGATCTGAAGAATTGTAATAACTGGCGAGGGATTTCTCTGTTATCAGTCCCTAGTAAAGTATTCCTTAGAGTTATTGCCAACAGGATATCTGCAGCCATCGATAAAAAATTACGCAATGAGCAAGCTGGATTCAGAGCCAACAAAAGCTGCATAGACCATATATTTGCTATCAGAAACATCATTGAGCAAAGTATCGAATGGCAGAACAAATTAATTCTAAACTTCATTGACTTCCATAAAGCATTCGACAGTGTCAACAGGGGATCTATCTGGAAAATATTACTGGCATACGGGCTACCACCAAAAATAATACAGATAATCAAGATGTTTTATGACAACTACAAATGCAGTGTATTACACCAAGGTCAGCTGTCCGAGTGGTTCGAAATACAGACGGGAGTGAGACAGGGTTGTGTTATTTCACCGTTACTCTTTCTTGTTGTCATCGACTGGTGCATGCGAACAACACTCGGCAACCAAAACACAGGAATAAGATGGACACTCAGTACATTCCTCGAAGATCTAGACTTCGCAGATGATATTTGTCTTATATCCAACAACAGAAGGCACATGCAGATAAAGACCGACAAGATATGCGCAGTAACAGCTAAGGTGGGATTGAAGATCAACACCAGTAAAACAAAAGTCATGTCTATCAATGAGAACACAACTGGAACACCGATACAGATAAACAATGGAATAATCGAAGAAACAGAGGACTTCACATATCTGGGCAGCACCATCAGCAATGACAATGGAGCATTCAAAGACATCAAATCTAGGATAGGTAAAGCAAGATCAGCCTTTAGACAACTACACTCCATCTGGAAATCAGGAATGCTTTCCAAAACCACCAAACTAAGAATCTACAATAGCAATGTGAAATCTGTGCTATTATATGGTTCAGAATGCTGGAGAGTTACCCAGACTGATTTTCAAAAACTGGCCGCATTCCATAACACCTGCCTCAGAAGGATATGCAAGATCTACTGGCCAAGAAAAATAAGTAACAAGAGACTACATGAAATCTGTGCCCAGAAAGATATCAGAACAGAAATAAAACAACGAAGATGGCGGTGGATTGGACATGTGATGAGACAAGATAACAACAGTACCACCAGAGTCTCACTAAAATGGACACCAGATGGGAAGAGGAAGCGGGGAAGGCCGAAGGAAACATGGAGGCGGACAGTAGAGAAAGAGCTGAAAGAGATGGGGATGGGATGGAAGGAAGCGGAAAAAAAGGCTAAGGACAGGCAGTTGTGGAGAGAGCTGGTGGTGGCCTTATGTGCACATACGCACGAAGAGGACTAAGTAAGTAAGTAAGTACAATGGTATATGACATGATATAATTTTTTTTGTGATTTGAAAAACATGTGCTATGCCACACATGAATTCTATGCCACACATGAATTAAACAGTAGGCTACCATGATATGGCAATCCAATGACTGTTGAGTATGTCAGTGTATAATTTTCAAGCGGCATTTAATTTCATTTTCTTATCACATGGTCTCTAATGAGACATCAAGTCATGACCCTTAGATCCTGATTGATCCACAGTGACTATACTCCTACAATGTAAGAGATCTGTGGCTACAATTTTAATTTATGATATATGTCGCTTGACAGCACATAGTCAATAAATATCTATTGTCATCAACTTCCCATGTTGTTGGGGTACACTAGCTAGACTAATTGCAGCCACTTGTAACCATTACATTGAATAATGATGACATGATTAGTGCAAAACCCACCCAGAGTTATTTTAAGGTGCTAGCTCACAGTCATGATAGTAGCACAGCCAATAGCTTATACACACAAAACCCATGGCTAATGTTCCCATTTTACTGTGCTCTACCTAAGATGTGAAACTACGCGTTATCTGAGAAGAAAAAGGAAGTTGTCATCCTAATTATCAATTAAATGATTTTCCTAATTCAATCATCGTCAGCATATTTGCTGAAATCTACAAAATGACAATTATCATTTGACCGGCATGAGCACTCGAGTTTGACAGCTGTCAGCATGGTTACTTGAAACGTTGCTTGTTGCAAAAGTTCAAAGTTGTGGCAATCGTCATTGGTGTGTTACAATGCAAATATACATGTGGATTGCATTTTTTAACTACAAATACCTTTTGGACACACAATAGCCTCATGGAAACAGCAAGCAAAATTCCCACCTGAGAATTGTTTACACCGGAAACCATCTGCCAAATTAAACCGGATGTAGTATTGCCAGCGAATATGTCTCGTACCATAGGATATTTTTACCCAGTAAAATGTACACGTATTGGGTAAATTAAAACTTTCATCTGTTTGAAAAATGTGTATGTAGGGTCCACTGGTTTTAAAGTTTCAATTCAATAAAAAAAATTGTGATGCTCATGCAAAATAAATCAGGATGCCTAGATGTTGTTATCATTACATTTAGTCTCTAAAATTATATATTCTGTGAATAAGGTCATGATCCTAACCTTTTACCATGAATTAAATTGAAAAAAGTACAAACATCAAAACATAAAATTTGTATTAAATATATAGCAGTGAAAAACTGTTATAACATTGACCTTGACCCCATTTTGATGGGCATTTTTAAAATAATAAAAACCCATGCACAAGTTTAAATAACCAAAGTATTTATTAGTACATTTTTTTGTAAACAAGATCATGACCAGTAGCAAAAGCATATTTTAACAAGAGAACCAGTAGGGCAATGGTATGCATCACTCAACATGCCTTTTATTACTAAATGTATTATCTACTCACTGAATAAAGTTGATATAGAATAAGGTTCAACCACCCTTCTGTCTGTTTGGTTAAGATTATTTCAAATATGTTGTATTGTTTAGTGCTTTCCACTGTAGAGTGAAGAGACTTCATTTGTACATATATCGGTGAATGTTGCATACAACTGAATAAAATATAGAACACTTTTACCTATATTTCATGATTTTTATTAACCTAGATTAAGATTTAAAAGTTTTGCAGTCATTAAACTTTGTGTGAACATTCAATGAAGAATGTTCCATGTACCGGTAATTAAATTAAATGTAGGTCACTGTGACCCAGATTTCATGTTTCATTGACTTAGGTTAAGTTTAATGTTAAGATTTCAAAAATGTTTTTCTTGCTGCTATATAATCTCCTGTGACCATTCAAAAGAATGTTCTGTATGCAAGTCACTGTGACCAAAATCTTGTTCTTCTTGGGTCTAGGTCAAGTGGTAAAACGTTAAAATTTAGAATATATTGTTTTTCTTTTCGTGCTATACATTGCAGAGGCTTGAAACTATGTACCAGTACATACAGTATACATAATTTAATCTTCTATGTAGTTGAATTAAGTTGGTCACATTGATCCATATTCCATACTTCATTGACTTGGGTTAAGTTCATTGTTTTAAAAGATTTGAAATATGTTGTTTTTCTGTTGGTACTATACAGTGCAGAATCTTGAAGCTTTGCATGTGTGTACACACATGAATCTTCTGTACAGTTGAAATAAAAACAAACATACCAATCTATGTCAAAACAACAATCCCAAAGTAAAGTAAAAACTTTGAAACTGCCTATTTAAGTTAACCATGTGAGCTTCCACCAGGGAAGTGAGGCTGGATGCTCCAAAAGGTTAAGCACATTCTGTTTAGCTAGCTATAAAGAAAGAAGGACTTTTTTCAAAAATGAAAACAAGAGTGATTATGATAAGTACATGTACTTGTAACAAATATAAAAGCAAGGTGATTAGCAATGGCGATGCACAAATGCTTCTTTGCATTTGAATTTCGGACAGCCATTCCAGATTGGCAGACACAGATTTGCATCTGAATCAACCAAGAATCTCCCTAACCAAATATTCAATTTGGCTCAGATGTTCTAGAATAGATTTTGATAGACTTTGCTAAAAGTAAGACCTTATTTTCACCCTTAAAAGTTATTCAGCTGAATAAGTCCAGTAGGGTGTAGCAATGGTGTTTGTTCCAAGATTCTTTCACTAATATTGGGGTGGTCACTTCAGGGATGATGAAGGAAACCAGAGTGCACAGAGAAAACCACTTACCTTCTGCAAGCAATCTGACAAATGTTTTTACACTAAGATCTACCCAGAGTGGGATTCAAACTTAGATGGCGACAGGCCCTGTGATCCCAAAGTGCATGCTTTAAACCATTTGGCCACCAAAGACTCTCAGCTGAATGAGGATTTGTGGATGTTCTGTATTGCTGTCACTATACATGTTACTCAACTAAATGAAAATGTATGTTATTGTAGCTAGGATGTCACTGGATAGTCATTACACCCTGTGATAGTCCAGATTTAAGATAAAAGAGTAATACAATCAGCATTTTCAGTGTTTATCTTTGTGTGTTTTTTCTTTACTTCTCTTTTTGTGGTGTGTTTCTTGCTATGGCAAAACATTTTATTCAGCTACAAATAGGTATTTAGCTTTAAATTCCAGCTTACATCATATATGATGTCATAATACTATCATAACATATTTCTCTTGCATTTATCAAGAAATCTCACAAATTAGGTTTTCCATGCTGTTTTTTCATCTACAACATTGTGCCACCTCTTCCTCCTACTAGATACTTACTGAGACATTTTGGTACCAGGCAATATCTCCAGTACTAAATATCTAGTTTTATGTTTCCAAAGACAACAGGTACATTTTCGCAATTTTTTTATCAAAACAGCCACACAAGTTGTTTTGAAGTTCTTATGACATCATAAATGATGCAAACTGTTGAACCCATAAAAACAATTTTATATACCCTTGATATCTGATATCAAAAACTTTAATTTTAGGGGAAACCGGATGTTGGACAAAGAGGCACATTACCATACCTAAACTTTCTCCATTAACTTGTGAGCTAAGTACATGTACCAGGCTGACCAATCAAATCATTAATTTGTCCAGATGGCCCATTTTTAGTGCAAGGTTGCCATTTAGGCAATTTTTTATTGTTAAGTATTTTATTTTGGTACAATTTCCATACAAAAAGTCCCAATTTTTAGTAGTTTTAATTAAAAAAAACCCTGTCAAAATGGGAAAAATCTGTCTAATTGGACTTTTTCATTTTATCCGTCTGTTTATCCATTTTTATGGTACAAATCTGTCAAAAACAGATACATCCATCGAATTGGTCAGTCTGATGTAGATAAATACTGTAAACAACACAATAGTAACTGTGAATAATTTATTGATCAGATATATAAATTCACAATCTAGGTCACAGTAGCAAAGTTCAATTATTTCAACGCCATTACGGCACATATAAGTTTTCATATAAGTTTTCAATGAATCAGTAGTACATAATCATTTTGACTTCTTATTACTGCATACATTTTCAATGTACATGATCACAACAAATTGTGTAGTTTCTGAGATTGTAGTTTTGGATATTCTCTGGATGATTTTCATGTCCATAAAAACAGGTGTAACAGTAACAACATCTATTTGATGATGAAGGCATATTAACTTCAATCATTATAACATAAAACTGAAATACATAACATAATGATTCTGATTTGAAATACATGCACTTGTATGAAGAAAAATGACTGATGTAACAAAATGATCGCTGGAAATAAAAAATACTAATGCAATATCATGTGGTCATTCAAACATAATCCGTTCATCTTCATTATTATCATGTTTTACCACATGTCTTATTGTAACATATTAACAATGTCACGATACTGTCAGCCAATAATATGACAGAACTCCTATATAAACTGCTGTCAGATACTGATGTCAATAACAACGTAACACAAATCACATATACACTTAACAGAAAAAAAATTGCTGTCAAATATTACAATAAAACAGGCATCACAAATATCCAATGTGACTGAACATCAAACATTTCAGTTCATGACTCCTGTTCTGTGTTAATGTATCTAGTCTTCAAAAGTCAAATCATTTTTCTTGTTTGTTCAGTTTTAAAGAATATCAACAAAAATGAAAATGAAAACTTCAATATCAGATATTTTGGTTCACAATTCATCATCTGTTCTATGTAATGTTTGTCCATCTCAAGTCTGAAATCTTCCTACAACATACATGTATGTGTACAACTTATTGTTCATTCAATCACTTCCGGAATCTTCCTCCCCTGATGCATCACCACCTTTATCTGACTCTTCTGATGGTACATCTGGTGGGGCAGCTCCAGCTGTGGCTTCTTGAAGAATATCATGCAACTGTAAATACAATTAATAAATTGTTATTTTAACTTGAACTTCAAATAGGATGCATTTTACATAGGAATGAGGGGGCCTCATTAAAGAGTGGTTTAAGCACAACCTCACAGTGCTCTCACTGTTTCGATTTCCAGTCTACACAGATCCTAGTGTGAGAAAGTTTTTAATTTGCTTGCCAAAGGTCAGTGGTTTTCTCCAAGAACTAAGATTTTCTCCATCATCCATTTGAACTGACACCTCAATATAAGTGAAAGAATCTTGACCAGCACATAAAACTCCCATTACTTCATTGCATTCCTTTGCAAATGAAAAATCAAAAGTTTCAGCTGCAATTTAGTTTTACAAATTAATATTTTTTTTACTTTTTAGGAATATGTTTGCAAATTCAAAATTTTACATAAAATCAACTACCTATATTAAAAACATTATGTACTTTTAAATAATGCCATTTTCGCAAATAGATATGTGTTGACAAAACATTAAACATTACCTCTTTCTCTCTATCATTAGTATCAGGTTTCTTCCTTTTCTTTTCTTTCTTTTCTTTCTTATCATCTTTCTTTGTTTTCTTTTTAAGTGGTTTATCTTCATCAGAACTAGATTCAGATGTTGATATGTATTCTTTACTCTTGTAGTTACCACCAGCTCCTGCTCGGCTCTCCACAGCTGCCTTCTTAGGACTCTTCTTCTTAGACTTCCTGCAACAGAAAAACAACCCCTTAACTTAAAAGAGTGTTATACATGTATATTAACTGATCCCTAAATAGCCTTGTTATATATGATTTCAAATGTCTTCTTGCCATTTGAAAATAGCATATAAATTCTTTAAAAATAAACATTTACATTTTTATGTTTTTCTGTTTAAACAACTGACATACACGTACATCATTGTAATTATTTTCATAATATGTTGACTTCAAACTAGAAAACTTCCAAGTTCTAGTCTCAGGGGCCTTGTCTGTTAGGAAAGTCAAAAGCTTTTATAATAACTACCCTATCTTGAAATATATTGCAAAAAACACCAAAATTTACCAGCAAAATACAATTATATCTCATTCTCTCAAATCTGGATATCACATTTCTATAAAGTTGAACTTTTATTTTAGGTAAGAAAACGGATATTCTTTTATCAGCCACATGCTTGTTCCAGTTTCAATGACTTGAAGAAATGTGAAAATACAAAACTCTCCTTAAATGGCACATCGGTTCATCATAAGGCTAACCCCCTAGTATATTTTGCTAGTGCCCAATTATTTGACAGCTAGGTGGACTGGAGCAATGTGAAATTAAACGTCTTGTTCAAGGATGTACCACACAGTCAGCTGGAGCCCAAACCCACAACCCCTCAATCATGAGTCTGACCTGAACCACTCGACCACATATCTAGGTAAACACGGTGATTTATCATCATCATCATCTTCTTCAACTGCAGATTCTTCTTTCTTTGGTTTTTTCTCGTATTCTTCCATTGCAACTTCATAAGCTTTCTTGGCTTCTTCAGCTTTTTCATTCCATTCCTAAAATACAGAAACAAAACCTTGTGTTTATAAAACATGACACTATCTGATTATTTCAATCTAATAATTATGAATGTATGGTTACAATAAAAAAACATAGCACTGTCGTGCTGCTGTACAGCGTAGTTGGGAAAATTGTGTTGTGGCAAGACAGAATATAACCGAAAATTCGGGGGGGGGGGGGGGGGGGGGGGGGGGGGGGGGGGGGGGGGGGGGGGGGTGTCGTTGATCTATGGATGGGTTTTTTTTTTGGAAAAAGAAACAAATTTTTATGTACCAAACCATGTATTGCTGAATTAAATGGTAGAAAAAATTAATTTCATAAATATATGAAAAAGACAATCGGTAATTAAAATTTAAAAAAGTTGTACCCGATCGTTTTGTCATTTCGGATAGAGAGAAAGTAGAGTTTTGCAGATCCCTACCGTCGCTATGAGGGGGTACATTCTAGCGGTTGTATGCATAACTTGATCATTTAGTTGTTTACCAGTTCCGAATTTTTACTACCGAATAATCTAAAATTTCAATCCCGTTCAATTAAAGGAATCGCAAAATAACTTTCTCAATTTGCTGTTTCTTCAACCGCTTCCTAAATGTACGACAGATTGTTGGTGACCTAGTTTAACGATGTAAACAAATCGTGATCACGGAAATGCTTTTTTCAAGAAAACATACTACCACGGTTTTTGAGGACAGGTGTCGATATTTTGGAATCAGTAAACATTTGTATTATTACACCACATAAATTTTATTTCCTCTGCTTGTGGATGACGTCTGCAGCAGCGCTTATATGAAACCCTGTTCGGAACTGGTTAAAACGACTGTATTTAAAATTTGCATACAACACTGTACGAATTATCTCCCTTTCACGAAAGTAAAATCTAATCGATAAACATTTTAAAATATGACACAATTGCCTCAACATTAAAATACGTTATCATAACCTTCAAAATAAATTTAAATTTCCGTATATTTCACGAAGAATTAATTAAACAACCTGCCGTTGCTGTTCATTCTTAAAAAGTTATGATTTACATCGTAGGACGCAAACTTCTCGAACTACTTTTATTGTAAACATGAGATCAGTTCGCCATATTGCAGAAATTATTAGATGCATCCCGTCGCAATATTTACTAGATTCTGAAATGTATTACGAAAATTTATTCCAAATGTGCATATGTAACCAAATGCATTACCCGTCTCAGAATACATATCTCACGATAAAACAGATATACTTCTTTCACGCTCATTTATCAGGCGCACTATTTCCAGGTGTACTCATATCTTATAATTTCATAGCAAAGAAGCTCGATATCTTGGAAGAAAGCGATGACAAAGTACAGGTTCACTTTGTTCACGCTGTACAAAAAGAACAATAATTTGCTTTCGTAAATTACTGTATAGTTGTTTAATTCCATGGCGATAAAATTTTGCGGTTAAGACTGAAAATTATTCATGAGTATAAAATTTTGCCATGCAATGGCCAGTGTTTACAATTTTCTGTATAGATTATCTATATCAAATTTTAATGAATGCTACATGAAAATATTCACTTTGTATTTAATTTCCCGCTATCAAGTCAAACTGCTAATATAGCATAACTAAATCCCAGTGAATAAAAGCAACTAGACAGTATGCTATTGCAATTTCTATATATGAAATATGAATGTCTCTTTATTTTGTAAAGACAAAATTCTAATTCTTTTGACTTATTTGAATGAGATTTCATCCAATGTGTGAAAAGAGCAGTGTTTCTTTATCATGTCAAATCTACTGTGAAACTACACATTTTCAATTTTAAGTACCGATTACTTTGCATAACAACTATCAAGTTGTTTATGTCTTGGTAAATTTGCCCTCAAATGAACTATTGTTGTGTTAAATTACATATTATACCAGTTTAAATTTTACAGCACTAGACGACCATTTCGGAATACAATTCCTCATCAGTAGTGCTTGGACCAAAAATATGAAACCAAAATTGTTTAAGATGTTTAAAAGATACCCAAAGGACCAAAATACATTTTACCAAATTAAGCTAAGGAAATACTTTGCATAAGGTAGTATACCTTAGTTTTTGAGGAATTTCAATTTTCTTACTAACAATATTATATTTCTGACAATTATACACAATTATTGCCTACATAGTACTTAAAGAAATTCTACAGACAGTCTAGAATGAGCATGACATGTTGAACGATAAGATAAAGACAGTATACCTATTAAGCAGTGTTCATTCTAGGAGGAACCCCTTAATTTGCCAAATGACCTCATTGATAAGGCCTTAGTTTGTCATATTTTACATTACATGAACACATAAATATGGATGTTATATTGTTTTGGAGGAATGTTTTGAAAAAATGTCCCTTTCTGAAATATCTAAGATTGAAGACTATATTATGACTATTACTCACTGTTTTGTCCTCCAATTCTTTCCATAATTCACCGGCTTTTTAGACAGATCTGTTATAGATAAACCTGGATAATCCTCCTTCATCTTTTCACGGCTAGCATTAAACCACAAGAAGTACGCCGACTGAGGCCTCTTAGGTTTATCTGGATCCTTAGACTTCTTTCTCTTCTTAGATTTGGATTTTCCTTCAGGCTATAATAGAGACAGTATATCAAATGTTGTTTTTTCTCTACAAATTAGTGATAAAACTATTTTGTGACATGACTATCAAAACTTTAAAATGACAAGCCACTTTACAAAACAAAGGTGACTTGAATTGAATCAGGTGTATCCTATACACATATTAAAATTGTGTGACCAGTATGGTGGTGACATGATTAGTCACTTATCAACATTTAGGTTGCATTTAATTTCAATCCATATCAGCAATAAGCTGCAGATGTCAACAGTATAAATTCATTGCACAACAGTTAAGCATCATAAATATATATTTTAAAAATCTTCTTACCACAGTTTTAGCAGTCTTAGCTTTGCGTTTTTCTCTTTCCTTTCGTTTTTTCTCCCTCCTGGCCTCTGCTTCAGATCCTGAACCTTCCTCCTCTTCTGATTCTGATGTAGTTGGGGGATTACTGTCATACCTAAATACAACAACATTTTTATCAGAATTCTTCGTATCAGTAAGATTTAATCACAAAATTTAGACTGAAGTAGAGTAATGGTGTTTTAAGCCCCAGTCAAGATTCTTTCACTAAGGCCATCAGTTCTAAAATGGTGGAGGAAACTGAAGTCCCCAGATAAAATTACCAACCTTCGGCAAATGAACTGCCAAACTTTCTCACATTAGAATCTGCCCGAGTGGGATTTGAACCTAGGTACGGAGATGCGCTGTAGTTAAGCCCCCTCATAACAATAAGAGATTTAAGTACTGGACTTGTATACCTATTGAGACATCTATTAAGACTAATCTTTTAACAATAGGCACAGGCACTAGAACAACACAGGCAAGCAAAAAACTCTTAATTTATTAATTGTAATAAACTAAATAGTTCACCATGCTATTAGCTTAACTTGCTATTATCCTTTAGCCATTTCTTTTTGGGAGAACAGTTTGTACAAACTACAATTCCAAGTGATAACAGACAATCTGATGAAGCGCATTGCAGAATTTTATATTAATATTATATCTATAACCACATAGAACTTACTCTTCAGCCACTTCACTACCGCTGTCCTCGGGATTAAATGACACATCTGTAATACATTTAAAACATGGAATAAGGTATTATTAGCCTCTTGTATATAAATTTCAATAACAACTAGAACTGTCTCTCGAGAGCCAAATACCCCCGCCCAAAACATTTAATGTTTTCCAGTGACCTTATAATAAACCATCCCAAACCCTTTTTTTTTTTTGAGAATGACTTTATGGATATTCATAAAGAGTAGAGTATGTGACACCTTGCAGTTATTTCCATACTTTTGTAATTATCAGCAGGTGGATCTGTAAGATACTGGTGCTGGATACTGTGTAGACAGTGAATAAATGGACAACTATTCCAGTTTCATTTTGTCAAAGTAAATATCTAGTATTAAAGTCACCATGTTTGTGACAGTGAATTACATGTTTGGACAGTTTTCATGGAAAATCCAATAAACTTAAATTGTGTTTGGTATTGTTAACTTTAGCCTAGTCTATGTGCATCTGCAATACCATAAAATATTTCTGTAGAAAGGAATATGTTGTCACTAAAGAAATGTCGAAAATGGCAACAAGACTTTCTATATTGATCTGCCATTCACCTGGTTTTTCTACATGTAAAATCTCCATAACAGCAACACTACTCAGCATGAAGATATTCTATAACAATCAGGGATGCATATTTCATTTTTTTATGTCTCTCTGTCCAGGACTGCTGTCCCATAGTTTGATTTGTTCCTTTCACTCAATTTTGATTACACATGTGGTGGGTGTAGCTTGCTAGTCAGGAGGTGTTTACCCTTCTGGAGCACTGGGCCTCACTTCCTTGGTAGAAGTTCACATGTTTAACCTAACTTGTCAGTTTCAAAGTTTTTACTTTGCTTCTGGATTGTGATTCGGACACAGATTAGTATTTTATTTTATTTTACCTGAGCTATCACTATCATCATCCTCGTCACCAGATTCCCTGTCTTTTCCTTCTGCTTTCATTCTCTCTAAGTAAGCATCATGGTTATCTTCACCCTCACTACTGAGCATTTCATCATAGTCACGAGATTTCTTATCCTAAAATCAAACAGTTTAGAAATAGAATTTACGATAGAATCTATCTACATAGTATCATGTGAAAGGGAAACAAAAACCAAGTCTCTTGTCCATAATATGTTCTGTTCTCTGGCAGAGCTAGGCCAGATAAGAAAATACATTATTTACATATTGAAAGGGACACAAATCTGAAAAATTTCCAATAATCTCTTCTTCTGGTGCACAAAATGTCATAGCGTATATTTCCGTATATATACGTCGCCCCAGTAGATACGTCGCACCCCCACCCCAGGCCAGCAAGCCCAGTATTTTCTAAAGGTCGTCTACATATGTCGCAGCCAAAAATTTGCAAGAGAAAATTCGAGATTTGCTCAGCAAGAACCATTGATTTTCAATTCCATGAATAAAGAAACAAAAGCTTTTACGGTGTTTATTTATTAATTTTCTTCTTAATAAATAGTGTTTGAATAGCTT
The DNA here is from genome assembly GCA_021292105.1 of Anadara kagoshimensis. Classification (NCBI taxonomy): domain Eukaryota; kingdom Metazoa; phylum Mollusca; class Bivalvia; order Arcoida; family Arcidae; genus Anadara; species Anadara kagoshimensis. Next base: position 20,971,060 of record CM037857.1, read on the forward strand.
GTGTAAATTAAACATGTATGTAGATATTATTTTTACATGTGTGGATACAAACGATGTAGATTGCTTGAATAAAACATGTACTTTTTGGCTCCCGATCATGAGATCGGTTAATTTTCATGTTGTTGTCACTGACAAAGGAAGTCAAAGTTTATCATGCGCAGAGGTTGCGATATGTATTGCATGATTTGTTTAAACAAGGGGGTCGTTTATAGCATTATTAGACTCATGTTTCAGATTTTATAATACTGGACTGTCGATACTAGGTTAAATTTGAAGATCTTTTGATTACCGGGGGGTAAATATCGCCATTTTATATTGTTCAGAATGCCATGTGGTTTTGCATTCGAGAGTATTGGTCAATAACTAGGACGACCTCCGTTTGTTTGAACTTTTGTGAAAGAATAATTTGTATTCATTTTTTGTTGCGTTTAAAATCTAAACATGTCGTTGGAATTGCAAATTAAATTTTAATAAATTTTATTAATATCCCGATCAGCGATTGTCGAATCCCGACACTTTTTACTCAAAACCGACAGATACGAAAGTGCCGTATGACCTCTGACATAGGAATATATAATTAGTGTTTGTAATGGCGGCGCTTTCTTCCTCAATATATAAACATAGGTACTGGTAAACATGGACGATTATATCAATAGATAAGTTATCGGGAATGGCTTCAATCGTTAAACAAACAAGACATGCGCGAGGTGTTACCGGGAGGACTTGATTATTTAAAGTTAATTACAGGTGACCAGGTAATTACTTCTTTGCCGATGGCTATTCTGTTACACGTGACAACTTGAAAATGAGACTGATACCTACCGTAATTAATTAATTATTTGTTTATTTCGAAGACTTTATTGGTCAAATTTAATAATAATAAAAATATCACATATAATAATAATAACAAAAATACAATAAAGAGCAAAATTTACTTTCAACTAGAAAATTACCGTAACTTAACGTATCTATGGAAATATACGGTACATATCCTGGTAAACAAGTTTTCCTAATTTAGTTAATATACCTTTAACAGTAGTTGAGGAGTAGGCCTGACAATCTATTACTTACGACAGTAGTTGAGGAGTAGGCCTGACAATCTATTACTTACAACAGTAGTTGAGGAGTAGGCCTGACAATCTATTACTTACAACAGTAGTTGAGGAGTAGGCCTGACAATCTATTACTTACAACAGTAGTTGAGGAGTAGGCCTGACAATCTATTACTTACAACAGTAGTTGAGGAGTAGGCCTGACAATCTATTACTTACAACAGTAGTTGAGGAGTAGGCCTGACAATCTATTACTTACAACATTAGTTGAGGAGTAGGCCTGACAATCTATTACTTACAACAGTAGTTGAGGAGTAGGCCTGACAATCTATTACTTACACAGACAGTCTATAAAACTTAATAAACAAAATGACTTACCAAGTTTTTACCAATGTTCTTTACTCTCAGTTTCTTATTACTGACAAAATCATACAACTTTCCATATTCATCCCTGAAATTATAAGACATATCATATATGTATAACCTCTAAAAAAGTATTGTCCTCTGGAATGGGGAATAATTTTGGTTTTAAGTAGATTCTGATTGTACTTTGTCTTACATATTGTTTGGTAAAATAAGACATTGTTTAATAACTAATATTTATATATAATAAATATATATTAATAGAATCTTAACAGTGTAAGACAAAGATATCTCAAACGAAGATTAATATTATTCTGTCAAGAACAAGCTTTAGCAAGTTTTGGACTTTGAAAATATTCATCCGAGTTCAAGATATTTCTGTCTTGCACAGTTATTGGTGTAAGATTCTTTTTCTCACACATTTGCGACATAAAACAGCAACTTTAAGCAAATATTTGCATCAAATGTTAATTTTTCATGCCAGCATCCCTGCCTCCTGAAAATGACATCAAATTTTGTTGATGTTCATGCAAAAAAATGACGTCATCAATTAAATGTCGGTAAGTGATTGTATCTCAAAGGTACTTTTATACCAACCAAAATACATGACGGTACTTACTTTTCTATACCAACAAAAGTAAAGACTGTTCCTGACTTAGTATCCACATCAAAGTCAAAGGTTCTGTTAGTACTAGCACTACGGGCGAAGTGAACAGTAGATATCTCTTCAAATCTTATGTGTAGTGGTGGCTTGTGTACGAAAATGAAGCCACGCTCAGTGGATACAAAAATCCTGTGGCTGCCTTGTAGGAACAACTAATACAGTTAGTGGGCTATGTCTAAAATACACAGATAATCAGAAATTAATTTTAAGCTGTGTATCCTCAATATAATCAATATCTTTATTTGATTGTTAATCTGAAAAAGCTAAAATAATTTTCATCTACACATAGCCAAAGTCTTGGTTTTTAAAATGTTTGTAATATATTAAATTATCACAAATACAACCTCAAACTCAATGGCAGGATGTGAATCAACTCAAAACTCAAAGAGAAAACAAACTTTATAATCCAATACATGTCAGAAGATTTTACTTCAAAACGTTGTTATAACCCTGACAAAATATCCAGTAAAAATATTGTTAAATCTAGGATTTTTCAAAAGGGGTCATTTTTAAACTTTCTTCTAAAACACCATAACATAAATACTTCTGCCATTTTCAAAAACATGCCTCTAAAACACCATAGCATCAATCTTTTTTCAATAAAGTAATGTTAAATATGGTCAGCTAAGGTTTTAACATTGGGGTCATTTGGCAATATAATAGATCAATTGCTCATACCCCCTTCTAGAATGAACCCTGTAAATATTATTTCTTACCCAACAAATGAACCAGGAACAGTTATCTTTCTGTTTGTGATAGCTTTAAACACTCGACTAATAACTTCAAATTCAGCACCAGACATTTCCTGTTGAAGCTTTCCTTCATATTTCTTTTCCAAGTCTTCACTGGAACAAAATAGGTAATATTACTCATTATATGATTATTGGTCAACAAACAATTCAAAAATGACTTTTTTTGTGAAATAAACAACAAAAAGGTAATTTTAACACATACTTCATTTGAAAATTTACATTAGAGATGATATCTGTGTGCATATCGTCGTTGATAGTGTCTTGCATTACCGGGAGGGCAGCAGGACATACTATCGGACATCGGCTCCTAAATATCGGACACCTCTAAATATTCGGACACCCCCATTTTTCCAAGTGTATAATTTTCATATTTCCTCTAAGTTCCCGGACACTTGATAATGAAATTATTAAAATTCGTCCAAATACATAGAAGGATTACGGTAATTCAATATTAATTTCTGGAATGCATTATTCTGTCACAAGAGTAAAAAATACAAAGTTTCAGTTCAATAGACATCAATGCATTTCTAAGAAAAAATCTGGTTCACATGAATCAATTTAAAAATGGGATAACAAAAAGACAAATTGCACCTTTGGGTTGTAATTTATAGTGCTTATTGATGACCAGTGTCTGTTCAATGAATACTAATGCCCATATATATGTCATATCCTTAATAAAACTCAATCATTGGGCATTAGTATTTAGAGGCATTACTTGTTGATTGAATCATGACAGCTGCAATAGTATGTGGCATCACCCATGTAGAGAGAAGCTGGTTATTTTATGGTTCACTTGAGTCAATAATGAAGATACTACTCCATAATATTTGTGTGAAACTATTGCTTCCATTATTTCACAATTGTGTGTTTTTAATAAATGTAAAACACCGGTTTTTACTGTACTGTAGAAAGACTCTTCCATTATACAGCAGAAAGATAATCTATCTATAAATATAAAGTCCATATTACTTAGGTCCCTTGTGAGTTGAGTTGAGTAATGGCATTTAACATCCATGTCATGAATACTTCCCTTTTATCGAGATGTCACCAGCTATATGCGAAGTTGCAAAAAATTTTGCCTGTGTGTTGCCCTGATGGCATTATTTAGCAGGGTTCTTTAGTATGCCAAGCCTACCGTGGCACTGTATCTCATTTATTATAAGTTCCCATCCGAAAGAACCGTGACTTTCATTTTGTAATGCCGAGTGCTCTGCAAAAGAACAGTCACTACCCACTTTCAAGTTTTGGGTAGGACCTGGTCGGGGTTCCAACCCACGACCTCCAAAATACAGAGTGAGCACTCCTGTTGTGATCTTTATATATAGCTTTTACTGTATATATAATTTCATCTTGGTTTATTTCATCACTACTTACTTTGACATTCCGAGTTCAATAGTCATTTCATCATCTTTGTTAAACAGTAATATTAAGAAGTGATATCTTGTCTGTCCTTGTTTGATAGGTGGATCTAAACTCACCTGGAATTAAATATACAGAAGACATGGCTGTTCAAAATTCAAATAGCTAAATCAATTTAAATCTTGCTAAAATTAAACACCAACATTTAAGCAGATGTGGTTTTGACTTGAATGACAAAAATTGTATGCAATGACATGCTAAACCTTCTCTGAAGTCCCTGTTACCAATCAAAGGTGAATAAGTAAGGACTAGTTTTAATGTCAGCTCTCAACAAGATTGTTACCTCAAATTTCTAATCTAATAAACAAAGCTAATTAATTTTACTTAAAACCTATTGAGACACTGATTAGTCCTTTAATATTTTCAATTTTCATTCAATGTATATATCGTATATCACCGTATATACGTCGCCCCAGAAGATACGTCGCACCCCCACCCCAGGCCAGCAAGCCCAGTATTTTCTAAAGGTCTTCTACATACGTCGCAGCCAAAAATTTGCAAGAGAAAATTCGTGATTTGCTCAGCAAGAGCCATTGATTGTCAATTCCATGAATAAAGAAACAAAAGCTTGTACAAAAATACAATAAAGAGCAAAATTTACTTTCAACTAGAAAATTACCGTAACTTCCGGTTTGTCGATCTTCTAAAATGCCTCGCAAATTTGAGACAGATTATCAAAATATTTTAATGTTGGCTAGTTAAGTCGCATTGCATTTTAAAATATTAAAATTTAGTGAAAAAGTTGCAACGTATCTATGGAAATATACGGTAGATTGTAAAAAAAAACACATTCTTTATCTTGATTCATGTATACTGGTACATGCTGATCTTTTTCCAACCAAACTACATAAACTTCTCACTACTATTTATAATTAAGAAGAACATGCTTTCAGTCAGTATTGCATGCAATACATGTCCCCCTGCCACTGAAAGTTGGAAATTAAAAGACCAAACATCATAAATAATGTTCAATATTGAGTATGCTGGTAGAAGAAAAATTGTGACAAGTTATACAGTAACTTCAAATTTAGATTGGTCTTTCATTCTTCTGAAATGCCTTGGAAATTTGAGTCAAATTTTCATAACATTTTAATTTCAGCTAGTTAAATCACATATTTTTAAATCATTCAAATTTAGAAGAAAAGTTGTGACATACATGTGTCTTTGGAAACAGTTATACAATGATATTATTTTGTCTTACAGTTTGGGCTGTCTTTATACTTACAACAAAGAACATCTGTCTGCCATCTTTGTGTGGTAGTAAAAACAGTCGTAATACAGTTGTAAATGGGATTTTATAATCAAATGTTTTACCGTGGAGCTGTAAAAATGTGGGATAGATTTTGATGTCATAACGACCTCTGTAATTGAAAGAGAAAAAGAAATACATGAGTTTGTATAAAACAATCAAACAGTAACTAAAATCATACAGAAAATTACAAAGATCAAGTTTTAACTATAACATCTATTTTTGCTTCTGACAAAATATTAAATCAAGTTATCAGACATAGCATGAAATCTATTTGGGCTGAAGATATCTATTTTTATGTTATTCATATTCTCGGGCATGTCACAAGAGAGATGTGAAAATCAAGACAATTTACAAATACAGTGAATTATTCGACGATTAATCTATTAGTATTTCAGACTGACTTGTCATACTTAATTTATTAATATATATATTATCAAGATTTACAAATGTTACAAACCTAGGAGTAAGACACTGTACTTCAGTAAACACAGCAATAGCATCACCAGTGGCCTGTATAATATCAGCTTTCTCTAGTACATTCTTGTAGAATTCCTGTAATACATTGATATAAGAGTTGAGTAGGGTTGAGTAATGGTGTTTAATGTCCCAGTCAAGAATATTTCACTTATACCAAGACATCTCCAACTATAGGCTAAGGTGTAGAAATTTTGCCTGTGTGTTGGGGCTTATGGTATTATACAGCAGGGTTTTTTATCGTGCCACCCATACCGGGATACGGGACCTCGTTTATTTTAAAATCAAATCCAAAAGAACCGTGGCTTTCAATTCGTAATGCCAAGTGCTTGGCGAAAAAATAGTCACTACCCGCTTTTTAAGTCTTGGGTCAGACCCTGCCAGGGTTCACCGGCCAAGGTTCGAACCCACGATCTCCCATTTACAGAGTGAGCACTCTACACTGATATATGTAGAGCCTGATAATTTCAGGAATTAAACTATTAATCATATAATTCATATGTTAAAAACCAGAACTACATTGTCACATCAAAAGAATAGATTTCATTATCTGTGTCTTCCATACATGCCATATTTTTATGGGAGCAAACTGTGAGATTGGTAGTAATTTTAAGGGAGTTTTGAAAACAATAAGGGAGGTTTTACGTAAACCTGTAATGCCGACATTTTTCGTGTATTCTTGGGTTTTTTGACAACTGTAAATGCTATTGTATTTTGTCACAGCTTAATGTCTTTTTCAGACTTTGATCTTTCATCTGAATTTTCATGAAAAATAATTTAGTGTGCATTACATTATATATAATATTCAAAAGATATGCATTTTGTCAAAACATTAAATGATAAAACACCAGACTAGATTTTTATTACAAATAAGCCTAGTTTCCTTTCTTTTTTTTCATTTTATCAGTGAAAAGATTTATTTACTAGATACCCACAGTACATATTCAAGAATTTTGATTATTAAGCTATAAGTAAGACTAAATAGAAAATTCATGGGACACAATAAGATCTTATATGGTTTAGTACATATCCAATATTAAACAACTGCTCAATGAAAGAATGTGTTTATTTTTTGTCTGGAAAAATAAATAAGTTACACAACAAATCCTGCTTTCAGATGTTTCCTTTCTATATTCATTTTATCAATGAAAAGGTTTATTCATCCAAACAATCACCAAAAAGTAGTCTGACAGATCCTAAGCCATGTGCTCTTTGTTTACTTTCTGTATAAACATGATTATTTCCCTTGATATATTTATACATGTTATTCAAAGCAGACTGTTTAGCGACTATTTTATCGGGTTAAGAGTTAAACATGGATGCTACAGCATGGCACAATCATGGTGTACAGCTTAGCCTTATTCATTAAATTTGGGTTTGTTTAGAAGAAAAATAAAGAGATCATGGTTTTAATTGTGTTATACAGCCTTCATTTAAATAAGGAATACATAAAAAGGTAATTATTTCCATCTGTCTTATCAAGTTATGCTATTGATTCACATCGTTTTCCATCCCCAAAAAATCCCTGTTCAGAAAAGATACTTTCTCTCTGCCTCTGACAATTTGTGTAATTGTTTATCTATCACAGATGATACTCCATACACGTGTATCTTAAATTAAATGACCAAGTACATCATGGAGGCGACAACGCGTGTCCACTTGCTGATTAAGGGATTATCTACGGTACATTGCACACGACTTTGGACACTTCGAACCATGTTTATTCAGTAATTACCCCAACTGATTGGCGTAGCTTGTTTGGAGAAAAATTAAAGGGAGGAATAGCAATTTTCCGTGAGAAATCGATCTAACGCCGGGAGTTTCAAAAATAAGCAAAAATCCGTGAGGTTTTGTCTCACGGCGTGAGATATGGCATGTATGGTGTCTTCTTAAATTTGATAGATAACCTAAAGTCACTATTAGGCCCTAATGGTTCTTAAATTTAATTTTAAATTCTAAAACACAAAATTCCTAGATATCTTGGAAGTTTAACTGAAGTTAAAACACACTTTTGGTTAATAATAACTTCATAGAAGCAGTGTTCATTCTAGGATTTTTAAGAAAACTTTCAAAAACTTTCCTCTAAAACACTATAACGTCAATATGTTTGCATTTATGTAATGTTAAATGTGGCCAATTTGCAAAATAAAGAATTCAATGACCATGTGGCCTCTTCTAGAATGAACACTGTAGAAGGAAAAACATTTTAATGGTTAATATTTATTTCTAACCTCGACTGGATCAGATTCCCCGTTCTCTGTCTTATCTCCCTTGTCTGTTTTATCTGTTGGTATGTGAAATCTAAGTTCCATCAATGACACTGCGGCATCATCATTAGGATGAAACTCCATTGTCACTTCATTCTTCCCTGTGGTTGTATGGCTCACATTGCCCAACGGAATCTCAAAGGCTACCTTGTTATCAACGATAAAATCCAGGGAATTTCCTACAAATATAATTAACTTCAAATAAATGTCATCTACAATACAGCAATTGCTACGAAGGTTGTTTGGTTAAATGTTGCTTAACATTGCATCAGCAATTTTTCAGCTATTCGCAACAAGAACTATTTTATTAATCTCTATGGATTCATCTATGAACAAGTTCGTGTATGCATGTGAAGTGTGAGTGTGTTGTATAGTCTGCATTGTACCAGCCTGCACTCCGGGCGACTTTAAGGTGCTAGTTCACCGAGTCAGTATGCCACAGACAAGTGTACCACTCCCCCTGGTAACATTATACCGACACCAGTAAGGGCCAACAGCAAGAAAAATTCACTTTCCCACATGTGGTCCCAGAGGGACTCAAACTCATAGCGGTGAGAGACACTGGATTGGAAGACTAACGTCTTATGCCACCATGACCTAATTGCTACCAAGGCACACAAGGGTTAAAAAATTTTGTTACATTTTACACACACAAAACAAGGAGACATCAACGACTGATATTTTTAGTTCTGGTATTTATTTTGCTTTCAAGCTACATGTAATTGTATTTTGTAGTGGAAATAGTTATAAAGTATAAAGATAGTATTTCTGAGAGATTACAGCGTGATCTTTAAAATGTCATATACTATTATTTTACAGGATTTACAGCCAAATATAAAGTAATGGCATCACTTACATTTTCTGTTTATTTAGACCTTTAAGCTGTGTAAACCTCACACAAAAGAGATGTAAAGTTCACTACCAATCAAAATTAATACTTTCCTCAGCAAATCTACCATCAAATGATTTAATTGCCAAACACAGAAAGTATTTTTAATTTGAAGTCAAAATTTTACTGATATAATATATACCATGGAATTCTGTTACACCCCAGTTCCATCCTTTCACTGACACATCTTTCTTTTCCATACTGATAAAATAATTATTGGATACAAATGCTGCCAATTTTTCAAAATCCTGAAATCAAACAATCAAGTATGAATGACATGCATGAGTTTAAGTATTAATTACTGTAAACGTTTTTAATTTTGCGTATATTTATTTTCGCGGTAAAGGACATTTAGAATTTTAGACATATCCACATAGTTAAATTTTTGCGCTATTGAAATATGCACTATAAAACACAATAGACATAATATGACTTTCATTCAGTATAAATTTTCACGCAAAACAAACATCCGTGAAATAAGCGAAAATTAATACACTGCGAAAATAAATATGTTTACAGTACAAATTGAAAGATGAAATCTAATCCTTAATAATACATATAATGTACAGAGGTAGCAAGTGCGGTAACCCTTAAAGAACTGATCTTTTAAACTTCAACACATCTTTAAAACAATTTCCTAAATCCATAAGAAAGTAAACTTCCATTTGTTAAGTTTCTAATTAAAATTCTAAGTTAAAATTGACTTCTTATTAATGAGATACCAGTAGATAAACAAGACCTGTAGAATGGGAAAACCAACATCTCTAAGGTACATGTACTAAACTGTAGATAAACAAGACCTGTAGAATGGGAAAACCAACATCCCTAAGGTACATGTACTAAACTGTAGATAAACAAGACCTGTAGAATGGGAAAACTAACATCCCTAAGGTACATGTACTAAACTGTAGATAAACAAGACCTGTAGAATGGGAAAACCAACATCCCTAAGGTACATGTACTAAACTGTAGATAAACAAGACCTGTAGAATGGGAAAACCAACATCCCTAAGGTACATGTACTAAACTGTAGATAAACAAGACCTGTAGAATGGGAAAACCAACATCCCTAAGGTGCATGTACTAAACTGTAGATAAACAAGACCTGTAGAATGGGAAAACTAACATCCCTAAGGTACATGTACTAAACTGTAGATAAACAAGACCTGTAGAATGGGAAAACCAACATCCCTAAGGTACATGTACTAAACTGTAGATAAACAAGACCTGTAGAATGGGAAAACCAACATCCCTAAGGTGCATGTACTAAACTGTAGATAAACAAGACCTGTAGAATGGGAAAACCAACATCCCTAAGGTACATGTACTACACTATTAGAAGAAAAATTCACTAGGAAGAAATACTCGCAATTTTCAGCGACACTTGGACCGTGAATATATCGTTTCAGCAAAAATTATTTATTTCCCCTGGTTCACTTTTCGGAACCGTGAAAATTTCTTATTTGGAAACAGTTAAGGTGATCATTACCATGAAAGTTTCCTACCACTAATATTTCTTCTTATACAGTATATAAGCTGTTATTATTCTACATGGATATCTTATGGCATTCCTTTGCATTCCAAAGGTCATTTATAAATAAATAAATAAATTATGGCACTTAAGATAATATACAATTATGGACAGCAGAGATCAATATTTTTTTTTGGTGAATATCACACCATATACAACCACTAAAAGTCCATAACTGTTTTATTATATAACTTAGCCACTGTGGCACCGGTTGACAATGTGACCAGGCAATCTAACTATTTAACCGATGCTTGCCCTGGTTGAGACCGGCAGATCACATGAAAAATATCCTCTATAAATTATATGTCATTTAATGACTTTTTAAATCTGATTCTATGAAAACAATAAATAACATTCCGTATGAGGCACAATCATTTACACACTAAATTGATGATGCCATAATGTCATTGTTCTATGAAAAAATAACAGGCCTGTCCTGATGATGGCAGTCATACCTGACCTCACTTGTCCTGATGATGGCAGTCATACTTGACATCACCTGTCCTGATGATGGCAGTCATACCTGACATCACTTGTCCTGATGATGGCAGTCATACCTGACATCACCTGTCCTGATGATGGCAGTTATACCTGCAATCACCTTTCCTGATGATGGCAGTCATACCCGACATCACCTGTCCTGATAATGGAAGTCATACCTGACATCACCTGTCCTGATGGCAGTTATACCTGACATCACCTTTCCTGATGATGGCAGTCATACCTGACATCACCTGTCCTGATGATGGAAGTCATACCTGACATCACCTGTCCTGATGATGGCAGTTATACCTGACATCACCTTTCCTGATGATGGCAGTCATACCTGACATCACCTGTCCTGATGATGGCAGTCATACCTGACATCACCTGTCCTGATGGCAGTCATGCCTGACTAGGGCTGTCACGTTTACAGAATTTTGTAAACGTTTACACGGGCCAGTGTAACCGAAACGGTACCGTTTAATCGTAATGTAATTTCAATCAAGGACTATTGTGGTCAATGTGTTCAATTGTGTTGTATATAGTGATAGATACGATGATGCAAACATCAAGACTGAGACAAAAGCTTGCTGTATTTAAAATAGTGTTAAAATGGCATCAGAATTATATAGAATTATCAGCAAGAACAACTCCACTTACAAAATAAAAGTACCGTAATCGCCATGATGAAATGCGGGGGTTTCCACATATGATCATCATATGACGAAATACGAGGATTTCCAAATGGCGTCTTTTTCGGGGGTCATTTCAAGAGCAGTATAGGTATCTTGAAAAGAAAAAAATGTCGTATTTTTTAATAATTTTATTCAACATTTCATTAAACAAGGAATGTTGTACAAAAATAGTTGTTTTTTTTATTCAAGTCAAAATAGCGATAATTAAGTCATGAAATAACTATAGCTGCAAGCTGCATTTAAACAAGTCCTAAAACAGCGGTAATTAAACACGTCTCCAAGAACATTTCAAAAATCAAGAGTTGGCAAACGAGGATGTTGAGGAACATCAGAATTTTGAACACAATCAGCAGATGTTACAGAACCATCTTCAAATCCATCAGTGTCAACTGGTTCCTGTTTTATTTCAAATTTGCATGTTATTGGGGAATTGGTGACACATGTTTTCTCATCGGAAGATTGTTTAATAATACGATTTAGAAAAACCAATTTGTCTACAGTATCAGAATCAAGTCCAGATCTGAGTTTTGTAACAGTCCCACCAGCAGTAGAGAAAACTCTTTCAGACGGGACAGACGTTGCTGGTATGCATAAATATTTTCTCGCTAACATAGATAAAATCGGGAAGTTAGTAGAATTGCGTGACCACCATTGATAGGGATTTTCCTTTGTGTTTACAATTTTCTGATCATTGTAAAGTTTAATTTCATCATCGATACCTCTCGGAATGACTATTTCACAGTCGTTATAATAACTACCCAGAAGATATTTCATATCATCTTGATCCAATCTCCCACGTTTACAGGGTAAGTACTGAGTTTCGTCGACCTGGGATTCATTGTTTTCAGTGTTAATATTAGCATTAGTGTCAGGTGCAGGCATCAGTGATTTTATTTTGTTTACAACCATGCTACGTTGTTCTTCATTGAGAAAGGGGAGTGACTTGTATCTTGGATCGAGAAAAGTAGTAACCAAGCTCATACTTTCACAAAAGTTGTTTGTTTCAAGGTGAAACCTCCGCTTAATATCGTTTACCAGAAAAGATTTGAAGTCCCTGATTGCAACTACATCAGTTTCCTTGCTCTTCAAATGATTTTCAATTAAGCTATAAATGATTGGATACACTCCACTTAGGGTAGGATATTCCTCGGAACACATAACTCTTGTTGAAATATAAAGAGGCTTAAGAACGGGCACTAAACATTCAATAAGTGTCCATTGATCGTCCGATAAATCCAAAGTGCGGGCGTCACTAAGGTTTGTTACCCTTGGGTCATGCAAAACCGAATAAACTGCTAGACGTTGCTGTAGCAACCTCTCCAGCATATCGAACGTTGAATTCCAACGAGTAGGACAATCATTTATTAAGGAATTTTCTGCCAGGTTCATTTGCCGTTGGCGTTCACTCAATGCCCTAGTGGCAACAACTGATTTTCGGAAGTGTGCCACTAGCCGTTTAGCAGCGGCTACGGTCCTAACTATGCTTTGTGCTGAATCAAGTGCACCTTTCACAGAAAGTTGCAAGGTGTGCCCAAAACAACGGATATGGGTTAACCCTAGAGTATCTCCACATACGACCATGTTTGACGCGTTATCAGTGACAAATCCTACAATATTGTCATATTTTATTCCAAACTCGGAACAAATTGCCGATATTTCTCTGGCAGTGTTTAAACCTGTATGGCGTTCCGTAACAACCCTTGTAGCCATAACATAATTCCTAAAATTAAATTTATCGTCAACAAAATGGGAAGTTGTTGTAAGGTATCCCTCCATTGCTAGTGATGTCCAGTGATCACAAGTCACTGCTACCCCTATTTGATTCGATAAAATTTCACACAATTTTGTTTTTCCGTCTCGTACTCTTTATTCACATAATTTTGCCGGGAAGTTCGTAGGCACTGTTTAATTCAGAAACGAAAGTTTTGAAACCGTCCCCCTCAACAATATTTATAGGACGTAGATCTCGTGCACACATCCGGGCAAGTGACTTTGTAATAGATACCCATCGCTCACGGCTCATTACTGGAGATTTAAATGCCGTGAGTGTTTGTTGTTTTTTATTGCTGCCTTGATCAGTGTTTATGGATTTATGCTTATGTTTCAAATGATTGTTCATTGTACCGGTACTACCTCCATTATACGACAATAGAATTGAACATAGATTGCATTTCACTTTTTGTGTATTTTGCCCATTAGCTTCTACCACTTCAAAATACTTCCAGACACCCGATCGAACTTTTTTATCAGCCATGATGTAAGCCTTGTAATTAATTAAAAGAACCCCAAATTAATTAAAAGGGACGTAATTAGGGGCTGTTTTAAGGGGCAGTAACTACGTCATCGTGTAAACGGTTACAAAATTTGTAAACGTTTACTAGCTTGACATGAAACGGTAGCGTGTACACGTTTAAACGTGACAGCCTTATGCCTGACATCACCTGCCTCGATGATGGCAGTTATACCTGCAATCACCTTTCCTGATGATGGCAGTCATACCCGACATCACCTGTCCTGATAATGGAAGTCATACCTGACATCACCTGTCCTGATGGCAGTTATACCTGCAATCACCTTTCCTGATGATGGCAGTCATACCCGACATCACCTGTCCTGATAATGGAAGTCATACCTGACATCACCTGTCCTGATGGCAGTTATACCTGACATCACCTTTCCTGATGATGGCAGTCATACCTGACATCACCTGTCCTGATGATGGAAGTCATACCTGACATCACCTGTCCTGATGATGGCAGTTATACCTGACATCACCTTTCCTGATGATGGCAGTCATACCTGACATCACCTGTCCTGATGATGGCAGTCATACCTGACATCACCTGTCCTGATGGCAGTCATGCCTGACTAGGGCTGTCACGTTTACAGAATTTTGTAAACGTTTACACGGGCCAGTGTAACCGAAACGGTACCGTTTAATCGTAATGTAATTTCAATCAAGGACTATTGTGGTCAATGTGTTCAATTGTGTTGTATATAGTGATAGATACGATGATGCAAACATCAAGACTGAGACAAAAGCTTGCTGTATTTAAAATAGTGTTAAAATGGCATCAGAATTATATAGAATTATCAGCAAGAACAACTCCACTTACAAAATAAAAGTACCGTAATCGCCATGATGAAATGCGGGGGTTTCCACATATGATCATCATATGACGAAATACGAGGATTTCCAAATGGCGTCTTTTTCGGGGGTCATTTCAAGAGCAGTATAGGTATCTTGAAAAAGAAAAAAATGTCGTATTTTTTAATAATTTTATTCAACATTTCATTAAACAAGGAATGTTGTACAAAAATAGTTGTTTTATTTTATTCAAGTCAAAATAGCGATAATTAAGTCATGAAATAACTATAGCTGCAAGCTGCATTTAAACAAGTCCTAAAACAGCGGTAATTAAACACGTCTCCAAGAACATTTCAAAAATCAAGAGTTGGCAAACGAGGATGTTGAGGAACATCAGAATTTTGAACACAATCAGCAGATGTTACAGAACCATCTTCAAATCCATCAGTGTCAACTGGTTCCTGTTTTATTTCAAATTTGCATGTTATTGGGGAATTGGTGACACATGTTTTCTCATCGGAAGATTGTTTAATAATACGATTTAGAAAAACCAATTTGTCTACAGTATCAGAATCAAGTCCAGATCTGAGTTTTGTAACAGTCCCACCAGCAGTAGAGAAAACTCTTTCAGACGGGACAGACGTTGCTGGTATGCATAAATATTTTCTCGCTAACATAGATAAAATCGGGAAGTTAGTAGAATTGCGTGACCACCATTGATAGGGATTTTCCTTTGTGTTTACAATTTTCTGATCATTGTAAAGTTTAATTTCATCATCGATACCTCTCGGAATGACTATTTCACAGTCGTTATAATAACTACCCAGAAGATATTTCATATCATCTTGATCCAATCTCCCACGTTTACAGGGTAAGTACTGAGTTTCGTCGACCTGGGATTCATTGTTTTCAGTGTTAATATTAGCATTAGTGTCAGGTGCAGGCATCAGTGATTTTATTTTGTTTACAACCATGCTACGTTGTTCTTCATTGAGAAAGGGGAGTGACTTGTATCTTGGATCGAGAAAAGTAGTAACCAAGCTCATACTTTCACAAAAGGTTGTTTGTTTCAAGGTGAAACCTCCGCTTAATATCGTTTACCAGAAAAGATTTGAAGTCCCTGATTGCAACTACATCAGTTTCCTTGCTCTTCAAATGATTTTCAATTAAGCTATAAATGATTGGATACACTCCACTTAGGGTAGGATATTCCTCGGAACACATAACTCTTGTTGAAATATAAAGAGGCTTAAGAACGGGCACTAAACATTCAATAAGTGTCCATTGATCGTCCGATAAATCCAAAGTGCGGGCGTCACTAAGGTTTGTTACCCTTGGGTCATGCAAAACCGAATAAACTGCTAGACGTTGCTGTAGCAACCTCTCCAGCATATCGAACGTTGAATTCCAACGAGTAGGACAATCATTTATTAAGGAATTTTCTGCCAGGTTCATTTGCCGTTGGCGTTCACTCAATGCCCTAGTGGCAACAACTGATTTTCGGAAGTGTGCCACTAGCCGTTTAGCAGCGGCTACGGTCCTAACTATGCTTTGTGCTGAATCAAGTGCACCTTTCACAGAAAGTTGCAAGGTGTGCCCAAAACAACGGATATGGGTTAACCCTAGAGTATCTCCACATACGACCATGTTTGACGCGTTATCAGTGACAAATCCTACAATATTGTCATATTTTATTCCAAACTCGGAACAAATTGCCGATATTTCTCTGGCAGTGTTTAAACCTGTATGGCGTTCCGTAACAACCCTTGTAGCCATAACATAATTCCTAAAATTAAATTTATCGTCAACAAAATGGGAAGTTGTTGTAAGGTATCCCTCCATTGCTAGTGATGTCCAGTGATCACAAGTCACTGCTACCCCTATTTGATTCGATAAAATTTCACACAATTTTGTTTTTTCCGTCTCGTACTCTTTATTCACATAATTTTGCCGGGAAGTTCGTAGGCACTGTTTAATTCAGAAACGAAAGTTTTGAAACCGTCCCCCTCAACAATATTTATAGGACGTAGATCTCGTGCACACATCCGGGCAAGTGACTTTGTAATAGATACCCATCGCTCACGGCTCATTACTGGAGATTTAAATGCCGTGAGTGTTTGTTGTTTTTTATTGCTGCCTTGATCAGTGTTTATGGATTTATGCTTATGTTTCAAATGATTGTTCATTGTACCGGTACTACCTCCATTATACGACAATAGAATTGAACATAGATTGCATTTCACTTTTTGTGTATTTTGCCCATTAGCTTCTACCACTTCAAAATACTTCCAGACACCCGATCGAACTTTTTTATCAGCCATGATGTAAGCCTTGTAATTAATTAAAAGAACCCCAAATTAATTAAAAGGGACGTAATTAGGGGCTGTTTTAAGGGGCAGTACTACGTCATCGTGTAAACGGTTACAAAATTTGTAAACGTTTACTAGCTTGACATGAAACGGTAGCGTGTACACGTTTAAACGTGACAGCCTTATGCCTGACATCACCTGCCTCGATGATGGCAGTTATACCTGCAATCACCTTTCCTGATGATGGCAGTCATACCCGACATCACCTGTCCTGATAATGGAAGTCATACCTGACATCACCTGTCCTGATGGCAGTTATACCTGACATCACCTTTCCTGATGATGGCAGTCATACCTGACATCACCTGTCCTGATGATGGAAGTCATACCTGACATCACCTGTCCTGATGATGGCAGTCATACCTGACATCACCTGTCCTGATGATGGCAGTTATACCTGACATTACCTTTCCTGATGATGGCAGTCATACCTGACATCACCTGTCCTGATGATGGAAGTCATACCTGACATCACCTGTCCTGATGATGGCAGTCATACCTGACATCACCTGTCCTAATGATGGCAGTCATACCTGACATCACCTTTCCTGATGATGGCAGTCATACCTGACATCACCTGCCGCGATGATGGCAGTCATACCTGACAACACCTGTCCTAATGATGGCCAGTCTACCTGCTGTAAATACAATTTATAAAGTTTACTGTTCTTAAAATGTTTTATCATAACTAAGAAACCAATTGCAAATGTGAATATACATAAACCGTATATATTTACAGTCTCTTTAAATCCATCGTATCTGTGTATAATTCCACTGTTAAGCACTACTTTTAGACAAAATCCTCTAGCACGTTTTAACCACTGCACTTTTTCCAAGTCTCCACTTTGAAATTGGTCCACTTTTCCTGTCTTTGTATTTTTGAAGATAATATTTGAACTCTGTAACTTTAATCGTCCTGGATTCTGAAGTTATATAAAAGAAAAGTATTTATAGAGCTAAAACAAATACTAAATTTAGCATTCGAACATTCATGGTCTGTTATTCGAATCTTATTTAAATATTCTGCAGCAGAGAGAAACTCTAGGGTCTTTTTTGAAACTGATCTACATCTATAGGGCATTTGTTGCATGGAAACTATGTGTACATAGCATAAACCAGATAAAAATAATTACCTTTTTTATATTCCTTATTCATATGTAGGCTGAATGATGATAATAAAATCATGATCCCTTTTTTTCCTTCTAAATAAACCAAGATTTAATGATCAAGACCGTGTAAGCAACAAACCATGTGTCATCCATATTTTCATCCTAAACTTACAGTCGTAACCAGTCTGTTTTGGATAACATGTATAAATATTTTAAAGGGAAACAATCATGTTTATAGGAAATCATGTAAGGTCTCATTAAACATTTCCAGGTCACAAAAGGTCAATTTACCCTGGTTCCAAATAGTACCTCCAAGACATTAAAATACTATTAATAAGGGGTATGGCTGATAAAATCGGGTACACAAATCTTTTTGGGATAGTAATATATCATTGGAAACTAATCACTGTGCCATTAAAAAATTAGGAAATTGCGTAAGATACATTTGTATCAGCCGTAGTCAACTGATTATTGGAGTGTTTGTTTTTAATTCCCTTTCAAGTGGTGTATAATTTAATGTATCTATTACATACAGAAACTCACAATGACATCACAAAATTGGGCAATTTAACATGGGGCCCTATGGGAAAGGCTGACGTGTTTAATGAGACGTAAGTGACAGCAAGTACACAAACTGAATGCACATGACAGAATCTGTCAGAAAAGAGCCATCTCCCAACTTTTTGGTGATTGTTTGGATAAATAAACTAATTACTTATATGAAAAAAAGGAAACATCTGTAACTTATTTATTCTTCCAGAAGAATATATAACTTGATTCCTTCATTAGAATTATTTTCATCCATGTTGTCTCATGGGAAAGAATGTTCGAATATTTATACCAACTTTGCATTGGAATACCATCAAAAATATATCTGAACATTTGTTCAGCTCTATTTATTCCATATAGTTTTGCAACAACTATAGATGCCAACCCTTTCATAGCGTCATCAGTTGCAAGTACATGCAGTAAAATTGTAATAATTACTGAGAATCTGTAATGGTTGGCATCTCTCCAATTAATTCCATTGGGTTACAAGAGGTCACATGGTATAAACTACAGGCATGTCACCTTCCAGCTTTGAATCCCATTCAGGACAGACCCTAGTGTGATAAAGTCAGTTAGCTTGTCAAAACTTGTGGTTTTCTCCACCATCCCAAAACAGATTTCTTAAATAAAAGTGAAAGAATCTTGACTTTGACCAGGATGTAAACCACCATAACTCCAATCAACTCAACCATATCATTAAATGTTCCGACTTAGAATACACCTTACAAGACCAACAGAAGTTTCACATTGAGGAATCTCGTAAAAGCTATACATTGTTCACAATCTCATGGCAAGAGTTAAAACAAAGGAATCTATACAACCTGAACCAGCACATGACCAGTTTGAGGATTTACAGTACATGTGTAATCACAGTGAATTTGAGTGATGACATGGTCCACTAAGGGTGTAATGGATTTATTTTGTGAAAGTTGCATGTGAATAATCACAAAATCACTGTGTGCATACTGTATCCATTTCTTAGTGAAATCATGCCACAATGCACATACCCCTTTAGCACTGTGTGACAAACATTATGTCCATACATTTAGGTTGTAACCCAAAGCTCTGAATTATATCGAGCCAGTCAGAAAATTAAACCCTTGAACATTTTGGCAAAAATTGCTGTAAAATAAACATTATTATCGTCTATAATTTTCTCCAAAAACCTAACAATGGGGAATTATTAAGAATTATTACTTTGTTACACCCTCTAAAGGTGGTGGTGGTAGTCCGGGGGGGGGGTTTACTTACCAATGCCCCTCGTACTTCTTGAACGACATCAGAATATTCCTGTATGTCACTCATTTTCAAAATAATATTTCAATCTTATTAAACTGTCACTGAGATTTGACACCAATTTTACAAGATAAAGTGCAATCTGAGATTTTTCTCGTCAGAAAACAACTGACGAGCTATTTCCAGTCATCTTTCACGTTGTAAACAAGGTAGAACTGACAGGAGTCACTTCCGGAAGTATTAGATATAAACAATTTAACATTTACTATCACTGTATCGATAAATCATGTAAAAAAGGATCATATCTATACTTATACCTTTAATAAGTCATACAATAATCATTATATCTCGAATAAATCAAAATCAATCTCGAAAACGGCACGATAATTCGGATGTCAAACTTGTATCCCTTTCGATTTATTTATAAATATGGCGGGAAATTTTCGCTGGCAAACATCCGCGTTTTTCAGTATTAATATTAAGCTCACCCGAGTCGAAATGCTAAACAAAATGGCTGGTTTAAGGGTAATCCCTTTTCAAGTAGGAAAATTCAAGTGAAAACTATTTGATTGGAAAATGTGAAAGAGGACCATATGAAAATCGGTCCGTCGAAATACCCAATGCCACCCAAATAAAAATAAACCAGGAATTGATAATTTTAGAGTTTTTCAAATATTTGTTGCATTTTTTATAGAAATTGTGCAAAAATTAACACACGTTTTGGGGGAAGATTTATAATTCAAAATAAACCAGAAATTGATAATTTAAGAATTTTTCAAATATTTGTTGCATTTTTTTATATATAAATTGTGCAAAAACACACGTTTTGGGGAAAATAGTTTTCAACTAGTACGACGAATTAATTTAAAAAATGAAAAAGATATTAAGAGTCATTCTCTGAAAGGACCCGAGACGATTTAGCTATATTTTGGAAATCACATGTCTCAGATTTTGATGATATTGCATATAATTATTAAATACACAATTAAAAAAATGCAAAGCCCCATGCAAAAATTTTAATTGTCGTTTCCATGGTAACCAACAACTTAGAAGCCAATCTCTGGAATTTCAGTCAATTTTGGGTACATATCGAACTTATGCCATTTATGATACTGATCTTGCATATTTTGTTTTTATTCAGAACTTTGATGGTCATCCTTATCTTTTTCATGTCAAAACTGTATGATTTTACAAGTTTTCATTTATTTTCTCAAAAAATCTCTATAAAATGACCTAAACTAGCCGAACTTTTAGATCGATTACGCGGGCCCTTGGAATATATAACAAACATTTAAGTTATTGAAGCACAAGTTATTTGCAAATATATATATATTGGGTAACAAGTTATTGCCAAGTATATGTTTTATGGTGGCATCAGCTATTGCCAAAGTGCATGTTTTGGGTGCACAATTTATTGGCAAATACACGTTTTTGGGTGCACAAATTTTCGGAATTTACGTTTTTTGGGTGCACAAGTTATTGGCAAATACATGTTTTTGGGTGCGCAAGTTATTGCCAAATACATGCTTTTGGGTGCGCAAGTTATTGCCAAATACATGCTTTTGGGTGCACAGGTTATTGCCAAATACATGTTTTTGGTACACAGGTTATTGCCAATTGCATGTTTTTTAGGTACACAGGTTATTGCCAAATACATTTTTTTGGGTACACAGGTTATTACCAAATACATGCTTAAGCCTTTTTGGTACACAGGTTATCGCCAAATACATGCTTTTGGGTACAGAAGTTATTGCCAAATACATGTTTTTGGTGGCATCAGGTGTTGTCAAGTAGATATTTTGGGTGCACAAGTTATTGGAAATTACGTTTTTGGGCGCACAAGTTATTGGAAATTACGTTTTTGGGTACACAGGTTATTGTCAAATATATGCTTTTGGGTACACAGAGTATTGCCAAATACATGTTTTTGGAAGCATAAGTTATTGCTAAATACATGTTTTTGGTGGCATCAGTTATTGTCAAATAGATATTTTGGGTGCACAAGTTATTGGAAATTACGTTTTTGGGTGCATAAGTTATTGGCATGATGTTTTAGGTCTGACACATTATTGGCAAGTACATGTTTTTGGTTGCATCAGTAATTGCCAAATACTAGTACATACTTTTTGGTGGCATCTGTATTTGCCAAGTACATATTTTGGGTTGCATAAAATTGCCAAAAACATGTTTTTGTTGCTTCAGCAACATTTAATACAGATTGCATTACTGTTTTAAATGTCACTGGTTGCAAAAATTATTTTCAAGTACATGTACATGTTTTTGGTGGCATGAGTTTTTACCAACTACAATATCATGTACATATTTTCACGGGTGGCATCAGATTTTTTTGTTACATTAGTTATTGCTGAATACATGTATTTCAGCTACTGTATATAGAATATCGATTTCAAGTTCAATCCACAGTGTTTAAGTTCGGAAGTGATAAGCGAAGTAGTCAGTCACTGTCCATGTGAAGAATATTTCACTTTCATCGCGGAGTCTCCAGCTCACTCTTTTTTCGTTTTAGTTACCCTCATAATAAAATAGACTCGCTGTATACTTTGCTTTCAGATCGTTGACGGCTTATAGATTCTCGAATACACGCCGTTTAATCTATATCATGTCGAAACATTAACAATATCACGGTGTAAAATCTGAAACCCCACTATTTCCTTATATGGTTTGTATGATTTATATCTATGTAAATTATATGCAAATAGTTAAAAATAAACAAAACAAGAATACTATGTACACTGTAACATATATAATATGGACAGACAATGTTGAGTATATAATTGACGGATCGCCTGCCACGCCACGCCCACTATGTTCCGACCAAGGGTTGACATATTTGAATTACACGCAAAAAGAATGAAAAAACTCAACCTGAATTTTGCGGTTTAATGACTTCACTGACACTAGAAAATCATCAGTTGCCGTGACGCTGCTTTGGTACCGTGATGATGGCCAGTGTCAGATCATTGTGGGCGTGGCCGGTTCAGGCTGAATTGTGCGATTTAATGACCTCACTGACACTAGAACGTCATTAGTTGCCGTGACGCTGCTTTGGTATTATGATGATTGCCAGTGTCGGAACATTGTGGGCGTGGCCAGCAATACGTCAATTATTGTATCTGTATCCAAAATTATCTACGATATATCTCTATGCACGTTCCATGTTTCCCAATTTTGATTACACGTGTGTGACTAGCTAAACAAGAGGTGATTACCCATCCGGAGTACCCAGGCTCACTTCCCTTGTGAAAGTTCACGTGTTTAATTTAATTTGTCAGTTTTAAAGGTTTTACTTTGCTTTTTGGATTGTGATTTGGACACGGATTGGTATGTTTGATTTTTGGATTGCGATTTGAAAATAGATTGGTATGTTTGGTTTTTGGATTGCGATTTGAAAATGGATTGGTATGTTTGCCTTTTGGATTGTGATTTGGACACGGATTGGTATGTTTGGTTTTTGGATTGCGATTTGAAAATGGATTGGTATGTTTGGTTTTTGGATTGTGATTTGAAAATGGATTGGTATGTTTGCCTTTTGGATTGTGATTTAGTCACGGATTGGTATGTTTGGTTTTTGGATTGCGATTTGAAAATGGATTGGTATGTTTGGTTTTTGGATTGTGATTTGAAAATGGATTGGTATGTTTGCCTTTTGGATTGTGATTTAGTCACGGATTGGTATGTTTGGTTTTTGGATTGCGATTTGAAAATGGATTGGTATGTTTGGTTTTTGGATTGCGATTCGAAAATGGATTGGTATGTTTGCCTTTTGGATTGTGATTTGGATTGGTATGTTTGGTTTTTGGATTGGGATTTGGACATGGCTTGGTATGTTTGCCTTTTGGATTAGGATTTGGACATGGATTGTTATGTTTGCCTTTTGGATTGCGATTTAAACATGGATTGGTATGTTTGCCTTTTGGATTGTGATTTTGACATGGATTGGCATGTTTGCCTTTTGGATTGTGATTTTGACATGAATTGGTATGTTTGCCTTTTGGATTGTGATTTGGACATGGATTGGTATGTTTGATTTTTTAGATTATAATTTGGACATGGATTGGTATGTTTGATTTTTGGATTGTAATTTGGACATGGATTGGTATGTTTGCTTTTTGGATTGTGATTTAGACATGGATTGGTATGTTTGTTCTTGATTGATCAAAATTGCCTTGATTTGAAAATCGATTTCAACAAAATTTTGAAGAACTTTGATCCTTACAACTTTGATCGAAGATGCAGTGTCGGATCCAAGAGCTTTGAAAAGAGATAGGGTACCGTTTTCCCTGATACGGAAAAATAAAATAAAATGCCCTTGGTTGGCCTTAATTGACAGGTTTGACTGTAATTTTTATCACAATCTTACGCTGAGTCAAGTATAATGTTTTGCACGCAGATGAAACGATCGCATTTTCAAGCTCCCGTTGGGACAGATTAAATCACGATTTTTAAATCCCAGGTCAAGATTTGCATTAATGATTGTAATGAATTTGATATGTACGAAAACTTATTTCCAAGGCTATTTACACTTTACGCGTGATCTTGTTTGTTTTGGTTATTGAGTGGAGTGACTCGAGTGGAGTAGAGTAATAGTATTTTACATCATAGTCAATATTCTTTCACTTATATCCAGACGATCAATTCCTGGATGATGGCAAAAACAACTTTCCTTCGCCAAGAGAGCTGACAAAATTTTTCACACTAGGATCTGTCACTAGTGCTATTAGAACCCCGGTGATAAGAAGCATAATGATATGTGAGCCGGTGATTTAGACCACTGTTGATCTCTTTTTGTATTGACCTTTAGACCACTGCTGATCTCTTTTGGTTATTGACCTTTAGACCACTGCTGATCTCTTTTTGTATTACCTTTAGACCACTGCTGATCTCTTTTTGTTATCGACCTTTAGACCACTGCTGATCTCTTTTGGTTATTGACCTTTAGACCACTGTTGATCTCTTTTGATTATTGACCTTTAGACCACTGTTGATCTCTTTTGATTATTGACCTTTAGACCACTGTTGATCTCTTTTTGTTATCGATCGACCTTTAGACCACTGCTGATCTCTTTTGGTTATTGACCTTTAGACCACTGTTGATCTCTTTTTGTATTGACCTTTAGACCACTGCTGATCTCTTTTTATTGACCTTTAGACCACTGCTGATCTCTTTTTGTTATCGACCTTTAGACCACTGCTGATCTCTTTTGGTTATTGACCTTTAGACCACTGTTGATCTCTTTTGATTATTGACCTTTAGACCACTGTTGATCTCTTTTTGTTATCGATCGACCTTTAGACCACTGCTGATCTCTTTTGGTTTTTGACCTTTAGACCACTGTTGATCTCTTTTGATTATTGACCTTTAGGCCACTGCTGATCTCTTTTGGTTAATGACCTTTAGACCACTGCTGATCTCTTTTTGTATTAACCTTTAGACCACTGCTGATCTCTTTTTGTTATCGACCTTTAGACCACTGCTGATCTCTTTTGATTATTGACCTTTAGACCACTGCTGATCTCTTTTGATTATTGACCTTTAGACCACTGTTGATCTCTTTTGATTATTGACCTTTAGACCACTGTTGATCTCTTTTTGTATTGACCTTTAGACCCCTGCTGATCTCTTTTTGTTATCGACCTTTAGACCACTGCTGATCTCTTTTAGTTATTGACCTTTAGACCACTGTTGATCTCTTTTGATTATTGACTTTTAGACCACTGCTGATCTCTTTTGGTTATTGACCTTCAGACCACTGTTGATTTCTTTTGATTATTGACCTTTAGACCACTGTTTATCTCTTTTTGTTATTGACCTTTAGACCACTGTTTATCGCTTTTTGTTATTGACCTTTAGACCACTGCTGATCTCTTTTGGTTATTGACCTTCAGACCACTCTTGATCTCTTTTTTGTTATTGACCTTTAGACCACTGTTAATCTCTTTTGGTTATTGACCTTTAGACCACTGTTTATCGCTTTTTGTTATTGACCTTTAGACTACTGCTATTTTCGTTTGGTTATCGACCTTTAGACCACTGTTGATCTCTTTTGATTATTGACCTTTAGACCACGGCTGGTCTCCTTTGGTTATTGACCTTCAGACCACTGCTGATCTCTTTTGATTATTGACCTTTAGACCACTGTTTATCTCTTTTTGCTATTGACCTTTAGACCACTGTTGATCTCTTTTGATTATTGACCTTTAGACTACTGCTGATCTCTTTTGGTTATTGACCTTCAGACCACTGGTGATTTTTATTTGATTATTGACCTTTAGACCACTGTTTATCTCTTTTTGTTATTGACCTTTAGACCACTGTTTATCGCTTTTTGTTATTGACCTTTAGACTACTGCTATTTTCTTTTGGTTATCGACCTTTAGACCACTGTTGATCTCTTTTGATTATTGACCTTTAGACCACTGCTGGTCTCCTTTGGTTATTGACCTTCAGACCACTATTAATCTCTTATGATTATTGACCTTTAGACCACTGTTGATCTCTTTTTGTTATTGAACTTTAGACCACTGCTGATCTCTTTTGATTATTGACATTTAAACCACTGTTTATCTCTTTTTGCTATTGACCTTTAGACCACCACTGCTGATCTCTTTTGGTTATTGACCTTCAGACCACTATTGATCTCTTATGATTATTGACCTTTAGACCACTGTTGATCTCTTTTTGTTATTGACCTTTAGACCACTGCTGATCTCTTTTGATTATTGACCTTTAGACCACTGCTGATCTCTTTTGGTTATTGACCTTTAGACCACTGCTGATCTCTTTTGATTATTGACCTTTAGACCACTGTTGATCTCTTTTAGTTATTGACCTTTAGACCACTGTTGATCTCTTTTGGGTATTGACCTTTAGACCACTGTTGATTTCCTTTGATTTTTGACTTTTAGACCACTGTTTATCTCTTTTTGTTATTGACCTTTAGACCACTGCTGATTTCTTTTAGTTATTGACCTTTAGACCACTGCTGATCTCTTTTGGTTATTCACCTTTAGACCACTGCTGATCTCTTTTGGTTATTGACCTTTAGACCACTGTTGATCTCTTTTTGTTATTGACCTTTAGACCACTGCTGATCTCTTTAGTAATCAATGAGGCCCATTTTGGTTAATGACAAGAAGTATATTTTTCAGCTATAATATTATACTATGGTTTATTATTGAGTTTTTGACACAAGTGTATTGATTTAAATTCCAATAACTAATATATAAAACACTCAATCTGTGTCGGTAGCGAGGGAATTCATAAAACATGGAAACAAATCTTTAGTCCGTCAGCGATATTGTGACAGAGTGTTTATAAACATGGAGGAGTCTATATAATGTAGATAGCCTAATATAGTGATATTTGTAGATGGAGTTGACAAATGAACGCATGTAGGCATGAATATACAAAAACGATAACACGGTATAAATCAACAGCTTTGACCTGTCCGTTTGACCTTTCATTAGGAATATTCACATAGAAGGATCCATCCAAATAAACGGGTAGTAGTAGGATTCACTGTTAATAGTGTGTATAGGTAAACAACATTGACCTGTCTGTTTTACCTTTCATTAGGAATATTCATATAGGAGAGTCCATCCAATACATGGGTAGCGTTCGGTTTCACAGTTAATACATATATACACATTGCCCGTGATTAGTGTTCACATCCCTATTACTTACATTTTCCTGTCCATAATGAATATTTAAATTAAAGGTCAAGCGGACAGGTCAATGTTGTTTACCTATACTCTAGGTACATGATTAGTGTTCACATTATGTAGACAAAATAAACACCCGTGCTCCCTATACATGGGTTCTCTTGACCCTTAGACTAAATATTGATTATGAACCAGTACATTATGTATAGGGATCAAACCTACTTATTATGTCTACATCATACAAACACTTATCATATGTGTTGCATATATATCATAATTAACTGCTAGTCCTAACACTAACCATGTCTTAGGTGGTTCCTTCTAATTAATATAAACTAGAAAAACTGTGAGCCACAAGCTCACAAAAAATACTCCCTGCTCCCCCACATAACATATCCATCAGATCAAATTTTTAAATAGTAGGTGCACATCTACATTATATCACAAAGATTGTGTGAAAGTTTCATAAAAATCCATTGAAGGGTTTAGGAGGAGTTGCGGATAAGAGATAGGTACCTTAAGGTGTAACAAAAGGACCGATGGACACCCCTATCACTATATACCCCCCACTTTTTAAGCAGGGGGTAGGGGTGGGGTGTATAATAAATACTCCCAATGAATAGTCAAGTGGATATGTCAATGTTGTTTGCTTTTGTAAATTTGTTGGTCCGACAGGCCACATGTAGACACTAAACTTTGACAATCATCATCATCACCACCACACAAACCACCATCACCACCACCATCATCATCATCATCACATACTTCAGATTTTCAATACTAATTTATCTTTAAATTGAACCTAATTTCAAATCACGATTTCCCATATCATTTGTAATGCCCACTATAGTTTTAAGTTTCACAGAAAAAAACCCTTTAAAAGGCAAAATAAAGACATTTTATTGAAGGTGGCCTTTATAGACAGGTTTGACTGTAATAATATTCTTAAGTTTCAGGGTATTGGAATAACCCACCACTAAGAAGACTAAGAGGCATTTATGTTTTTGGTATTTCTTGTTTTTGGTCCATAGTTTCTCAAATAAGGAAACAGAACAAATCTGAATTGCACCATTTCTTACCATCCTTGACACGACAATAAGTCTGTAACAACTTGTGGAGGTGCATATTTATTTTCCGTAGTCTTGTAAACTGGTGGTCCAGTTACCCACATTTTATTACACAAAAGATCAAACTTGATGGGATGATTCTTCCAGAACTTGTTTAATTTGCTTTTAAAACTTTTGAGTCCATATTTAATACATCAGTACATAAATTATTCCAGTGGTTTGTAATCCTGTTACTAAACATATTTTGACATTTTTTCAGGCATATTTTATAAGTTTATTTTTTATTATGGTCTATTGTTTCCCTAATAGTGTTGTTTACTATCAAGTTAGGATGGCTTACTGTTTCTAGATACTTCAGACCAAGTTTCATTGAAATCTGTCCAGTAGTTTTAGAAAAGAGGTCGATTAGTATGTGTGGAGATCAGTGGAGAAGGTTCAGAGAAGAAGTTGATAATATGTGTGAATGACATTCACATACCACATATACATGCTGTGCTATACCATATCACACATGACCTTTGGTCAGTCACATACCACATATACATGCTGTGCTATACCATATCACACATGACCTTTGGTCAGTCACATACCACATATACATGCTGTGCTATACCATATCACACATGACCTTTGGTCAGGTGGACTAATAAGAAACAAACACTATTGATTCACTGAAAAACATTGCATTTTTTTACATGAATTTCATCATGAATTTCAAGTTTTACAAAACATATTATAAATGTATGTTAAATTTAATCTGAAAAATAATGCACGGTAATTTTAATCAAGACAGAACAATGATATTCTTGAAAACATGACACAAATAAATAGAGATACATGTATTTGTATCATATTTTTTATTAAACATTTTAATTACAAATGTCTAAACTTCTCAAGTAGACCACTTTTACCAACCATCAAACACACATGCATATGCAGATGATACTGTAAACAAAAACAGGCCAAATCCTATATTCCCTCCATCTTTTTGTGAGGAGATTATCACATCAATACTTTGATACTTGTGCTAAGCATGATACATTTAATACTTAGAGGTAGGTGCATATGGATACATAACCAGGTGACACCTGTCATAGTGACTGACACTGAAACGTAGAGGTTGTTGTATATGGATACATCACCAGGTGACACCTGTGACAGTGACAGACACTTAGAGGTCGTTGTATATGGATACATCACAGGTGACACCTGTGACAGTGACAGACATTTGGAGGTCGTTGTATATAGATACATCACCAGGTGACACCTGTGACAGTGACAGACACTTGGAGGTCGTTGTACATGGATACATAACCAGGTGACACCTGTCATAGTGACAGACACTTGAAAGTGGTTGTATATGGATATATCACTAGGTGACACCTGTCATAGTGACAGACACTTGCAAGTAGTTGTACATGGATATATCACCAGGTGACACCTGTTATAGTGACGGACACTTATAGGTCATTGTATATGGACACATCACCAGGTGACACCTGTCATAGTGATGTATGTATATAGATACATCACCAGGTGACACCTGACATGGTGACAGACACTTGGTGGTCATTGTATATGGATATATCACCAGCTGATACCTGTCATAGTGACAGACACTCTGAGGTCGTTGCATATGAATATATCACCAGGTGACACCTGTCATAGTGACGGACATTCTGAGGTCGTTGTATATGGATACATCACCAGGTGACACCTGTCTAGTGACAGTCACTTGGAGGTCGTTGAATACGGATACATCACCAGGTGATACCTGTCGCGGTGACGGACACTTACAGGTCGTTGTATATGGATACATAACCAGGTGACACCTGTCTAGTGACGGACACTTGGAGGTCATTGTATGTGGATATATCACCAGGTGACACCTGTCATAGTGGTGTACACAGCATAATTCAGATAATCAGGCCTCATCACCATCATATATTATATCAACTTTGTCATGCATCAACCTTAAGGATAGATTATAACAAAAATCACATAATAATCATAATATAAAATTGTTTTAACACTAGTCTTAACAAAAGATTACTTAATATTATGTATGAAAAACTACAAAACCACACTCACAAATTATCATACAAATAAAACAAAAAATGAAAATAGTGAACCCTTGTTCCATTGACCTAAAATATCTTTGTCCCAGAAAATAGTGTCTGTGGGCCAACCATGGCCCATTTTTAGTCTTTATATTGCTGTTTTGAATAAACCCAGTCATACCTCTTTCTCATTTATTATTTTTTCATTGATTTAATACTGATCTTTTCAAATGAAACACAATGCATTACATGCATGTTATAATGTGAACCCAACTTTTGAAAACATGGCCCTAGGTTTTTTTCAAGGCCTGGGCCAAGATGACCCCATCAAATTCATTTCTGGGTTGAACACTGAAAATTCTATATAACGAAGATTTCCAACAAAGAAAAAAAGAGTAACTGAGAAATAGGTTACCTACTTCAATCTATAAAAGGAACAGTAGCAAAAGCATAAGGTTAAAAAAGGGCATAACCTTGAGTCCATTAGAAACAAATTGATACTGAATTATATAAAAAAATATTTGTTAGTATATGTGTCCTTGACCTTCGAAACAAGATCCTTCATCTTTTTATCAAAATGATTGTTATATCAATATGTATAATATTTTCATATGAATGTCTATACAAAAAGTGTATAGTTTTCCAGATAATTTGCATCTATGGCCTTGACCTTTGAACCTGACCTTCATTCATTATATAAAAATGATTGCTATACCAATAAACGTTAAAATCATAATATAAAAAATTATAATGAAAATATATTCAAAATTTTACAATGCATATTATGCATAAGAAAAAGCATGCATTTTATTTGACTGTATTAAATTTAATATTTAACAAATATTTCAGTGGGGCAAGGGGCCATATGGAAGTTTATGAACTGGGCAGTTAGCCCAAAAGTGGTATATGGACCAAAGTGAAAATCAGTCCATAAACTGCCATATGGCCTCGAGCCCCCTAATATATTTGTTATATTTTACTGAATCTCCAAAACTTTTAATATTTTATATCTCATAAGAAAACTTACTGGAAAGCTTGTTGGAAAAAATTGTATTAAAGGAATGTAAAGTGATTTCATAATTTTATGCCACGGAAACTAAACACGAAAAATGTGTCACCTATTTTTCTTTGAAAATTCATTAAAATAAGACACTGTATGCTTACAACATCACTGATACCAAATATCAACAAGAGGCCAATAGGGCCTGTACCGCTCACCTGGACCGTTAACAGCACAAAAACACAATAAATACTACATTTAAGGAGCAATAACTCTGATGTGGATATTTAGATATTTATGAAACTTGCTACTGGCATCTGTGACCTTGACCTTCGAACCAATGACCATAATCTATATATCAAAATGATGATTGCATCAATACCAACAATATTCTAATATACATGCCTATACAAAAAGTTCATAGTTTTCGAGATAATGAATCTTTTTGGTATTGTTTGGCAACCGTGACCTTGACCTTTGGACCCATGACCTTCTTCTATACATCAAAAAGATCGCTGTATTAATACCTACAATATTCTAATATAATGTCTCTATAAAAAGCTTATAGTTTTAAAGATATTGAACCATTTCAGTATTCTTTCGTATCTGTGACCTTGACCTTTAAACCAATGACCTAAATCTATATATCAAAATGATCGTTACATCAAAACCAACAACATTCCAATATACATGTCTATACAATAAGTTTATAGTTTTCAAGATAATTAACGATTTTGGTATTGTTTTGCTACTGTGACCTTGACCTTTGGACCATGACCTTGTTCTATACATCAAAATGATCGTTGTATCAATATCTACAACATTCTCATATACATGCCTATACAAAAAGTTAATAGTTTTCAAGATAATGAACCATTTCAGTATTCTTATGCATCTGTGACCTTGACCTTTGAACTAATGACCTTAATCTATATATCAAAATGATCGTTACATCAAAACCAACAACATTCCAATATACATGCCTATACAAAAAGTTTATAGTTTTCAAGATAATTAACCTTTTTGGTATTGATTTGCTACTGTGACCTTGACCTTTGGACCCATGACCTTTTTCTATACATCAAAATGATCGTTGTATCAATACCTACAACATTCAAATATACATGCCTATACAAAAAGCTTATAGTTTACAAGAGAATGAACCATTTCAGTATTCTTACGCATCTGTGACCTTGACCTTTGAACCAATGACCTTAATCTATATATCAAAATGATCGTTACATCAAAACCAACAACATTCCAATATACATGCTTATACAAAAAGTTTATAGTTTTCAAGATAATTAACGATTTCGGTATTGTTTTGCTACTGTGACCTTGACCTTTGGACCCATGACCTTTTTCTATACATCAAAATGATCGTTGTATCTATACCTACAACATTCAAATATACATGCCTATACAAAAAGTTAATAGTTTTCAAGATAAAGAACCATTTCAGTTTTCTTTCGCATCTGTGACCTTGACCTTTGCACCAATGACCTGAATCTATATATCAAAATAATCATTACATCAATACCAACAATATTCTAATATACATGCCTATATAAAAAGTTTATCGTTTTCGAGATAATAAATAATAATAGAAAGGTAAAAAATTAGGTCATGACCTTCATAATTGACCTTGACACCATTTTGAAGGTAATTACAAGAATATGTCAAAACTGAAAACCCCATGTCATTATCTGGTCATATAGTCAAGTTATAACAATTTAAATTTTTTTTACGATTTTTGCAAATTTAAACGCAAAAACGCGTAACCTATTTTTAAACCAAATTTCATGAAATGAACAAACTTAATGGTTAAGACTATGTAGAATCCAAATATCACATCAGTTTTTGCCTCCAATGAGTGGTTCAAGAGAAGAAGATTTTTTTTAGGTTTTGTCTATTTTTAGTAACAGCGGCCATCTTGGATATTCGATCGTCATGATTTGAACAAACTATAGTTAGACTCTGTCAAGGACCTTCCATGGCAAATTTGGTTTCATTTGGCCCAGTAGTTTCGGAGGAGAAGATTAAAGTTTACTGACGCACGCACGGACGCACGCACGCCTTGCCATGCCATAAGCTCACATGGCCTTTGGCCAGGTGAGCTAAAAATCAGATTTGCCTATAAGCTTTGCTTTTTAAATTTTATGATCAAAGGGCAATAACTCCTGTAAAAATCAATGAAATGATGTGGTAATCAAACCCAGCATTCTCTTCATACAATAAAGCTACATACCAAATATAATTAAAATTGGTCAAATATTTCTTGAGTTATTGTCTGGAAAGCAATCTGTCTACAGATGGAAGGACAAAAGGATGGACAGATGAATGGACAAGCTGATTCCTATATATCCTGTATAATAAATAAATTAATTAATGAAGTCAACGCATGATGAAAATTGATGCTGCTACGTTAAACAAGAGCACTGCCAAGTGGGGCCATATACAGCGGTCATTATCTTTGACCTAGTGACACCATTCCCAACCCCATGCATTGCCTTGTCACAAGGAATAAGTGAAAGAAGTTTGAGATCAATTGGACAAATAGTCAGGGAAACTGAATTTCTTTTTATAGTAACTGTGACCTTGACCTTTGACCTAGTGACACGATTCCCAACCCCATGCATTGCCTTGTCACAAGGAATAAGTGAAAGAAGTTTGAGATCAATTGGACAAATAGTCAGGGAAACTGAATTTCTTTTTATAGTAACTGTGACCTTGACCTTTGCACTACTGACCCGATTCCCAACCCCATGCATTGTCTTGTCACAAGGAATAAGTGAAAGATGTTTGAGATCAATTGGAAAAAATAGTCAGGGAAACAGAATTTCTTTTTATAGTAACTGTGACCTTGACCTTTGACCTAGTGACCTGAGCTGCAATCCCATGCATTGTCTTGTCACAAGGAATAAGTTTTCCAAGTTGGAGATCAATCAGACAAATGCACAGAAACCAAATTGTTAACAGACAGCCGCCAGGATGCCTGTCCGACCACCAGAAGTACAACACTACAACATAATGTCGCATCAATATTTATTCCGATTCGTACATTTTGTTCTCCTCTGTAGTCTAGATTTGGGGGAAGGATCACAGCTGGGGCACTTGTTTCTGTCAGTATAGAGGTGGGGGTCGATCGGACCATATATAACTATTTAATACCACAAGGTGTCTAACGATGATCTTCAAATTTTGTGAGCAATCAGCTTGAGTCAGCGATTTCTACCATTAAAATACGAAAAATAATCATAACAGAAATAATATATTTTTACCACTAAATATTTACAATATGACTGTACCTGTCTTCGATGAAACATATAGAAGCAATTGTATTGCAATTCCCATGAAAGACAATTGGGGTCATGACCTTTGATGTGTATCAATTTTCCCGCAATATTATGTCATGTCCTACACAGGGGATCACATTGTCATGTGAGATACACCAGGTATGGAAGAAATAGCGCCAAGGGTTAAAACAAATCAAAATATTTATGAAAAAAAAATTGTAAATATAAGAAATAACATTTCTGCTCATGGTTTTTCAAGGGGTAATGAAAGATAGTGTGGCACGTGCCAAATTCAAATGAAGGGCAAAAACTTCATCGAATTTGGCACATGCCATACTATCTTGCATTACCCCTTGAGATACCATAATCAGAATGTCATTTCTTAACATGATAAAATTACCCCACTTATCCTCTTATGCATAATGACCTCTGTGTTTTTGAAAAGACCAGAAAGAGAAACAAAAGGCAGATAAGTTATTAGTCCGACTAATCAGCCCACTAAACCACATCAGAAAACCTTGAATTTCTACCGATATCGATTAATTTTAATTAAAAGTGAAGCATGGATCGATAGAATAATGTTTTAGGAAGTGTTCCATGTTGTCAGTATGAGCGAGGTAAGGAAATACTGGAAATTATCGACGCGTGTTTTCCTTTCTGCCGTTTTCGCCAGAAATTTCAAGAATTCAATAATGGAAGCTGTCAGACCACAAACCCCCATAAAGTCAATAAATTAAAATGGGGTTTAGTGGGCTGATTAGTTGGACTAATAAGTTATATGAAAAAAAAACGGACCAGGTTGGTCCATATAAGGAATAATTACAATGCTTTTCAATAGAAAATTAAATTTATGATTTAACATTATAAATTATTATGTGCTTGAAATAGCAAATAAAATTACCAGTAACTTCAAAGTAAATACAATGTTGTTTCTTATACTGTAAACCAACTTTTATTCATGTACCATTAACTTTTTCATGTTTTGTAAGGACAAAATAATCGCAAAAGAAATCAACACAAACTTGTTTTTTAAATGATATTTTTAATACCAATTATTTAGCTATAGTCATTATCACAAAAGTTAATGGTCATGAAATGGTTTTGGGAAGAGAATTATGAAAGTTAATATCTGCAAATAAAAATTGGTTTACAGTATTTACAATCTACAGTCAAACCTGTCTATAAAGGCCACCCATTTGAACCAGAAGAAGTGGCCTCTAAAGGCAAGGGGCCTTTAAACACAGGTTCAAATAATATGAATAAAGAATAATTGGGATACAATTCTTCTGGCCTTTATAAGCAAGTGGTCCTTATATAGAGGTGGCCTTTAAGGCAGGACTTTTGGACTTTTTATGTATACAAAATATGAAGTTACAAATGTCATTATATTCTCCTTAATTCTGATATTTTAACCATCTCATACTTTAACCATTCTTCTATATAATCATCCATCATGGAAATTATCTAAAAAAGAAAAGAAATTAAAATTAATCAAACACATACTTGATATTCTGACATGTAAAATAGTGAGTGAGTAATGGTGTTTAACATCCAAGTCAAAAATATTTTACTTATATCGAGACGACACCGGCTATTTTTAGAAACATTTTATGTTCAGTCTATTTGTTTCCCGATATACTGTTTCTTATTTCCATTTTAGGCCTGTTAAATATGTTGTACACTCAGCTAAAGAAAAGCTCAGCTGTTGAGTGGCCGAGTTGAGTAACGCCCCAGTCAAGAATATTTCACTTATATCAAGAAGTAGCCAGCTATAGGCAAAGGTGTAGAAATTTTGCCTGTGCGTTGCGCTGATGGCATTATACAGCAGGGTTCTTTAGTGTGCCATGACAAGGGACCTCGTTTATTTTAAGTTCCCATCCGACAGAACCGTGACTTTCATTTAGTAATGCTGAGTGCTTGGCGAAAGAACAGTCACTACCCATTTTCAAGTCTTGGGTCAGACCCGATCGGGGTTTGACCCAATACCTCCCACTAACAAAACAACATGTAAATAATGTAACTGGTGAAAAATTGTTCACCTGAGATTTGTTCAAACCCAACACATGATCCCCAAACTTGACTTCATTTAAAATTCCCTGACAGTATCCCATTTAGCCATGCCATTTTAATGAATTAAAAAGAATGCCTTGAAGTACGGCAAGATACACCAGTTTACATATTTCCCA
Source organism: Anadara kagoshimensis (assembly GCA_021292105.1). NCBI lineage: Eukaryota > Metazoa > Mollusca > Bivalvia > Arcoida > Arcidae > Anadara > Anadara kagoshimensis. The sequence goes on from CM037857.1 coordinate 21,008,544, forward strand.
TCAAACTGTTGGTTAAGATGGCAACGACTGCAAAGTACAAAGGGACATATTGAACCTTATACAGGTGTTTCTATTTCTAACCAGTATACATCAAGGACTAACCCATTGCACTTGATTATAAATGGACAACAGGTAAAACAGGACAAACATCAAAATAATTAATAATATTCATTTATTTGCTTAAAGCGACACAATTTTTTATTTTATGTTTTAAAACTTCAAAACCTTCAAGTTCATCTAACAAAACCATGTTGTTTGTCTCAAAAGATGAAGATATTGGCGATAATGCATTTTATTACCCGATACACATCGCCTGAATTCTGATACATGTCTGATATAAAAGGGTTTTTTTGATTATTAGACTTAATATAAGAAATTTAATCTAATTATTCAAATACATGATTGTTATAAAAAATAAAAGATCTACAGATAGCATTAATGAAATTTGAGGCAAGTAATCCACAATTTTTTTAAGACCACATTACTGGAGACCCATATCTCTCTTTAACGTGGTATATAAAATAGCATCTGGCTGTATAGCTAATAGGTTAAAACTGGTGCTAAGTAACTTAAGGGTCATTTCAGTAGGAAAATTCAAGTGAAAACCATTTGGTTGAAAAGCGTGAAAGAGGGTTATAATTATGAAATTACCTACAAAAGTGTAAAGATTTATAAATAAAAATAAAAGTAGGAATTTAAGAAATTTTAAAATATTTGCTGCATTTTTTTAAAAGAAAATTGTGCAAAAATCCACGTGTTGGGTAAAATAGCTTACACCTTGTATAACGAATTGATTTTAAACAAGAGGGCCATGAGGCCCTGGCGCTCACCTGAGAATAAGTTGAATTATACACATTTTTCCAATAATGTCATGAATAGAGGATTAACAGAATTCATTATAAGTTAATATGAACTTGACCTAGCTTTTGTCCTGAACATTGTTCTTGACAAATTATACAAAGATTGGACAGAAAACATGGACTCTAACGTGTTAGCAAGGTTTTCTATGATTTGACCTAGTGACCTACTTATTGATCCAACATGACCCGTATACAAACTTGACTTAGCTTTTGTCATGAACATCGTTCTGGGCAAATTATATGAAGATTAAACAAAAAGTATGGACTCTATAGTGTTAACAAGGTTTTTCTTAGATTTGACCTTGTGACCTAATTATTGACCCAACATGACCCATATACAAACTTGACCTTGCTTTGGTCATGAACATCATTCTGGACAAACTATATGAAGATTGGACAAAAGATATGGACTCTAGAGTGTTAACAAGGTTTTTCTTTGATTTGACCTAGTGACCTACTTATTGACCCAACATTAACGATATATGAACATGGCCTTGCTTTGGTCATGAACATTGTTCTGGACAAATTATATGAAGATTGGACAAAAAATATGGACTTTAGAGTGTTAACAAGGTTTTTCTTTGATTTGGCCTAGTGACCTACTTATTAACCCAACAGGACCAATATACAAACTTGACCTTGCTTTCGTCATGAACATTGTTCTGGACAAATTATATGAAGATTGGACAAAAAATATGGACTCTAGAGTGTTAACAAGGTTTTTGTTTGATTTGGCCTAGTGACCTACTTATTGACCCAACATGACCTATATACAAACTTGAACTTGCTTTAGTCATGAACATTGTTCTGGACAAATTAAATGAAGGTTGGACAAAAAATATGGACTCTAGAGTGTTAACAAGGTTTTTTTTATTTGACCTAGTCACCTACTTATTGACCCAACATCACCCATATAATAACTTGACCTTGCTTTGGTCATGAATATCGTTCTGGACAAAAAATATGAAGATTAAACAAAAAATATGGACTCTAGAGTGTTAACAAGGTTTTTTTATGATTTGGCCTAGTGACCTACTTATTGATCCAACATGACCCATATAAGAAAATGACCTTGGTTTGGTGATGAACATCATTCTGGACAAATTATATGAAGATTGGACAAAAACTATGGACTCTATAGTGTTAACAAGGTTTTTCTATGATTTGGTCTAGTGACCTACTTATTGACCCAACATGACCCATATACGAACTTGACTTTGCTTTGGTCATGAACATCGTTCTGGGGAAATTATATGAAGATTAAACAAAAAGTATGGACTCTATAGTGTTAACAAGGTTTTTCTATGATTTGACCTAGTGACCTACTTATTGACCCAACATAACCCATATACGAACTTGACCTTGCTTTGGTCATGAACATCGTTCTGGACAAATTATATGAAGATTGGACAAAAACTATGGACTCTATAGTGTTAACAAGGTTTTTCTATGATTTGGCCTAGTGACCTACTTATTGACCCAACATGACCCATATACGAACTTGACCTTGCTTTGGTCATGAACATTTTCTGGACAAATAAATGAAGATTGACAAAAAATATGGACTCTAGAGTGTTAACAAGGTTTTTTTATGATTTGGCCTAGTGACCTAATTATTGATCCAACATGACCCATATAAGAAATTGACCTTGGTTTGGTCATGAACATCGTTCTGGACAAATTATATGAAGATTGGACAAAAACTAAGGACTCTATAGTGTTAACAAGGTTTTTCTATGATTTGGCCTAGTGACCTACTTAGACCCAACATGACCCATATACGAACTTGACCTTGCTTTGGTCATGAACATTGTTCTGGACAAATTATATGAAGATTGGACAAAAAATATGGACTCTATAGCGTTAACAAGGTTTTTCTATGATTTGACCTAGTGACCTACTTATTGACCCAACATAACCCATATACAAACTTGACCTTGCTTTAATCATGAACATCGTTCTGGACAAATTATATGAAGATTGGACAAAAAATATGGACTCTATAGCATTAACAAGGTTTTTCTATGATTTGACCTAGTGACCTACTTATTGACCCAACATAACCCATATACGAACTTGACCTTGCTTTGGTCATGAACATCGTTCTGGACAAATTATATGAAGATTGGACAAAAAATATGGACTCTAGAGTGTTAACAAGGTTTTTCTATGATTTGGCCTAGTGACCTACTTATTGATCCAACATGACCCATATACGAACTTGACCTTGCTTTGGTCATGAACGTTGTTTCTGGACAAATTATATGAAGATTGGACAAAAAATATGGACTCTAGAGTGTTAACAAGGTTTTTCTTTGATTTGACCTAGTGACCTACTTATTGATCCAACACATTCCATATATGAACTTGACTTAGCTTTTGACCTGAACAATGTTCTGGACAAGTTTGATGAAGATATAACAAAAACTGTGGCCTCTAGAGTGTTAACAATGAAAAGTTGACGCACGACGCACGACGGACAAAGACTGATCACAATAGCTCACTTGAGCACTTTGTGCTCAGGTGAGCTAAAAATGAAAAGATATTAAGATAATCAACGTCATAGAGCATTGCGAAGGGGTAGAGTTTGTTAAAGAAATACGAGGTATTTGAAAACGACAATTTACGGTTGAGGTTTTTTATGTTTTGTTTTCCAATATCAAGCTATATCATTTTAATATGTGCAGAAATATTATATATTCTAGTCGAAAATAATAAGAGTATAAAGGGAATCACTGACGAATACAAAATATCTCAATTTGCAGATGATACCACTTTTATTTTAGACGGATCAAAGTCTTCTCTGGGAGAAACTTTAAAAGTTCTAGATCATTTTGCAAAAATTTCTGGTCTAGATATTAACGAATCTAAAAGTAAATCTGTTTTGATAGGTTGTAAAAAGTTTTGTGGGGAAACTTTTAATCATAGGTATAAATTTGAATGTAATGCTGAATATTTTTCTTTGTTAGGTATAAATTTTTCAATAAACTTAGACGAAATAATAAATTTGAATTATGACAAAAGAATTAAGGAAATAGAATCAATCCTAAAACTATGGTCTTCTAGGAATCTTACACCACTTGGAAAAATAACAATTATAAAAACACTTGTAATATCTAAACTTAATTATTTATTTATGTCTCTCCCTAATCCTCCTGAAAAGACTATAAAGTATCTACACAGTTTATTTTTCAATTTTATATGGAACTCAAATCCAGACAAAATTAAACGTTCAGTAATTATTCAAAACTATTTAAACGGGGGACTGAAAATGATTGACCTTGAAAGTTTCATAAAGGCAAAAGTTAACATGGATTCGCAGAATAATATCACAAAAGTCTAAATTAATTAAATTAATCAAAAACATGGGGATCACATCGAATAGTCTAATAAAAAATACAATACCCAGTAAAGAAATCAACAATTTTTGGCAACAAGTTTTACAAATGTTCACTGAGCTAAATGAGATAAACTGTTGTAAAACATGGTTTCAATATTTAAAATCTAGTATTTGGAATAATTCTGAGTTACAATTGACAAGAAAATAGTATCTTCAAAACACTGGATACAACAAGGTGTTATATTTATAAGCGATCTTATGAAGAATAGTGATGAGTTTTATACTTTTGAAGAATAACAAAAACGCATCAGTTAAAATCGAATTTTTTAGAATATTTAGGAATAATAAATAAAGTAAAATCAAATTCAAGAAAATTTCAAAAGCAAAATAATAAACTAATACGCCCATTTATTACAAATGTCTTTGAAATTATTAAAAAATCAGAAAAAGGTAGCAAAGATATGTATAGTGTATTTCTCAAATCCAAAAGATGTAAAACAGAAGAATTAAAGTGGAAATGTGAATTTTTATTTGACGAAAAAGAGTGGAATAATACTAATTGTCTCCCTTGTTATACAACAAAAACTCATATTTACAATGGTTTCAATACAGAATAAACATAAATTACTCACCACAAACAATTTTTTGAAAAAGTTACAAATAAGATTAGATGACAAATGTACCTTTAGTATAGCAAATTTTAGCATTAAATTTGTTTTTTGCGATATAATACTCACCTATATTAAAATATTGCTGTTTCCCTAGTGACCAACTAGTATTCGATACTTTGACAAAGAAAAATAATGATTTTTCAATGCCGTATTGTTAGCCAATCAGATGGCTAGAACATATTCAGTGTGGACCGGCAACCAACGATGCGCGCGCACGCGTCATCTACTTCCTTCTTTTTCCCGTCTAACTGAAAAACCGGAAGACGGAACGAAGAGGAGGTGGTGCGGAGGGTCCTCACCTTTAATATAGGTGAGTATTATATCGCAAAAAACAAATTTAATGCTAAAATTTGCTATTTTGCTTCAATAAACTCACCTATATTAAAATATTGGTGAATTTGACTTACCGTTGTGGCAGTGACCGTCTTCCGAAATCATCCCTGGAACTCTGACCGCTAGCCTAACTGAAGAAGGATGGGTCAGAGAGAAAAATGGGATTCAAGAAAATGAAAACCCATGCCCGTAGTACATGCAGACAAAAATAATCCACATAAAACAATTAGTGTGAAGACACTATAGGGCAAACAATACTTTGAGCCGCCACAATGGGGCCCAAAGAAAATAATTGATTGGAATGATTGGCCAACGATCGAAGATAAAAATCTGCAAAGGTATTCTGCCCATGCCAAAAGGCAGCAGACATAACAGACTCAAAAGGTACCCCATTAGTAAGAGCCCAAGATGAAGCAAGGGCTCTCACCTCGTGAGCTTTGACCTTGAACAGTGTTTTAGACTGATCAGATGCAGAGTCATAGGCAGATTTAACTACCTTAACTATCCATCTGGAAATAGACTCGGCTGATATATCCTCACGTCCTACCTTAATAGGAAGGAATAAGCGAGTTCTCAAGCCGCGCCCCCCTTGGTCTTTTCCAGATAGAACTTAAGAGCCCTGATAGGGCAAAGAAGTCTATCACGGTCAGCATGGCCGACAGTGTCTGATAGAGAAGGTATTACTACTGGCTCAGGAATGAAATTTCGGATCTGATTCTTAGCAATAAAAGCTGGATCCGTACAAATAGTCACGGAAGAATAATTCCTAGACCATCTGAGACAGGACGGAGACATAGAGAAAGCATGAATTTCACTACGTCGTCTCCCTGAAGCCAAGGCTAATAAAAAAGCACATTTATATGATAAATGTTTAAGATCAGCTCTATGCAAAGGTTCATAAGGTGGGCCCATAAGGGACTCCAGAACCAATGCTAAATTCCATTGAGGAAAGAGTGATCTAGTCCTAGGCTTTTCAATATGAAAAGACTTAATTAACGCAGACAAGGTAGGGTCAGCAACAATATCTTGACGGTTATGAGCCGAAAAAACATTGCTGATAGCGGAGCGATAGCCTCCGATAGTCCCTGGAGATAAACCTTTAGATTTAAATAAATAAAGGAAAAAGTCTGCTAGGACTTGAACAGATGATGTGATCGGATCAACTTCCCTGCTGATACACCAATCACGGAAGATTTTCCATCTGCTGTCGTAGATGGCAGAAGAGGAAGGCCGAACTGATCGAGAGATGCGTCTGGCAACTTCCGTAGAAAATCCCTTCGTAACGAGTCCTGACTCGATAGCTTCCACGCGTGAAGATGCAGCATAGCTGGTTTGGGGTGTTGTACCCGAGACACAGGCTGCGATAGGAGATCCTCTCTCACAGGAAGTTCCCTGGGAGAATCTACCAGAAGATTCAATAGGTCCGGAAACCATGGTTGGCCCGGCCAAAGTGGAGCTATCAATATCAGAAGACAAGAGTGAAGCTTGACCTTCTGTATCACCCGACCCACCAGGTTGAATGGAGGAAATGCATAGGCAAACATTCCCTCCCATGGAATGGAGAGGGCATCCGTTGATAGAGCCTCTCTGTCCGGTACTGGTGAAACATATGTCGGAAGTTGATGATTCAACGCGGTTGCAAATAGTCTACATGAGGACGATCCCACAGCCGACAAATGGACTGAAAGACTGGCTTGGCCAGTGTCCATTCCGTTATTACAGGCTTGTGAGCCCTGGATAACGTGTCGGCCAGAATGTTGAGCTTGCCGGGAACATGTTTCACCAAAATGGAAATTTGGTTGTCCCGGCAAAGCAGCAGAATCTGTTGAGCCAGGCAACAAAGGTCCCGAGACCTTGTGCCCCCCTGATTCCTCAAGTACGCAACCACCGTAGAATTGTCTGTGGCCAGGCATAGAGGTGTTCCCTGAACTATGGGCATGAAGGAATTGAGGGAGTTAAAACTGCCCTCATCTCCAGAATATTGATGTGAAGAGGAGATTCCTTCTTGCTCCATAGTCCGGACGCTGTGGTCCGTCCAGAAAACCGCCCCAACCTGTCAGTGAAGCGTCTGAGTAAAGAGTCCTCTCTGGAGAGGGACTCTTCAGGGATATGCCCTTCAAGACATTCTCTCTCATGGTCCACCATCTGGCGGACTGCTTCACTGCAGGGTTCAACAAGACCAACTTGTCCCAGTTTCTCTGCACCTAAAAGGTGCATTTGCAATGGCCTGATGTGAAGACGCCCTAGGGGGATTACATCGGCTATGCAATTTAGGTATCCCAGGAGTCTGAGATACCAGCGTGCTGTGACGTGGTCTAGACTCAGAAACTGGTTGACTAGTTCCACCGGAGGCAGAACTAACCCCAGGTCGGTTCGAAACCGATACCCCAGGAAAACGAAATCCATGGAAGGGGTTAATTCCGACTTCTCCTCTGAAGGGAGGAAACCCAGCCGGATTAGCGTAGCCAGTGCTAACCGGGTATCCTCTCCACACTGGACCCGAGAATAGCTCAGGACCAGGGAATCGTCGAAATAAATTAGTATATTTATTCCGCGCTTGTGGAGATAAGATCCCACGGCCTGAAGGATCTTGGTAAAAACCAAGGGGGCCGTGGTTATCCCAAAAGGGAGAACCCGAAACTGGTACGCTTTGTGACAAAAGGTGAAGCGCAGGAACTTCCTGTCCCGTTTCAAAATGGGGATGTGAAAGTAGGCGTCCTTCAGGTCTATGGAAGATGCCCATTGCCCCGGTTGAACTGTGGAAACCACAGTTCTGGGAGTCACCATTTTGAAATGTGGACTCAAGATCCAGGTGTTTAGAACACTCAGATCTATTACCGGTCTCCACTTGCCGGACTTCTTCCGAACAAGAAAAAGCCGGGAATAAAAACCCGGGGACCGGTCGTCCGAAGGGAGTTCCTGAATGGCCCCTTTTTCTAGCATGGCTTGCACCTCCTGCTGAAGGGCAAGCCTCTTCTCCGGGTCTAACGGAGGTCGCTCGAAAATGGGCCTGTTCACCAGAGGTGGCTGTTCTCGGAAAGGGATAGAAAGGCCCCTTGACACCACGCTTAATACCCAAGCATCTGATGTCACTTCCTTCCATGCTGGAAGAAAGTGTGAAATCCTGCCCCCTACTTGAATTTCGGGATTTGGAATTGACAGATGCATGGGTATGCCCCGATCTGGACTCAGATGGGGCTGCGTGATGGGGGCCATAAACCCCTCAGGACTGCTTCTTCGATGAAGAGGCAGCCTTGGGGCCGAAGGAAGCAGCCCTTTGGGCTTCTTCCCCTTTCCCCCATACCTTCTCTTTTGGGGTAGGAGGGGCCAGACCCCGAAGAAGAGCTAGGTTGAGAAGCCACGTGTTTTTGTTGTTGTTGTCGGCCCTGTTGACCCCTATTTGTTACCGAAACGGTAACATTCCGTACGTCCTTTGCCATTTCCTCGATAAGGGAAGGCACTACCCCTCCAAAGAGAGATGGACCGGAGATAGGGGCTCTAAGGAGACGGTCTATGTGGGATTTCTTCAGCTTGCCATTGGCGGGCTGAAGAATAGACTGTCTCCTAGCCAACAAGAAGTTGGACAGGGCCGACAATATTAGGGCCATACAATCCTCGTGCGATTGGAAAAGCCCTTGGGCTAACCTGACGAGGAGCTGGTCCCTATCCTGACCTGGCTGCATTTTGGCAACATCAAACAAGCTGATGATTGCCAATCGGCATAGGATAAGGAGTGCACCGCAAGCCGCAAAAGGCGTTCGGTCTTCTCCCTATCCTTGCCTTTCAACAGCACAGAGTCGTTTCCCGGACTTGAGAAAACCCGGTCAAAGTTTTCCTCCAGCCGGGAAGGGAGAGCAGCTAGCTGGTTACCATGAACCGTATAATTGGACGGCTTAAAGCCACCAATGTGCGATATGGAAAAAACTCCTCCCTTATTGGGAGGAATCTCCAGCTGGCTGATCCTCGGCAGAAACTTGGTTACATCTTAAAGCCTGCATATGAGCGAGGCAAGATGAAACCAGATCGCTCTCTGGAAGAGAGCGATCTGCCGAGGACTCCACTGGTAGGTTCAACTTCTTCCTGAGAGAAGATGACCTACTCTCCCTTGAAGGAGCACTCGGGGGAGGACATTGGTCTGTCCCCAGAATCCTGTAAACCTCTGCCTCAAGGAAGCAGGTTTGGATTCGTTGCTTGACCGTCCGTATGGACGGACAAGCGACCGGGTGATGAGTGCACAGGTAGAGGAGTGGGCACCTCCGAAACAGGCTCGTCCGAAGAAGAGTCCTCTTCCTCGTCTATCCTATCTCCGTGAACAGAGATGGACAAACAGTCCTCATCCTTGTGGGATTCAGAGTCGGAAGACTCATGATCCCTAGGATGGGACAAAGGAGAAGACCCCCGATCCCCAGAAGGGGATAGGGACCTGGATCGGAACTGCCCTCCGTCCTCCTGCGGCCTGTTAGTAGATTGACCAGAGACAAGGGTATCCCCTTGCAAGTCCTTGACAGCTGATGCTGTCTCAGACCGAGCCAATTTACTTCTTTTCCGAATAGGCCGAGAAGACCTAGACGAAAAATCTGCCGCACCACTGGCAGAAATGCCAGGGGCAGATGGAGAGGGTCCGTAGAACCCCCAACCATCTCCAGACCACAGCCCGATGGAAAACCCATCGGGGGGTAATAACCCATGGAGGAAAAACCTCCTGGTCCAGGTAGCCTAGGACCACCAAAGGGATATCCAAAACCAAAGGAGATGGATGTGGGTAACCAAAAGGAAAACCCATCCCTGGTTGTCCTTGATTGCCGTAGGGACCCATGTGCCCGGCAATCTGACTGGGCTGACTTACTCCAGTGGAGCCATCAGTAGCCAGTATGTTAGTGGAGTCGCCGAGGCTACCACCACTAACAGGCATACCAGACCAAGGTCCAGCATGAGGCCCACAAGACCAGGATCCTGTGGCCGAAGGAGGGGCAGACCTAGATCTATCCCTTCCAGACACTTGCTGCACATCCAAAGATGACGGCAAGGGAGCAGATATCAGGATATGAAATCCCATGATAACCTGCACCAGGAAAGCCTACCGAAGTAGGAGTCCCGGTGTGCCCAGTATTAACTGCAGGAGCAGTTACTGAGCCTGTGCCTCCTGAAGACACGAATGTCAGTGAGGCACTGGCTGGGGCACATGCCACCTTCACCGAAGTGGAGATGACAGTGCATTTTACGGTTGTAACAGGCAAAAAATTGTCCATTACAACCGCCGCCCCTCGGACCGAAGTCCGAGGACCCTCCCGTGCCAAGTCATCCACCGCCAGCCACGGGGACACACGACAATGACTCCGAAAAATCAAGTGTGCGCCCCGGAGAACCCGGCGAAGGTGGAAGGTCCACCCCGGAGCCCGAAATCGACACAAAATCATCAGACGGTAGCGGAGGCGGTACCGGAGGATCCCCTTACGGAATAGGAGGAGTCCCGACTGAATGACAAGCCTCTTTCGCGGAAGACTTCTTCCTCCTCGAAGACTTGTACTTCGAGGCGGAAGACGACTTAAGATCCGACATGATAAAAAACTTTAATGTACTACGGGCACGGGCTACGAAGAAAAAAATAATTTAAAAATTATTTGACAAAGTCAAAACAAAAAATAAATTATTTCAAATAAAATATAAATATCAAAAATAAACAAGAGGCCCATGGGCCTTAACGCTCACCTGAAGAAGAGTACATATCTTATGCAGAGGTTCAATGGTCAATGACATTAATAAAGAGAATATCAAAATTTTCAGCAGTAAGGGCCAATAATATGCAAGTATTTTTGCAAATTAATTATAATAATTATTATATAAGTATGCTATATATAACATATTTAAAGTCTAGCTACAATATATTATTTATAAACAGCTAAAACATCTGTATATTAAAATGTGCATTAGGCCAATACCTACAGTATTCCAATATACATGCCTATACAAAGAGTTTATAGTTTTTGAGATAATTAACCATTTAAGTATTCGTTTGCATCTATGACCTTGACCTTTAAACCTATGACCTTCATTCATATATCAAAATGATTGTTGTGCAAATGCCTACAATATTCCAATGTACATGCCTATACAAAAAGTTTATAGTTTTTGAGATAATTAACCATTTAAGTATTCGTTCGCGTCTATGACCTTGATCTTTGAACCTATGACCTTCATTCATATATCAAAATGATCGTTAGGCCAATACGTACCTTATTCCAATATACATGCCTATACAAAAAGTTTATAGTTTTTGAGATAATTAACCATTTAAGTATTCATTTGCATCTATAACCTTGACCTTTGAACCTATGACCTTCATTCATATATCAAAATGATCGTTAGGCCAATACATACCTTATTCCAATATACATGCCTATACAAAAAGTTTATAGTTTTTGAGATAATTAACCATTTAAGTATTCATTTGCATCTATAACCTTGACCTTTGAACCTATGACCTTCATTCATATATCAAAATGATTGTTAGGCCAATCCATACCTTATTCCAATATACATGCCTATACAAAAAGTTTATAGTTTTTGAGATAATTAACCTTTTAAGTATTCATTTGCATCTATGACCTTGACCTTTAAACCTATGACCTTTATCTATATATCAAAATGATCGATAGGCCAATACCTACAATATTCTAATATACATGCCTATACAAAAAGTTTATAGTTTCTGAGATAATTAACCATTTAAGTATTAGTTTGCATCTATGACCTTGACCTTTGAACCTATGAACTTCATTCATATATCAAAATGATTGTTGTGCAAATGCCTACAATATTCTAATATACATGCCTATACAAAAAGTTTATAGTTTTTGAGATAATTAACCATTTAAATATTCGTTCGCAGCTATGACCTTGACCTTTGAACCTATGACCTTCATTCATATATCAAAATGATCGTTAGACCAATACCTACAATATTCCAATATACCGTATATTTCCGTATATACGTCGCCCCAGTAGATACGTCGCACCCCCACCCCAGGCCAGCAAGCCCAGTATTTTCTAAAGGTCGTCTACATACGTCGCAGCCAAAAATTTGCAAGAGAAAATTCGAGATTTGCTCAGGAAGAGCCATTGATTTTCAATTCCATGAATAAAGAAACAAAAGCTTTTACCTGTGTTATTTATTATTTTTCTTCTTAATAAATATTGTTTGAATAGCTTGTGTAAATCAAACATGTATGTAGATACTATTTTTTACATGTATGGATACAAATGTATATTGCTTGAATAAAACATGTACTTTTTGGCTCCCGATCATGAGATCGGTAAATTCACATGTTGTTGTCACCGACAAAGGAAGTCAAAGTTTGATCATGCGCAGAGGTTGCGATATGTATTGCATGATTTGTTTAAACAAGGGGGTCGCTTATAGCGTTATTAGACTCATGTTTCAGATTTTATAATACTGGACTGTCGGTATTATGTTAAAGTTGACGATCTATTGCTTACTGGGGGTAAATATCGCCATTTTATATTGTTCAGAATGACATGTGGTTTTGCATTCGAGAGTATTGGCCAATAACTAGGACGACCTTCTGTTGTTTGAACTTTTGTGAAAGAATAATTTTTATTCATTTTTGTTGCGTTTAAAATCTAAACATGTCGTTGGAATTGCAAATTAAATTTTAATAAATTTTATGAATATCCCGATTAGCGATTGTCCAATCCTGACATTTTTTACTCAAACCGAAAAATATGAAAGTGCCGTATGACCTCTGACATAGGAATATATAATTAGTGTTTGTAATGGCGGCGCTTTCTTCTTCAATATATAAACATAGGTACCGGTAAACATGGACGATTATATCAATGGACAAGTTATCTGGAATGGCTTCAATCATTAAACAAACAAGACACACGCGAGGTGTTACCGGGAGGATTTGATTATTTAAAGTTAATTACAGGTGACCAGGTATTTACTTCTTTGCCGACGGCTATTTTGTTACACGTGACAACTTGAACATGAGAATCATACTTACCTTAATTAATTAATTATTTGTTTATTTTAAAGACTTTATTGGTCAAATTTAATAATAAAAAAATATATCACATATAATAAAAATAATAACAAAAATACAATAAAGAGCAAAATTTACTTTCAACTAGAAAATTACCTTAACTTCCGGTTTGTCGATCTTCTAAAATGCCTTGAAAATTCGAGACAGATTATCAAAATATTTTAATGTCGGCTAGTTAAGTCGCATTGCATTTTAAAATTTTAAAATTTAATGAAAAAGTTGTGACGTATCTATGGAAATATACGGTACATGCCTATACAAAAAGTTTATAGTTTTTGAGATAATTAACCATTTAAGTATTCGTTTAATTCTATGACCTTGACCTTTGAACATATGACCTTCATTCATATATCAAAATGATCGTTAGGCCAATACCTACAATATTCCAATATACATGCCTATACAAAAAGTTTATAGTTTTTGAGATAATTAACTATTTTGGTATTCTTGGACATCTGTGACCTTGACCTTTGAACCCATTACCCTGATCTATGTATCAAAATGATCGTCATGTCAATACCTACAAATAACTGAAAATCCTACGCCATTTTCACGAGAAATGTTAAAAAAATAGCATTTTTTATCAAAGGTCAAAAACTGGGACATGACCTTGACCTTCGACCTTGACATCAATTGGAAGAAAATTGCAAGACAAGATCAACAGTGAAAACTCCATACAATTATCTTCAGCCGTTATGAAGTTTTAACAATAAATGTCTCATTTTAAAAATTATGTAATTTTACGCAAAAAACGCGTAACCTATTTTTCGTCTAATTTTCATGAAAAACACAATTTTAATGTTCCCAGGTATGCTGAATCCAAATATCCAATCAAAAATTGCCTGCACCTTTTGGTTTCAGAGAAGAAGATTTTTTTGTCTTTTTGCTATTTTTAGTAACAGCGGCCATCTTGTTGGGCGTGGCCAAACCCCGAACACAATTTTGAAAGGCTGCTACCCAGGCATGATAATCACTAAGTTTCATCAAATATGGCCCAGTAGTTTTGGAGGAGAAGATTAAAATGTAAAGTTTACACACGACGGACGACGCACGACAGACGACGCACGACGGACGACAGACGGTGATAGATTGCAATAGCTCATCTGAGCCTTTGGCTCAGGTGAGCTAAAAATATGAAGAAATACCAAAGTTCTATATAAAAAGAACAAGGATGTCACTGGATGAAAAAATTACGATCTAGCTGGTCAGAGCGATGGAAAAAGAAGGAAGTAGATGACGCGTGCGCGCGCATCGTTGGTTGCCGGTCCACACTGAATATGTTCTAGCCATCTGATTGGCTAACAATACGGCATTGAAAAATCATTATTTTTCTTTGTCAAAGTATCGAATACTAGTTGGTCACTAGGGAAACAGCAATATTTTAATATAGGTGAGTTTATTGAAGCAAAAAAATATTTTGTGAAACAACTACTCAATTATTCTGGGAATGCCAAATTGTAAACGATTTTTGGATGAAATTAATAAAATTAATAAAAGCAAAATGTCAAATAGAACTATACGTCAACGGAAAAGAAAAGAAGCAATATTTGGAATTTTGAATTTTAACAAGGAAACAAAACCTATAAATTTTTTATATATTTTAATTAGAAATTTTATTTTTTAGAACAAAGTTAAAGGAAAAACACTCGATCAATGTTCAAGAATTTATTTCATACTATCAAGCTCATTTTATCACCCAGAACCATATAGCAATTAAAACAAATGAAATCGAAGAGTTTGAACAATTTTAGAGACCTTTTGGACAACTGTTCTAGTTTGTTTTTTATCTCAACTCTTTCCTCTGTCAGCATCAATTATGTCATGTGCTGCTTTTGATTTTTTTTTTTTATAAAATCATACACTCAAATGTGCCACTTTTGAATGCATTGCTTTATAAAACAAGAGGCTCATGGGCCTTAACGCTCACCTGTGACCTTGACCTTTGAACCCATGAGCTTCATTCAAATATCAAAATGATAATTAGGCCAATATTCTAATATACATCCCTATACAAAAAGTTTATAGTTTTTGAGATAAATAATCATTTAGATATTTATTCGCATCTGTGACCTTGACCTTTTGAACCCATGACCTTCATTTATATATCAAAATGATCATTAGCCTTATATTCCATTTTTAAATTTTGGACTTGTAAGCTGTGTTCATAATGCTGTTCACTCACAGTCATAATTTACACCCACACATGTCCCTAAAGGTACCCAATTGGGATAATATCTCAATATTCTAATATACATGCATATACAAAATGTTTATAGTTTTTGAGATAAATAATCATTTCAGAACTTGTTCACAACTGTGACCTTGACCTTTGAACCCATAACCTTCATTCATATATCAAAATGGTTGTTAGGCAAAATGATTGTTACCTACAATATATTAATATACATGCATATACAAAAAGTTAATAGTTTTCAAGATAATAAACCATTCAGGTATTAATTTGCATCTGTGACCTTGACCTTTGAACCCATGACCTTCATTCATATATCAAAATGATTGTTAGGATAATATCTAAAATATTCTAATATACATGCCTATACAAAAAGTCTATACTTTTTTAGATAAATAACTATTTCAGTACTTGTTTACATCTGTGACCTTGACCTTTGAACTCATGACCTTTAATCATATATCAAAATGACCATTGGGCCATTACCTACAATATTCTAATATACATGCCTATACAAAAAGTTCATAGTTTTGCAGATAATTAACTATTTTAGTAAACTTGTACATCTGTGACCTTGACCTTTGAAGCATGACCTTAACCATTTCTGTAATAAACAGAAATTGAGTTTAAAACCAAAATTAGCTTACGTTTTGTAATTACATCATTGAAATCATGAACAATGTGTTCAAATGTTGTGGAATGATGGGAACTGTCAGTCATGTCAGATATGGAACCGGTAGCGTGTTTTTTCAAATAACACAATATTTCGTTTTACAGTTATAATGAAGATATCAGCTAAAATCCAAAATTGGCTTACATTTTGTAATTACGTCATTGGAATCATGAACAATGAGTTGATATGTTGTGGAACCATGGGAACTAACTGTCAGTCATGTCAGATGTGGAACCGGTAGCGTGTTTTTTCAAATAACTCCCCATTTCTGTAATAAACAGAAATTGAGTATCAAACCAAAATTGGCTTACGTTTTGTAATTACGTCATTGGAATCATGAACAATGTGTTCAAATGTTGTGGAATGATGGGAACTAACTGTCAGTCATGTCAGATGTGGAACCGGTAGCGTGTTTTTTCAAATAACTCCCCATTTCTGTAATAAACAGAAATTGAGTATAAAACCAAAATTGGCTTACGTTTTGTAATTACGTCATTGGAATCATGAACAATGTGTTCAAATGTTGTGGAATGATGGGAACTAACTGTCAGTCATGTCAGATATGGAACCGGCAGCGTTATTTTTAAAATAACACAATATTTCGTTTTACAGTCATAATGAAGATATCAGCTAAAATCCAAAATTGGCTTACGTTTTGTAATTACGTCATTGGAATCATGAACAATGAGTTGATATGTTGTGGAACCATGGGACCTAACTGTCAGTCATGTCAGATGTGGAACCGGTACCGTTATTTTTAAAATAACACAATATTTCGTTTTACAGTTATAATGAAGATATCAGCTAAAATCCAAAATTGGCTTACGTTTTGTAATTACATCATTGGAATCATGAACAATGAGTTGATATGTTGTGGAACCATTGGAACTAACTGTCAGTCATGTCAGATGTGGAACCGGTAGCGTGTTTTTTTCAAATAACTCCCCATTTCTGTAATAAACAGAAATTGAGTATAAAACCAAAATTGGCTTACGTTTTGTAATTACGTCATTGGAATCATGAACAATGTGTTCAAATGTTATGGAATGATGGGAACTAACTGTCAGTCATGTCAGATATGGAACCGGCAGCGTTATTTTTAAAATAACACAATATTTCGTTTTACAGTCATAATGAAGATATCAGCTAAAATCCAAAATTGGCTTACGTTTTGTAATTACGTCATTGGAATCATGAACAATGAGTTGATATGTTGTGGAACCATGGGAACTAACTGTCAGTCATGTCAGATGTGGAACCGGTACCGTTATTTTAAAATAACACAATATTCGTTTTACAGTTATAATGAAGATATCAGCTAAAATCCAAAATTGGCTTACGTTTTGTAATTACGTCATTGGAATCATGAACAATCAGTTGATATGTTGTGGAACCATTGGAACTAACTGTCAGTCATGTCAGATGTGGAACCGGTAGCGTTTTTTTTCAAATAACTCCCATTTCTGTAATAAACAGAAATTGAGTATAAAACCAAAATTGGCTTACGTTTTGTAATTACGTCATTGGAATCATGAACAATGTGTTCAAATGTTGTGGAATGATGGGAACTAACTGTCAGTCATGTCAGATATGGAACCGGCAGCGTTATTTTAAAAATAACACAATATTTCGTTTTACAGTCATAATGAAGATATCAGCTAAAATCCAAAATTGGCTTACGTTTTGTAATTACATCATTGGAATCATGAACAATGAGTTGATATGTTGTGGAACCATGGGAACTAACTGTCAGTCATGTCAGATATGGAACCGGTAGCGTTATTTTTAAAATAACACAATATTTCGTTTTACAGTTATAATGAAGATATCAGCTAAAATCCAAAATTGGCTTACGTTTTGTAATTACGTCATTGGAATCATGAACAATGAGTTGATATGTTGTGGAACCATTGGAACTAACTGTCAGTCATGTCAGATGTGGAACCGGTAGCGTGTTTTTTCAAATAACTCCCCATTTCTGTAATAAACAGAAATTGAGTATAAAACCAAAATTGGCTTACGTTTTGTAATTACGTCATTGGAATCATGAACAATGAGTTGATATGTTGTGGAACCATGGGAACTAACTGTCAGTCATGTCAGATATGGAACCGGTAGCGTTATTTTTAAAATAACACAATATTTCGTTTTACAGTTATAATGAAGATATCAGCTAAAATCCAAAATTGGCTTACGTTTTGTAATTACATCATTGGAATCATGAACAATGAGTTGATATGTTGTGGAACCATGGGAACTAATCCAGTCATGTCAGATGTGGAACCGGTAGCGTTTTTTTTCAAATAACTCCCCATTTCTGTAATAAACAGAAATTGAGTATAAAACCAAAATTGGCTTACGTTTTGTAATTACGTCATTGGAATCATGAACAATGAGTTGATATGTTGTGGAACCATGGGAACTAACTGTCAGTCATGTCAGATATGGAACCGGTAGCGTTATTTTTAAAATAACACAATATTTCGTTTTACAGTTATAATGAAGATATCAGCTAAAATCCAAAATTGGCTTACGTTTTGTAATTACGTCATTGGAATCATGAACAATGAGTTGATATGTTGTGGAACCATTGGAACTAACTGTCAGTCATGTCAGATGTGGAACCGGTAGCGTGTTTTTTCAAATAACTCCCCATTTCTGTAATAAACAGAAATTGAGTATAAAACCAAAATTGGCTTACGTTTTGTAATTACGTCATTGGAATCATGAACAATGTGTTCAAATGTTGTGGAATGATGGGAACTAACTGTCAGTCATGTCAGATATGGAACCGGCAGCATTATTTTAAAAATAACACAATATTTCGTTTTACAGTCATAATGAAGATATCTGCTAAAATCCAAAATTGGCTTACGTTTTGTAATTACGTCATTGGAATCATGAACAATGAGTTGATATGTTGTGGAACCATGGGAACTAACTGTCAGTCATGTCAGATATGGAACCGGTAGCGTTATTTTAAAATAACACAATATTTCGTTTTACAGTTATAATGAAGATATCAGCTAAATCCAAAATTGGCTTACGTTTTGTAATTACGTCATTGGAATCATGAACAATCAGTTGATATGTTGTGGAACCATTGGAACTAACTGTCAGTCATGTCAGATGTGGAACCGGTAGCGTGTTTTTTCAAATAACTCCCCATTTCTGTAATAAACAGAAATTGAGTATAAAACCAAAATTGGCTTACGTTTTGTAATTACGTAATTGGAATCATGAACAATGTGTTCAAATGTTGTGGAATGATGGGAACTAACTGTCAGTCATGTCAGATGTGGAACGGTAGCGTGTTTTTTCAAATAACTCCCCATTTCTGTAATAAACAGAAATTGAGTATAAAACCAAAATTGGCTTACGTTTTGTAATTACGTCATTGGAATCATGAACAATGTGTTCAAATGTTGTGGAATGATGGGAACTAACTGTCAGTCATGTCAGATATGGAACCGGCAGCGTTATTTTTAAAAAACACAATATTTCGTTTTACAGTCATAATGAAGATATCAGCTAAAATCCAAAATTGGCTTACGTTTTGTAATTACGTCATTGGAATCATGAACAATGAGTGATAGGTTGTGGAACCATGGACTCAAACTGTCAGTCATGTCAGATGTGGAACCGGGTACCGTTATATTTTAAAAAACACAATATTTCGTTTTACAGTTATAATGAAGATATCAGCTAAAATCCAAAATTGGCTTACGTTTGTAATTACATACATTGGAATCATGAACAATCAGTTGATATGTTGTGGAACCATTGGAACTAACTGTCAGTCATGTCAGATGTGGAACCGGTAGCGCGTTTTTTCAATAACTCCCCATTCTGTAATAAACAGAAATTGAGTATAAAACCAAAATTGCTTACGTTTTGTAATTACGTCATTGGAATCATGAACAATGTGTTCAAAATGTTATGAATGATGGGAACTAACTGTCAGTCATGTCAGATATGGAACCGGCAGCGTTATTTTTAAAATAACCCAATATTTCGTTTTACAGTCATAATGAAGATATCAGCTAAATCCAAAATTGGCTTACGTTTTGTAATTACGTCATTGGAATCATGAACAATGAGTTGATATGTTGTGGAACCATGGGAACTAACTGTCAGTCATGTCAGATGTGGAACCGGTACCGTTATTTTTTAAAATAACACAATATTTCGTTTTACAGTTATAATGAAGATATCAGCTAAAATCCAAATGGCTTACGTTTTGTAATTACGTCATTGGAAATCATGAACAATCAGTTGATATGTTGTGGAACCATTGGAACTAACTGTCAGTCATGTCAAGGATGGAACCGGTAGCCGTGTTTTTTCAAATAACTCCCATTTCTGTAATAAACAGAAATTGAGTATAAAACCAAAATTGGATTACGTTTTGTAATTACGTCATTGGAATCATGACAATGTGTTCAAATGTGTGGAATGATGGGAACTAACTGTCCAGTCATGTCAGATATGGAACCGGCAGCGTTATTTTAAAAATAACACAATATTTCGTTTTACAGTCATAATGAAGATATCAGCTAAAATCCAAA